>JARQOC010000002.1:60873418-60892099 GCA_033576535.1 Allobates femoralis | reverse complement strand
CCAGGATCCACCCTCTCTCTGTCTGTGCTGCTGTGATGTGGAGCTAAAGGCAGGACTAATGATTTGCATTCTGTGAGTGATAGAGAGGGGGGATGGCAAAGCCTGCACAAGCAAAGCAGCACAGACAGAGAGAGGGAGAGGGATCCTGGAGCCTGCAAAACAAGCACACCCTAAGGGCTAAAGAATATAGCCCCTACTAATTATAATGCCTAATGAGTTAGTATAAAATCGTTTTTACCTACTTTGACAGGATGCTTTTAGGAGACAAAAGGAGTATGAGATTAGTGATAGGATGCTGCAGGGACATGTTTTTGTAGCTTAGGTGGCTTTTTGGAGGTGACAGGATCCCTTTAAGACTTTTCATATCAGTGTGTTTGAGTCATTTTTTTTTACTTAAATATATGACTTTGGGTCTAAAAATAATTTTTGCAATTGGGCTTCATTAAAAATGTTGCACCTTTTAGGCCCAGTGCCCACTTACAGTATTTGCAATGGTTTGGATGCAGTGTGTTATCGTTGTATCCAAACCACTGCAGTGCACAGTAGAAGCACAGTGGAAGGTTTTATAGAAAGCTCATGCCCACTGTGCCTGTTTTTCCGGCAGTGTAAAATGACATGCGAGCCTGCTTCCCATAGCATGTCAATTCATTCATTCAATTCATTCCTGCGGAAATGGCTGCTATTTTGGCAGGTGAAAGCAGGAGAAAGATACTGCACCCCTAACATTGACTGTAGGCACAGGGCGGCTGTGTTCACCCATGGAGAACACTGGCTTTCCCCACAGTAGGCAAAACATTGTGCCTGAGTGCAGTGTAAAAGCTTTGTGAGCAGGTACCCTTATAGTCTCTGTGTTGGAATGACTATTTATAGCTTCAGAATTAGCTAACTGAAAAATCACGAGTAATCTTGTTCTGACAATCTGAGAGTTTGTTACTCTTTTATCTGCCTTTTTCTGAGCTCCCAGTGCTTTATGACCACAGACCACTTCAAAGTTGATTGTGCAGGGAAATTAAAACCTGTAATGGCCGCTTTACGCATCGCAATATCGTTCCGATATTGCATACGATCTCACGGGAGCACGCACGTTTTTGGCACTTGTACAAGATTGCATAGTAGATATCACACAGGGAGATATCGGCAGGCAAAGCAACTACGATGTAGTACGCCCCTTTTCCATGCTGTATATGAGCAACCCACGGAACGACCATTTAACATTGGAGTGAACAGGGGAAGTTGCGCTCCAAATCGTAGTTGCGCTGTCACACAGCACGATCCTGCCACATCGCCTATACAATATTGTACGGTTGAAGGGCTTGCACAATCTTCTTGCAATATCGTAGTTAGGTTGTTTTCGCGTCGCATTGTCCATTTACACAACACAACGCACGAACGATATCAACTGCAACGGCCACACCATGTGACTTTTTATCAATGTTGTGTTGCGATATCGCGACGTGTAAAGCACCCATAAAATCCAAACTGTGCAACATTTTTGATGAAACCCCAATTGCAAAAATTATTTTTAGCTCCAAATACACACATTATGTCACTATAAGTGAACCAGACCTTTAAACTCACCTATTACTGGTCCTACTGGCCAGTTTTAGCAAAGTATAATACATTATATTGCAATGCAACTTACATATCTCCACTTTTCACTCTACCTGTACACGTTCTCTTAACCCCTAAAGTTACTATATGTTAGTAATGATGGTAATATACCCAGCATTCCAAAGTAAATTGAGAAGTGATATTACACAGGAAAGGGCACAAGATACTTAGACTATACCAGTACTTATTTTATATAACAATTGCTCTTATCAGTGTAGCAATATTACTGCTATCCTTTTTCTAAAAATCTCATTGTTTTAGGATGCAGTAGATAGTAGAAGTCATTAGGCTATCTTATTCATTCTATTATTCACACCGTTCAAGATATTGTCTAGAAAAATGCACAATGGGACTATTATGAGAATTGCCTGTGGATTATGCTTATATCTGTACCAGAGCAATTAGTCCATTATCTAGTATGGACGCCAGCTTTTAAATGCATATATTATATAAAATCTATCTATAGATCACATAATGATGAATTATTTTAATTTTGCTAATGATGGACGGCTGCTGTGAGCCACAATAGTTTCAGAAGGGCTCTTATTGGCAATCAATGCACTTTAGTTGCTGACACTAAATATCACTTCTATTGATCTGCAGATTTGAAAGCAATTATTTGGAAAAATTCCATTTGCTATGCTTAAGCAAATATATTCTCTAAAATGTTTCCTTAAACTTAAAGGGGTATATCCAAGTTTGGAAGTTTTCTCCGATCATTGATTCCCCCACTGATCCCGAGAACTGGGGCTCTGAAGAGACTCATGTTGGAGCGGTGGCTGATCATGCACACTACCGCTCCATTCATTTTGAACGGGATCACTGTACCTTTGTTTGTTTTGTCTTGGACACTCAGACAAGAATAAATGGGGGACAGTGTGTATGATTGACCTCCGCTCACACATGGTGCTCAAGAACCTCAGTTTGGTGGTCTCAGCAATTGGGGATAACTTCTAAACCGTAGAATACCCCTTAAACATTGGTAATACTATGGTCAGGATTCACAGCTTATTGAATCATTATATTTTTCAGGTTAACTTTTGCCAGTTGGCATCTGGGAGATCAACAGTTTAGTGGTCACAGTAGATGTATCATAAAAGGTCACATGCTTTTAACATCCATTTTTCCACATCCTCTATGCCTTGGTTCCCCACTCCTAAGATTCTGGGGCACCGGAACCTTTCCAAACACTTTGATATCAAGGAAATTTCATATAGTTGTGGCAAGACCTGAAAGATAGGCAGGCTCCTCCTTTTTCTGAGTCTTTTAGATGTCCTGAAAGAATTACCAAGTATGTGCTATATAAGAAAGCTTAAATGTATTATTATATAATATGACCTGAAACGTATGCCATGCTATTTAACTGTTAGTTAACCTGCCCTGTCAACAGGACAGGTTTCTATAGATCTGATTCCTTAAGAAGCCTGGTCAAGACATGTGCAAGTACTTGCCAATTCGAAGAGTCTCCTGTTAGAGTCTGGGATGCAAATCTTCCATTCTCTGCAAGTACATTCCAACTCTATCAGAAACCTACAATCCAGATTGCTTTTTGTGCCCTGACATCTCAGGGAGGCATGGCTGAAATGTAGAGATGCAAGATAAGAAAGAGAGAGGGGCTCAGTGTGTAGGATTATCATGAACATAAACAGTGGCAAGGAACAGGTGGTCACTCACCTTCCAGGGTTGTGTAAGCCCTGCACAACCCGGTTATTAGCTATGTAATGGCTCCTGCTGTGTTAATCCTCCTGATATCACCACCGCAGGTCTGGGTATAACAGCCGTCCGATCACATGGTGCGGCCGCCGGAATTGCGTCACCGCAGGTCCTCCAGCGCTTGTCTCCTGTTGCCAGGTGACACCAGGTCCTTGCGGTAATATGGTGGTAGCGTCTCCAGCTGCACCTTCCGCTTCTCCCTCAGAGAGGGAAAGGGTATATTGTATATGGATATAAGCGGTCTATTAGAAGCGCTTTGGACAGACTTCAGGAGGCTCAGATGATATTGAACAGACCTTTATTTCCTCCACTCCACAGCTCCACTGGAGCTGTGGAGTGGAGGAAATAAAGGTCTGTTCAATATCATCTGAGCTTCCTGAAGTCTGTGTAAATAGCGCTTCTAATAGACCGCTTATATCCATATACAATGAAATGTAGAGATGGCAGAGAATGGGTTGGAGATATGAATTCTTCAAAAGGAAGCTTGACTTACAATTGGAACATTTCATGTGCTTCAAAGCAACTGGTCTCCTGGATGCTAGCCAGCTAAGGATAGCAAGCATGGTTTTGAATTCACTAAATAACACCTAAGTATAATGTTTAATAACCTGGCGAGCAACATATCATATACTGTACTAATGAGCATATGTAAAAGACCCATTAGACAGTAGACCTACTAGGATTGTATTGGCCATTGTAAAACTACCCAAAAAAAAAGAAATAGAAATCAATTTAAAAAACTCTTGATGAATAATATTTTACAATTTTGTGTCTTTTTTGTCTTCAGCTCCTTTGTATAGGACCAATTTCTAGTTGTCTTACACTTTTTTGCATTCTCTTTCTATGAATCTAAGGTTTATCTTAAATCTTCTTTGCTCTAATGCCAAATTTGTGAAAGGATCCTTCACCTACCATGTGCCATGCCTATAGCTGGTATTTCCTCATGTGAAGGATCAGTTTAAGGTCCCCTTTAGGGACCAGTACTAGGCTATGACTGCTATCTCAGCATCTCTTATACAGTGCTGTGCAAATTAATTGGGACAAAGCCTTTTTTGTAAGTAAAATCGTAAGTTGGGGTTACCAGTCAGTGATTCAAACCAGTTTTAACTGCTTTGAACAGGTGTGAGTGTACAACCTTGCATAACAAAATGTGGTTTGACTGGTTTCAGTCAGAAAATAACAGCTGCTCCTTCAGCTTCAGTTGAGAGCTTGTTTCTGTGAGGAGTGGTTTAGTGTACTTATTCTTTGTGTGATTCGTGACTGTAAAAATGGATGTTACTCCACGGAAGAGGTCTAGAATTATTACTCTTAATGAACATACAAGTCTGACTGTAAGAGAAATCGCTTCCACCTTTGGTATTAGAAAATCTACCGTTTCAAGAATAATTCGCACACACAATGAAACTGGATCGTTTTCTCCAAAACGAAAAGGGAAATGTGGAAGAAAAAGGACAACGACACCAAGAATTGATAAAACACTTATTAGAAATAGTAAAATTAATGCAAGAAAAACTTGATTTGTCCCAATTAATTTGCACAGCACTGTAGCTGCACCTGATACATAGAATGAACAGAAGAGCAGTAGACCCAAAACAGTTTGAGATTTTTAATTTAGTCTTTTTGCACAGACTCTTCATTTGTATATTCTATCATGCAGTATAGTAATATAAACTGGTGTTTAGGCAAAGTTCACATGTCCAAAGACAAATGATAGAGTGGACATACCGTGTTTCCCCGAAAGTAAGACACCGTCTTATATTTTTTTGGGGGCCAAAAGTGGTCCCATGTCTTACTTTCGGGGGGTGTCTTATATACCTTACATCCCACGCAGCCTCCCATACACACACATACACCACACACCCATACACACGCACATACACACCACACACCCCACACACCCATATATACCCATACACACACATAACCATACACACACACACATATACCCATACACACAAAACGTTTTTTACCGGTCTCCAGTGGCCCCCGCTCTCCGGTGTCGCGCTCTCCCACCTGGCCTCCGCTCTCCGGTGTTCCCCCATCCTCCAGCTGGCCTCCGCTCTCTGGTGGCCCCCTCCGCTCTCCAGTGGCCCCCTCCACTCTCCGGAGGCCCCCTCCGCTCTCCGGAGGCCCCCCATGCTCTCCGGCGTCCCCCCGCTCTCCTTCTTCCCACTGTAGCTGCCAAACTCCGCCCAGGTCAGGAGCCCTGCGCCAATTACATTTTCAGGAACCGTGAGCCAATCACAGCCCAGGACCCGCTAGCCAATCAGAGGCCATGCACAATGTCAGCTGGCCGCGGATTGGCTTGCGGTTCCTGGGCTGTGATTGGGTCACGGTTCCTGCGCTGTAATTGGCGCAGGGCTCCTGACCTGGGCAGAGTTTGGCAGCTACATCGGGAATCAGGAGAGCTGGGGGCTGCTGGATAGTGGGGGGCCACCAAAGAGCGGAGGGGGCGACTGGAGAGCGGGGAACCACCAGAGAGCGGGGGACCACCACAGTCCTCAGGCAGGTACGCCTTATAATCGGGGGGTGTCTTATATTAGCAAGTAGGGTGCCCCCCAAGCATGCCTTACTTCCGGGGGCGCCCTACTTTCGGGGAAACACGGTAGTACCTACGCAGTTAGCATAAGTACGTTGCTGGACAGCGTCCTCAATGAGGAGCTGTCCCAGGTACTTATACAAATTGCGTAGTGAAGCCGCCGCTCTCCATGGAGATGAAGATTTCAGCATCACCTCCATGGCCGGAGTTTCAATGTGCTCTGGCCATGGAGGTGATGCTGAAATCTTCATCTCCATGGAGAGCGGCGGCTTCACTACGCAATTTGCGTAAGTACCTGGGACAGCTCCTCATTGAGGACGCTACCCAGCAATGTACTTATGCTAACTGCGTAGGTACCGTACTCTGACAGGCAGGACCCACCGGCTTTCACTGTACATTGCAGAAAGCGACAAATGATGGCAATTCGGAAATTTGCCCATTTAACCCCTGAAATACCAATGATTTTAGTCACCATGCCTCTAGGGAGGGTGGTCACTCCCTAGAGACATGGTGCCAACATATTTGGCACATATTAACCCTTTATTACCGGGGTTAAATACCGCATATGCAGCATCTGTGCTCATATGTCGCACAGATGCTGCATATGCAATTTAACCCCAAAAAATACACATTAGTGCCCAGCAGCTGGGTGCTTATTAATCATCTTGCATCGCTAACACAGCGGTACAAGATGATTACTTACTGTACCGGCAAAGCGGTCATTTTAAACTTGACGGTCGGCAAGTTTAAAGCATTTTTGGCTGCACACTCGCATTGTGTGCTGTATGGGGGCGAGATTTTCTTGCCCCCATACACTTGCATTGCGCTCACGCACGTCAGAATCACGTGCAGTCACAGCATGCTGCAACTGCACTTGCTTCTGACTCGCAATTCGAGTTTGGTGTGGGGGACTCGCACCAGTGTGCCCTGCCTGATAGGGCAACACTGGTCCGAGTGCAATGCAAGTTTCCCTTGCATTGTACTCACGCGAGTCCCTTGCACCGTGTACCTTCAGCATAACAGATGATTACTGGACATGTGAACTTAGTCTTACATGTCTATATCTTTTACTTTAGCAGGATAAATGTTCTATGCATTTTAAGTCATAGATCTTAAATTCATAAGTAAATTGGGTGCAGTTTTAATCTTGTGTTATCTAAATGCCAATGAGATGTTATGAGAACTCATATTATTTTCAGGTGTGTAATATTTTAATCATCCATTACAAGCACAATTAAGGGTGAGATCAGACATTGCAGCTGGCAACAATGAGTATACTCCATCCACCTGCATGGGCCAATGACCGGACAAATTTCTTTGAAAATTGTGCCCCGATTGGTCACTGTGGGTGGACAAAGTTTTGCTCATGCGGTCAGCCACGCAGTCTGATCTTACCCATAGGAGCTCATGAACTTATATTATGCATAAATATTTTTTGCAATCATATCATTCTTTTTTTATTTTTATTATTTCTACCTGTTCATTGAAGCAACACTTTTTTTCTCACCAAATTAATTTGATGATACCAACCCGCGGATGAAATATATATATATATATAGTCAAACAGATGAAATGGCACATTTGAATAGAAATAGTTTTGCCCATGACATTTAAAAAAAATGCTGAAAAATGCCATGGGTTTATTGAAAAATTTATTGCTGGAAATAATCTGCTTACTGTAGCCTTCCGCTCTGCATTTTGGTGATGCAATGTAACCCTGTCAGTTCAAACTGTGGTACATTAGCAAAGATATCTCAGCTCTGCTGCTTCTAAATGATAAAGATTCCTTTATTTATGGTTCTATGTATAGCTCAGAATCCTTTTATCCTTTTATTTATTGTCTGATCCAGAATCTATAATTCAAGATCCTTTTATATATGGTACGATTCAGCATGTATAATTCAGAATCCCTGTATAGGTCTGATCCAGCATTTATAGTTCAGGATCCTCTTATCTATGGTCCGATGTGGTTTGTACTATTCAGGATACCTGTATTAATGGTCCCATCCGGCGTGCTTAAGTCATGGTCCCTTTATTTATGAACCAATTGGACTTGTATATTTCAGAATCCCTTTATTTAAGGTCCAATCTGGCAAATATAATTTAGGATCAATTTACTTATGATCCAGCATTCAAGGTCCTCTAATTTATAATTCAATATGGCATTATTAATCAGAATCCTTTTATTTATGGTTTCATTCTGCATGTATAATTCAGGATCCCTTTATTTATGGTCCAATCTGGCATTTATAATTGAGGATCCCTTTATTTATGATCTGATCAGGCACATATTATTCAAGATACCTTTGTTTTAGATCCAATCTATTATGTATAATTCAGGATCCCTTTATTTATGGTCTGATCAGGCATATATTATTCAAGATACCTTTTTTTTAGATACAATCTGTTATGTATAATTCAGGATCCCTTTATTTATGGTCCAATCTGGCATTTATCATTCAGGATCCCTTTATTTATGGTCCAATCTGGCATTTATCATTCAGGATCCCTTTATTTATGATCTGATCAGGCACATATTATTCAAGATACCTTTGTTTTAGATCCAATCTGTTATGTATAATTCAGGATCCCTTTATTTATGATCCATTTCGGCATGTATAATTCAGGATATCTTTATTTATGGTCCGATCTTGCATACATAATTCAGGATCCCTTTATTTATGATCTGATCAGGCATATATTATTCAAGATACCTTTGTTTTAGATCCAATCTGTTATGTATAATTCAGGATCCCTTTATTTATGATCCATTCCGGCATGTCTAATTCAGGATATCTTTATTTATGGTCCGATCTTGCATACATAATTCAGGATCCCTTTATTTATGATCCATTCTGCAATGTATAATTCAGGATCCCTTTATTTATAGTCCGATCCGGCATATATAATTCAGGATTCCCTTTATGTATGGTCCGATTCAGCATGTATATTTCAGAATCCCTTGTTTGCTGATCCAATCCAGTATTTATAATTCAGGATCCCTTTATTTGTGATCCAATCTGACATGTTTAATTCAGGTCAACATTTTCATTGACCAAATGAGATCCAAACTCAAATGTAAAGTGTTGTTTCAAACAAATTTTGTGCAAATAAACTTGAAGCCGCTAATCGTCTCTCTTCATGCCTTCACACACAATATCGACCTCGGCTGGAAAGGTAATTCTTGTATTCCCAAAAGAGCATGGAGGGAAATGCAAACACTAGGCTAATGTTTGAAGAAGAAAGCCCTTAATGAAAACGCCTCAGGTGGCGCACCTAGTTTTTATTAAACCTTTACATTTCTGCCTCTTCTCCCCTTCAAAATAAGAGCAATGAGGCAGCTCTCCTGGAAATTTATGTTCGGTACGTTTTCCTATTTTTTGTCATCTTGTCAGCCTTAGTAAATTCGCTGAAGGGGAAGCGCGTCTCTTGCATCTCGCCTCGCCGGTTGCCTCTTAGCAACAACAATCTGATTAGGAATTTCATTACCAGTCAGCAATTTTTCAAAGAGGGGCATCATTTTCCATTATCATATGAAAGCTTAATATTATAGATCCTTATCAATGGCTACACAAGCAGTTCTTATGTTTTTTTTCCCTGTCTGAGAGTCATAGGCACTGGCACTTGATGGACAAAAAAAGAAGAAAAATGACAAAGTGCCCAGCATGAGGAGTGCAAGTAATTTTGGAATGAATGGTTGACCGGTATTATCAGTACTTTACCCGGAGTATACGTCCAGAGATCAATATCTGAGATTGAGATTGGACTACATTTAACAGAGACATGACAGTACACCTGGACAATGTGGCTCCTCACCGGATCATGATTGTCAGTAGGCCTGCAATATTGGAGATGTAACTGATCTCCTAAACATATTAAAGTTTAGTAACAGGAACTCATTGTGTATGCTAAGAAAAAAAGCTTTTTATATATATATATATATATATATATATATATATATATATTAATAAAAAATTATAATTTACATATATTTTTAGATAAATAGTAGTAGACATATCATTTAGATTCACCTTAAAATAAAACAACAATATTTAGTTCTGTATACAGTATATACACCTATGTGTACAGTGTATACAGTGTAGAGCTACATATTGCAGCATACTTTATATAATACTGTGCAAATGTTTTTGGCAGTTGTGGAAAAAATGCTGCAAAGTAAGAAAGTTTCCCAAAAAGAAGTGTTAATGCATTATGTGCAGCCTTAAGAAATATCTTCATAAAGATATGAAAAACAATGTCTGTGTCCTCAAGATCTGTTTATAAGTAGCAAGAAAACCTGGATGGGTTATAAGTTAATGATAAGACCTTGGGTCTTTTAAATAGTTATTCCAATCTTCATATATTGGTATTGTTGGATAGCGCTTGGAAAAACAAGCACTTTTTCAATTCAAAGCTGTTATACACTTTTACACTTTGGTTTACAGATCAGTATCCAGGAGATTGGAGATTATTATTATTATTGTTTATTAATAGAGCAGCATTGATTCCATGGTGCTGTGCATGAGAAAGAGTTACATACAAATGTTACAAATTCATTGAACAAACTGTGACAGACCGATACAGAGGGGAGAGAGGACCCTGCCCTTGCGGGCTTACATGCTACAGGGCGGTGGGGAGAGAGACAGTAGGTTGGGTCTGCTCTGGTGGTGATGTAGCGCTGGGTCCGTTGGTGGTTTAGTGCCGGGTCTGATGGTGGTGGAGCACCAGGTCAAGTGGTGGCGAAGCACCGGATCCAATGGTGGTGAGGTGGCACCGTGGTCATTGAAGGCTGTAGGCTGTTCTGAAGAGATGGGTTTTCAGGTTCAACTTGAAGGTTCCGAATGTGGGGGACAGTCGGATGTTTTGGGATGTAGAATTCCAGAGAATGGGGGATGTTCAGGCAAAGTCTTGCAGGCAGTTAGATGAGGAACGTACAAGTGTGGAGGAAAGAAGGAGGTCTTGGGAGGATCGAAGATTACAAATTGGATGATATCGGGAGATTAATTCAGAAAAATATGAGGGGGACAGATTGTGGACATAGGTTGCTCTTATGGTGAGGGAGGTCCTCTCTATATCTCCTCTCCTCCTCCTGTATTTTCCAATCAATAACATGCTTTACAGTATTGAAATTTGTACAATTCAGTTTACTACAAATCTTTAATGACGTCTGCAGTAATGAATGTCAAAAGACCTGATTAACTCTAAACCATAGGTGCATCAGGCCTTTCTATAAAAGATTGAATATTTACTTTCTATTTAGGATACTATCCTCTGTGATGCTAAATACACATTAAATATGTTGTAGTTGCATTAGGTCACATGCACATGTTGAGTATTTGGTGAGACTTTTACCTCAGTATCCAAAACCAAGAGTGGAACGATCAGAGGAAAAGTATCATAGAAACACGTCACTACGTCTGTATTTGTCACCCACTCCTGGTTTTGTCTTAGGCTGGTTTCACATTGCGTATTTTTTCCTGTCTGTGGGATCCTACTTTTTTGTAGGATCCCACGGACAGGAACGGACACCACAGGAGATGACCTATTTCTGTGTCCGGATCTGTGATTATCACGGATCTGGACACAGAATGAGCTGTGCGGGGTAATGTCACTTCCGGAATGTATATATACATTGCGGAAGTGAAATTTATGTGACAGCAAGTGTTAAAAATGAAAAAACCCGATGCTCACCTGTCCAGCGATCCCCCGATGTGCGGCAACTAGCTCCGGATACTGAAAGGACCTGGCTGGGCGGGGCTACCATCTCAGCATCATCGGTCACATGACTGGTTACAGCGGTAACTGGTCATGTGACTGACGTCATGCCAGGTCCTGTACATCTGGAGATGCCACACATATCGCTGGACAGGTGAGAATCAATTTATTTTATTTTTAACACTTGCTTTCACTTAAATTTCACTTCCGCAATGTATATATACATTGCGGAAGTGAAATTAGATTATGAGGAATGATTTTAATGTACTGAGCATTCTCAGTACACTGAAATCGGGTCTGAGAAACCTTCCGATGTTTTCTCGGACCCGTGCTCCATAAGCCCCCATGTTATGGGCAACGGATCTTGTCGGATCCGATTCGGACAAAATCGGATGGCGATTAGGCCAGATCCGATCTGATCCCCATAGTGATACATGGGGGCCAAATCGGATCCGTGGCTGTCCGTTTTACAACGGACAGCCACGGATGGTAAACATACGCAGTGTGAAAAAAGCCTTACAAATAATGAGGTATAAAAAAACTCACCAAATACTCAATGTGTGCCCATGGCCTAAAAGAAAACAACATAATAGATGGCACATGCTCACCCTATCCCCTTTCTGTCGGAGTCCCCCAAGGTTCGGTCCTGGGTCCACTACTTTTCTCCATATACACTCTCGGCCTAGGGCAACTCATTGAGTCCCACGGCCTCCAGTACCACCTCTACGTCGACGACACCCAAATCTACTTGTCCTGCCCCGACATCACCTCCCTAGTCGCCAAAATCCCACAATGCCTTTCCGCCATCTCATCCTTTTTCTCTGCTCGCTTCCTTAAACTCAACATGGACAAAACTGAATTCATAGTCTTCCCCCCCAAGAAATTCCCCCCCACTTCCCAACCTATCCATCTGTGTCAATGACTGCGCCCTCTCCCCAGTCTCCCAAGCCAAGTGCCTCGGGGGAATCCTTTACTCCTCCCTATCCTTCAAGCCCCACATCGAAGCCATCTCCACATCCCTCCGGCTCCAGCTTAGAAACATCTCACGGATCCGCTCCTTCCTTACCTACGACACCGCTAAAACACATATTCATGCCCTCATCATCTCCCGCCTTTACTACTGCAACCTCCTTCTCACTGGCCTCCCATCCAACTTCCTCACACCTCTCCAATCTATCCTCAATTCTGCTGCCCGACTAATCCATCTGTCCCCCCGCTACTCCCCTGTCTCCCCCCTCTGCCAAGCCCTTCACTGGCTCCCCGCCGCCAAGAGATCCCAGTTCAAAACACTAACCATGGCATACAAAGTGATACACAACCTGTCCCCACCGCCCTGGTCTCCCGATACCTACCCTCACGCAACCTTCCTTCCTCACAAGAACTCCTCCTCTGCTCCCCCCTCATCTCCTCCTTGCACATTAGCATCCAGGACTTTGCCCGGGCATCTGCCAAACTCTGGAACACTCTTCCCCAACACGTCAGACACTCTCCAACCCTGAGAAGCTTCAGTGTCACCTGAAGACTCACCTATTCCGTCAAGCCTACAACCTGCCATGAGACCCAGGCGACCGTCCCGTAACTGACACTCCCCCAGCCTACTGTATCCTCACCCGCCCCTCGTAGACTGTGAGCCCTTGTGGACAGGGTCTCCTCCCCTCCTGTACCTATTTGTCCTGATTGTCTAGAGTTTTTGTAATTGTGCTTGTCTCCCGTATCCTCATGTAAAGCGCCATGGAACCTAATGGCGCTATATAAATAAATAATAATAATAATAGCCTGGCTTTGACTGTTTTGTGAATAAGGCACTGATCAGCTTTCCCGTGTCTGTCAGACTTAAGGCCCCGTTGCACTTAGCGACGCTCCAGCGATCCCGACAATGATACGACATGGTAGGGATTGCTACATGGTCGCTGGTGAGATGTTAAACAGTCAGATCTCACCAGCAACGCAGCAAAGATATGGCGGTTGTTGGGACCCTTTCACTCAGACCTGTAGTATTGAGGTTGTTGGTCATTGTCCCCGTCAAACACATCGAAGCATGCTGGCCAGTGGGAGCCTGACGATCAAAAAATGGTCCGGGACATTCCAACACGATCGTTGATCTCACAGCAGGGGTCCGGTTGCTGTTACTTGTCACACATAGGCCAGGTTCACACATACCATCCATTTTTGCCTTATATCCGTTTTTTGGGAACAGTTTGGAAATTTTTTTTCTAAGTCCAAAAACGCATATGTGTTAATGCATGTGTGTGCGTTTTTTTAAAAAACGCATACATTTTTATGCAGCAGCCCAAAAACGCTGCTAGCTGTGTTTTTGGGGTGCTTTCAAAAAACCGCATGCTTTTTTTAACATGGGGCCCTATGGGAAATGCATGCGTTAACTTATGAAAAATGAGTAAGTCCCAAAATTTGCCAAAAACGTCCAGGACTTCAGGGGACACTATTGGCACCCATAGAAAAACAGATCTGTTTTTCTAAGGGCTTAAAAAACGGATTTGTATGTGTGAACCTGACCATAGCGAGATCACTGGCGAGGTCGCTGTTGCGTCAAAAAACCTGTGACGTATCAGTGATCTTGCTAGCTATCTCGCTTAGTGTGAAGTACCCTTAAGGCTGCTTTCACACTGGCAAATTTGCACATCCGTGTCCATCCATTGTGAAACAGATGGACACAGATCTGCTATGGTCTCCCATGTTATCCTGTGGGCACAGATTTGTCCTAAATGGCAATCCATGTGTGTCGGTTTTGTAACGTATTCGTTGGTGCCAGCTTTTTCCATTTACTCAGAAACGGAGACTGCTTTGTTTCTGGGCTTCCTTGAAAATCGCGGACAGACACGGATCCATTGGTGTCCGTATGAAATGAACATGGAGATGTATGGAGGACAGATCCGTACGGACCCGTGAAAAAAAAATGGATCCATGAGACAGAACCGTTTTGCTGTACTAAGCATGCTCAGAGGCAAGGTACAGCTCCTCCTAGCCCTATCTCTGGTGACTGATGACAGATCCGTTAAAAAAAGGTCCATGGACATCCTAAAATGAGAGGCCATAATGGATCAGTTTCAATAGGGTATAGGAATCTCACCCCTCCTCCAGTCTTGATCCAAGTCAGGTACTCAGCAGCGCCTAAATAATGGATCAGTGTCCATCAGTTTCAAAACTGATGGACACGGATTTGCAAATATGCCAGTGTGAAAGCAGCCTTAACCAACTCAGCTGCACTTATAAAAAAACTATAAGAAACAAAATAGTATATTTGGAAAAAACTCTTCAAAAATAAAGGGTAAAAAGTGTCTGCAAGAGTCCATTGTGATGCATGCAGCATTAAAGCAATATATTTTATAAATGTGAAGAGCATAAATTGGGCCTTATTCAGCATATTGCTAAAATAGACTCCTGCTCCCTCCTAATGTCAGCGTTTCAATTAGTCGCCCAGTAATGTAGGTATAAATAGCAAATTTATGTAAAATTAGAAGATGCTGTCGGGAGCTTATTTAGCTTTTATTCACACTAATGATCATTTGAATATTATAGGCTCTATTATTGCAGTGAAGTGAAAATCCACTATGCGTCTTATCTTTGTCGCTCTTAATGTTTTGTGGTTTATTTCTGTATAAGGTACTATCAGTCCAAAAATATTAGAAAATTGCTACCCAAATTGTCTTATCACATTCCTGTGATATTCAGGCATTACGAGTGGTGCATCCAGCAAGAGCCTGCATGTCAATGGCATGCGAATTAGGTCCAGTTGACATCTAAGGCTGGGCTGCGTTCATCTGTGTTTGCATTTCGATGCGATTTTACTGCTAAAAAAGCATCCAAATACATCCAAAAACGCACCCATATACTGTAGCATTTTAGGCTGCGCTTGCAAAAACCCATGCGTTTTGTATTTTTGCAAAACAACATGCGTTTCGCATTGCTTTTGCAATGCGTTTTCCATTGAACCTTATGGGTGCGTTTTTGGATGTGTTTTAATGCGTTTTTAGTTGTAAAAATGCATAGAAACGCAAACACAGGCAAAATGCAAATGTGAAAAGGGCCCATTATTTTTTGTTAAACAAGGGTTGGACCGAAAGCAATCTAAAGTGTATTGTTGGCCTGTTTGGAGCCTTTTTGTCATCAGAGATGAGCAAGAGCATGAATTTTAGACTCCGGCACTGCACCTTGGTTGGAATCAATGACATTAAAGGAAATCTATCATCTAATTCATGCTGCCCTAATCACAGGCACCATTAATCAGATTTTGAAGAAACCCAGCTTCACAGATTTAACACTCCTTTATTCTTTAAAATTCCCAATGGATAGCATTACCACAACCTTACGTAGATATTCTTCAACGCGTTTTGGATGATCTTGATTAAGGATGTTCCATCACCTGAAACGCGTTGTAGAATAAATATGCAAGGCTCTTCCACTGGGAATTTTAAAGAATAAAAGAGTGTTAAATCTTTGGACCTTGATATCTTGAAAGTTATTCACTTATATCCTGGCAGTAACTCAACCGGGATCCAGATTTCCTCCAATTGAGTGACTCAGTGGGCTGACTTTTTTCTTTCATTCAAAATGAAACACAGCCTAGCTGCACAATGCAGTATAGTATACTTGTCTCTCTAAACCCTGGTGTTTCAGAGTAGTAATACTGTGAGAATACAGCTGAGGATCATTGAGGAACAATACTAGTTTGCCACCACTAGTAGATGATTTATCCCAGCCCTGCTAGAGGTAATTGACTGATCTCTTCCATGGCAAGAGATCTGTCAATCACCTGCAGCTGAGCTGGGAAAAACCGGATGAGATTGCTGTTGGGACCAGTTTCTTCTTTTGTGATAGATCCTGGCTATAAGGGTACCGTTACACGATGCAATATTGCATGCAATGTCACTGGCAATTTGCTGGTTGCAGTAAAATCATGGACACATTGTTCTATTTTGTTGCCGTGTACAAATGTAACAATGTGTCCATGATTTCACTGCAACCAGCACATTGCCAGTGAAATTGCATGCAATATTGCGTCGTGTAACGGTACCCTAACTTTAAAGCGAACCTGTCACCCCCTCTGGACATCAAAAGCTATAATAGCCACCTTCTGCAGCACTTAGGCTGCATTCAGGGAAGGTGGCTATAAGCTTTTGATGCCCTTTATACTATTAAATATGAACTTATATAAAGGCTTACTCTTAAGAAGACCTAAGACCGGGAGGCGGGGTTTCGCGCTCCTCCGACCCACCTCCTCTTGTCAGTCATGGTGCTCGCCTGCTGCTGCCTCCCCTCATGAACGCGCGCCTCCGTTCTCGTCTATGGCACGCGCAACCCGACGACTTCCTGGACACCTTGCGCACAGCGTCGCCATAGACGAGAACGGAGGCGCGCGTTCATGAGGGGAGGCAGCAGCAGGCGAGCACCATGACTGACAAGAGGAGGCGGGTCGGAGGAGCGCGAAACCCCGCCTCCCGGTCTTAGGTCTTCTTAAGAGTAAGCCTTTATATAAGTTCATATTTAATAGTATAAAGGGCATCAAAAGCTTATAGCCACCTTCCCTGAATGCAGCCTTAGTGCTGCAGAAGGTGGCTATTATAGCTTTTGATGTCCAGGGGGGGTGACAGGTTCGCTTTAAATTATTATTTCACTGAATCCCCGGAGTGTTTTATAGTAAATATACCTGGCAGATTGTGCAGACAGTGTCTGATTCAAGCTGCATTAATCAGGTGACAGGTTCTCTATAAATCAGTAAAAATAATAGAAAAAACCTTGTCAATAAGTATTCTATAATTATTTCTCTACAGATTTACCACCTCCACCATTGCCACCTCCCGCAATCAAATCCCCAACTGGACCATCCAAAGCACAACTAGACATGCGTTCTGGCATGCCATTAAAATATACAACTGCCGAGCAAAGATTAGATAGACTAGCCGAGAGAAAAGGGGTCAACTACAGAGGAAGAGATGGAGCTGACAGCAGACAGCATGCAGAAGTCAGGACAAATTCAGGAGAGAGGCGAGAATCTGTGGATCAATTAGATGGGAAGATGAAAAGAGTGAAACAAGTAAAAAGAGATGGAACGCCAGCAAAAACTCAAGGTATCGTATCAGTAGTATTATGCATATATACATTTCATTTTTGGAGTAATGCACATCTAGTAGGACATGGTGGAAGGGCATTGTATGAGAGGGGGTCAGGAAGATTATTCAAAATTTCTATTCAGTGCAACCAAACAGGTTGAACCGCTCATTGTCATCTTACCTTAGAAAATGTATAATTGTAATCTAGTTCTGAGGCCAGCAGGTCATAATTCTTTTGTCCTTATTTGTACAATGTCCTCAATCTTAACATTTCTTCTGAATGTTTTAATGTTTTTGTACAGAAGATATCTTACCGTATTGTAAGCCAACATTCCCTCTATCAAATACCCCTCGAGATCCCAGCTCCTCCAGTTCGATGTCTTCAAGAGGATCTGGTGGAAGACGGAGAACAGATCAAGCAGCAGGTCGTAGGAATAATGCAGCAGAGATGCAGTTGCTAGGGACATATGAAAGAACCTTTGATGAAGATGAAATTGAGGTAAGTTCCAAACTGTAATTAGCAGAATAAAATCTTATTTGCAGCTGTTTCCTTATCAAAATAACTATTCCTTTTAAGTGATGTTCATAGCTTCTCCTCAAAACACACATTAGAATTCCAAAAGGAGTTTTCCTTGTTTCTGAAACAACCGTAAAAATGCTAATTTTTTTCCAAGAAGACATTAATTAGTTGACTTTTCCATACATTTTTCTCCAGAATTTGGAGATGGAGCTTTTTTCTAATGATTTACATCAAGCTCAACATTGTTTAAGTATAGAAAAGTTAAAGAGGTGGTCCAGTTCCGTATTTTTATTATTTTTTAGTGAAATGCTTAGGATGGTATAAAAAACAAACTGAGTAGACATGAGTAAATTGGGCAACAGTTTTACTTAGAATGTTTGGTTGGGTTGATCTGGGAAATTCGAATCACAGAGAAGTTCTTCTCCACAAATTTAATGTTCCTTATTACGCTCTCGGTTTGGATCTCTCAACCCTCACGTCTTCCTTCCGGTCCTCGTCAAATCATTTGATTGCAT
>JARQOC010000002.1:60844528-60873318 GCA_033576535.1 Allobates femoralis | reverse complement strand
TTTTTCCCCCCGACTACTGGAACCTCCTTCGCACAGGCCTCCTGCCAACTCTTTTGGCACTCTCTCCAATGTATACTAAAACTCTGCTGCCCGACTAATCCATCTGTCCTCACGCAAACTCACCTGTCTACACCCACTGCCAAGCCTTCACTGGGTCCCCGCCCCCCAGAGAGCTCACTTTAAAACACTGATCATGACATTCAAAGCCTTACACAACCTATCCCACCATACTTTCTCCGACATGATCTCCCGTTTACCATCCCTCACGCTAACCTGCGTTCATCCAAAGAACTTCCCCGGACACTCCCCCTCATCTCCCTTCCCACAACGCATACAGGATTTCCTCCCGGGAATCAACCATGCTCTGTAACTCGCTGCCCCCCTCATCACTCACTCGCCTACCCTGGAACCTTCAAGAAAACACCTAAAAGACTCCCCTCTTCCGACAGGCCTACAACCTGCCATGAACACCCTACCCCGCCCCACGACCGACACCTTCCCCACCCTATTGTATCCCCACCCACCCCTCGTTGAATGTGAGCCCACGGTACAGGGTCCTTCCTGTTGTACCTCTATGACCTATTTGTCTTTTGTTTATTTTTACTTCCCCTTTGGGTTTTACCTTATACCTCTTTGTAAAGGCGCCATGGAACCTATTGGTGTTTATATAAATAAATAATAATTATATTGATGATGACTTTAAGCCCACCCACAAAACAACCTACACATCCTTTCCTGAAAAAAGACAGACACAAAGCAGTTTTTGTAAAACTGGGTATTATTCCGCCAAAATTTGGTAAAAATTGTCAGAATTTTTTTTTTTTTTTTTTTTTTTTTTTTTGGTAAATTTTGTAAACAGGAAAATAAAAGAAATAATAACAATGAAATTGTGCAATGCACATGAACACAAAATAAAAAATAAAAAAAAAGGGGTCTACGCTGCTGGTAGGTTGCCGCACCCTCCGGCCTTGCCAGTAAAGTGACACCATCACCTGTCCTGCAAGAGGTCAAGGGCCCCATGAATGGCCTCCGGCAACCCTTGAGGGTGGATCCTCTGGGCCGGTGTGGGGAAAAATGGTAGGTCCCTGTTAGGTGGCCATTGTGGAATGGTAGGTACAGGCCTCTGTGGTGGCACATGGCTGTCCCGGGGTGTGGGCCTGTCTTGTAGGTTGTAGTGTCTGAGTTGCCACCCCTCCAAAAAATTGAAAACCTCACCTGGGTGGTTTGGTGGGCGACTGGCGTCAAGCACAATCTGTAATGCTGACCTTGCCCGCAGTAGCCTGTGAAATGGAATTTCATCCAGGAATGGTATCAGACTGTGGGCAAAGTCAGCATTACTTTGTGCACGCCGTCTATTAGGTGACCCCGGGATCAGACCATGGCTGGTGTGAGGTGGGCATCCAGGTTCCTCCTCTTGCGGCCGGACATGCCCCAAAGCTGGGGTTGGTGCTGGTGGCGGCGGTGGTGGTGTTGGTGCTGGTGGCGGCGGTGGTGGTGTTGGTTCTGGTGGCGGCGGTGGTGGTGTTGCTGCTGCTGGTGGCGGCGGTGGTGGTGGTGCTGGTGCTGGTGGCGGCGGTGGTGGTGTTGCTGCTGCTGGTGGCGGCGGGTGGTGGTGGTGCTGGTGCTGGTGGCGGCGGTGGTGGTGGTGTTGGTGGTGCTGGTGGCGGCGGCGGTGGTGGTGGCGCCGGCCGTGGTGGTGGTGGTGGGTGTTCTCCACGCCGCCTTCTGTTTGGCGGTGGAGGGTTCACAGCACGCCGCCCTCTGTAGTAAGCTTCTCTGTGGGTAAAGTAAAAAAAAATTTGGTGAATGCATTGCATTTGGAAACAAAAACATAGGTCAAACATTAAGTTGCACGCTTTTTAGACTCTGTGTATCTGTGTATTATTAATCAGATATTTGTTATTATTATGAAAGAATAACCAACTGTACATAACATAAAGGAATACGTGACTTTCTTTGCTAATTCCATACTAATACATAATTTTTCACCCCCTGATTAACACCCACCCCCCCCCCATCCCATCTAATCTAGACGATCAATAACACCAATGGTTCACATGAAAAAAAAAAAGTCCCCCTGACTTCACTTTTTACTTGACATACTTAATTCACAAAACTTTTAGCTTATATCATCTATATAAAGCAGGGAAGGGGTTGAAAGGTATACAATATATATATATATAATCTATTTATATAATCGGGAGTTTGCAATTCCGGCACTGTAGCCTAATCCCAAACTCCTTAGCGTCACTGCGAGCGGAGACGCGTATGCGCCTTCGCGAGCCGCAGACGCTTAACTCACACAGCCGCTATAGCGTTTTCTCTAGCGGCCTCGCGCCCTCCGCTCACAGCAAGACCTGCGCCCCTCACAGCGCCCAATCCGCCCCGGCATGCTGGCATTTGTACTTCCCCCGTCTGTGCACCCACAGGTCTTAGCAGATCACTGATGCTGACAGCGGGGGGGGACAACACAGACAATCAAATCAGGAGGAGGTCAGTGTCAGGAGGAGATGACAGACGCCCGCCGGGGCCTGTGACACTGCAGAGGTCACAGCGGGGCTGTGTGTGCGGACAACGGGGAGGCCGGGGGCTACGGACGTACCGGACACGTCCTCTGCTCCTGGAGATGTGCCGCGGTTCCGCGCTCGCAGCGTATCTGACGCTGGAGCCGCGCTCACCACGCCCACACCACGCCCTCTGCCAAACAACCCACACCTCTCACTAACCTCCTGCAGCTAACCACACCCCATGTTTACCTTTGCCATGATGTCATTTAGCTGCGGCCGCTATCTTTAATAAGGTCAGAAATGATGGCAGTAATCGGATCTCTGCTCCCTCTAGCACGCCCCAACACTGTAGCACCATCTATTAACCCTATTCTCATCACCTATATACTCTGCTACCCACTGAGCCGCCTGTATACTCTGCTACCCACAGACCCGCCTGTATACTCTGCTACCCACAGACCCGCCTGTATACTCTGCTACCCACAGACCCGCCTGTATACTCTGCTACCCACAGACCCGCCTGTATACTCTGCTACCCACAGAGCCGTCTTTATACTCTGCTACCTCAGACCCGCCTGTATACTCTGCTACCCACAGAGCCGTCTTTATACTCTGCTACCTCAGACCCGCCTGTATACTCTGCTACCCACAGACCCGCCTGTATACTCTGCTACCCACAGACCCGCCTGTATACTCTGCTACCCACAGACCCGCCTGTATACTCTGCTACCCACAGAGCCGTCTTTATACTCTGCTACCCACAGACCCGCCTGTATACTCTGCTACCCACAGAGCCGTCTTTATACTCTGCTACCTCAGACCCGCCTGTATACTCTGCTACCCACAGAGCCGCCTGTATACTCTGCTACCTCAGACCCGCCTGTATACTCTGCTACCCACAGAGCCACGTGTATACTCTGCTACTCACAGAGCCGTCTTTATACTCTGCTACCTCAGACCCGCCTGTATACTCTGCTACCCACAGAGCCGCCTGTATACTCTGCTACCTCAGACCCGCCTGTATACTCTGCTACCCACAGAGCCGCCTGTATACTCTGCTACCCACAGAGCCGTCTTTATACTCTGCTACCTCAGACCCGCCTGTATACTCTGCTACCCACAGAGCCGCCTGTATACTCTGCTACCCACAGACCCGCCTGTATACTCTGCTACCCACAGACCCGCCTGTATACTCTGCTACCCACAGAGCCTTCTTTATACTCTGCTACCCACAGACCCGCCTGTATACTCTGCTACCCACAGAGCCGTCTTTATACTCTGCTACCTCAGACCCGCCTGTATACTCTGCTACCCACAGACCCGCCTGTATACTCTGCTACCCACAGACCCGCCTGTATACTCTGCTACCCACAGACCCGCCTGTATACTCTGCTACCCACAGAGCCGTCTTTATACTCTGCTACCTCAGACCCGCCTGTATACTCTGCTACCCACAGACCCGCCTGTATACTCTGCTACCTCAGACCCGCCTGTATACTCTGCTACCCACAGAGCCAAAATGGAAACTAATGTATATATTTATAAATAATACTAAATGTACACAACAGTGCTGCAGATACATACCTTGGCATAGCGGCCACCGGGTGAAGGAAGGACAGCCGGTCATAAAAGTGGTAGTGGTTGAGCAATGGAGCGGCTCCCGGTTGTCTCTCTGAGTACTGCCGGTACTGCTTCTTATGCTGGTCCCGGCAGCTCCTCCACCGTTTTTTAAGATGGTCAACTGTGAAATGATTTGAAACCGGCTTTAGAGATGTGTAATATTTGAAAAAACAAAAGTATGTGTACAAATCAACAATAACATTTTATTCATTTTGTGTGTGTAATGTGTATACAAGGCACAGTGACACGACAGTGTGGAACATCATCAACAGCATTACGGACATTGAGCTCACGTGGCCACAATCACAAATGAGGCAGGACACATGTCAACGCATAGAGAATGTAATAGTGCGGGCACCAGACTCTGGTCATTAGTGGTATTTATATACACCCAACCCCTTGGCCGAAAGAGCCAGGAGGATAAGACATTAAACTCATTGTACTGTTGTGACCCCATCCAAATATAGGCAACTATGCGGTGGAGCATGATAACACATTCAGGGTCCTGTATACCCTGCTATGGGGGCCCTGTATTCCCACTGCTGGGGGCCCTGTAAACCCACTGGGCCACTGTCTACCCACTGCTGGGGGCCCTGTATACCCACTGCTGGGGGGGCCTGTACACACACTGAGGGCCCTGTATACAGGGACTGACTGGCACCCTACAGTTTGGGTCGCAACCCTCCCTCACTGGCCCGACACAGGTGAGGACGGGGGGTGGGGGGGGGGTGATGACTGGCGGCCGCCTCACAGTCACCGCAGCTCCCGCATTATCCTATGGCTCGCTCCCAGCCGCAGCCTCGCGCTCCTCACAGCCGCTCGCTAACAGTCGCAGCCGCACGCCACTCACAGACGCTCACTCCCGGACGCAGCCGCGTGCTGATGACGTCATCGCGCGGCCAGGAGCTTCCGTTTCCGCCTGCTGCTTCAGGGACATGCGGATTATTCATGCTCCTGCAGCCGCATGACCCGTGGCACCTGGGCCAGTCCGCCCCTGCCTGTATACGACAATATGGGGGCATGTATACCCAGCTGGGGGCCTGTATACTCTGCAGGGGGAGGTGTATACTCTGCTGGGGGGCTGTCTACCAGTGATAGCTGCTGTATACCAGGATGGCGGTGAATATGTTTTCATAGTTTTTCGGGGCAAAAATAGGGGGGTCGGCTTATACACGGGTCGGCTTATACACGAGTATATATACAGTAAATGCAATATATAACGTGTGAACTCATTTAACTTACTTAGATTGCTCTGTTCCTCATGGTCACTCCGATGGAACGCAGGGAACATCTCTTGGGCGATCTCTCTCCAGGCTGTATTAATAAGGGTCGTATCCCCATACTCAGGATCTGTAGGGAGCCATAGAAATGGACGAGCCTCCACAAGTGCGATAAGACGCAGCGTGTTCACCATGCCACGTCCTGCTGCCATGATTGCACTGATGAATGGATCGCTCTGTGTGTGCGCCTGTCAGCGCGACTCGCTTCCTGTTTCCTTAAACCATAGTGTGTGCTGGAGAATCCCTTCCCTCGCATCATCGGCTACAAGCCTCAAAATAAGAGAAAAACCAGCGAGTTTGGACTCGCACACTTTCAGAGACACATCAGCGAGTTGTAAATGTCATTATTCGCTATTACTCGGGTCCCTATTCATTAACATTGGACTCGCTGGACTCGCAACGAGTCCCGAGTCCTTGACTCGGACTCGTTGGGGTCTTGCGATTCCGAGTCTTTTCGGACTCGCTCATCCCTAGTCCAGATCCAATGGGATCTGTATTCCTCCGGATCAGGGGTCTATAGAGCCACATTCAAATTTAACCCATAGTGCCACAGATCTGAGTGTTCACAGTTTTGAAACGGACACCAAAATCACTCCATAATATGGTTTTGGTGTCAGTGAAAAAGCATTGATACCCGGATCAGGGTAAATGGTAAACAATTGCATGTACCCGCAAGTTCCTGCCTCCTCATTGAAAGTCAACGGGGCCAAAAACAGATGCAAGTGCATCCAATTTCAGTTGGGTTTACACATATACCAAAAAATGGTAGCGTGAAACCAGCCTTATTCAGGAGGCAAGTGAGGGAATCATCTTCACTTAGGCTGGCTTCACATTAGCCTTTGTGAGCGCAGCGCACCGAACGCTGCCAAACGCTTGCGCACATGCGTTCCTATGTTTAACATGGGAACGCATTTGCCTGCATTTGGCTGCGTTCGGTTGCATTTGCGTTCGGATGCCCATAATTTGTGCGCCCTCCGAGCGCACTCTGAATGCAGCAAGTTGCATTTTTTCGTGCATTCGCGGGCGCTTGTTTTATCTGAAAGAACCCTCAAGCGCACAAACCATGCATTGAAGGCAATGGATCCACAGTGTCCTCCGCATGACAGCGCAGGAGAATGCTGTGGATCACATTGAAATCTCTCCCGGTGGCCGCCGGTGATTAGGGGCGGCCACCGGGTGATCAGCTAGAGCCTCCACTGATCTCCCGCTGGTGTCGGTGGGGAAAAACAGCTGATCTGACATCTGTTTAAATCTCCCGCGCCGACACTGAATAAGTGATGTCAGCGCAGCTGTTTCTTCTCTCCTGCACCGATATCACCCAATCGGTGTCGGCGCGGGAGATTTAAACAGCTGTCAGATCAGCTGTTTCTCCCCGCCGACACCGGCGGGAGATCAGCTGTGGCCGGGAGGAGGAGATCTTCACCTCTGATCTCCTCCTCCCGGGCGCTGCCGAGACAGCTGATTGGCTGGCCGGGGTGCATACTAATGTGAACGCATGCGGAGATTCTCCGCTGCGTTCACATCAGTATGGGCTGCGTTTGCACTGCGTTTGCGTCTGCATGCCCTGCACATGCAGACACAAACACCAGTGTGAAGCCAGCCTTATCTTCTTCTTTGAAGGTTTTTGTTGCAACAGCTAAGAAAAGGGGACTTTTGTACAGTTTTACATCATGCAGGATAAGCGGGATCTGTGAGTCAAAGAGCTTTAGATATCGGTGGGTGGAAGATCGAAGAACAGAGGACAAAAGCTGTAAATGCAGGGTCAAGCCCCCTGCACTTGCACTGCATTTGCAAATGTATTGGACAAAGGATAACTTTGGAATGAAAGCATTAAATAGAAAAAGGATAGGGTAGGTATATATTTAATCTTAATTAAGGACATCTAACATACTGTAGATGTCTTCTATTGCACTTGCAAGTATATATATATATATATATATATATATATATATATATATTTTTTTTTTTTTTTTTTTTTTTTTTATTTATTTATTTTTTTTTTAACTGTGTCCCAAAATCTCAATTTCATCAATCTCTGACTCCACTTCTCTATTTGTCTGGACACAGTATGTAGAAATCCATTTCATTATGTGATGACAAAGAAAAGGGGGAAGAAGCTCTGCTGTGTCTAGCCCAACGACCCAGTATATCAGATTAAAAAGTATATTTGCCAATGAACTTTAAAGCTAATCTGTCAGCAGGTTTTTGCTGCAATTCTGTAATGGGAGAGTCCCTGATAATTGAGATTTGTTGCTTACTGGGATGTGTTTTGTTTTTGCTGCTTTAATATAGCGTTTTATCAGCAGGAGATTATCACTGCAGAACAAGCTGCCTCGTAGCCCAGTCCCACCCCAGCACCTGATTAGCAGCTTCCTGTCACTTGACAGTATACATAGCAAGCTGTGGTTAGGTTGGCTATACACAGCTCAACAACTGAGCTCTGACAGACTTTCAGTAGAGAAAACTGTGATACTAGCACAACTGCTGCATTCAGCAAGCTAAGTGATACATTTTTGTAGTCAGAGTCTTTCTTACTAACTCATGATGCTGTCAGATTACAGAGCAACATTTTTCTGGCAGATTCACTTTAAAGTTGTCAACATCTTTTTTACATATTTTGAGTTCAGCAAGTGAAATAAGTATTGAACACATCACACATTTTCTCAATAAATTTATTTCTAAAGATGCTATTGACATAAATTTCTCACTAGATCTCAGTAACAACATATCCAATCCACACAGGCAAATAAATCAAACCATAGATGTCCATAACGTTAATGAAGTGTAATGAGAAATGAGACAGGGAAACAGTATTGAACACACTTACTGAAATTGATTTAATACAACCCCTTCATAGTAACTATATTCACCCGTGTAAAATAAAAACAGCCTATGTTCTCCTCTAGTGCTGGTGCCATCCCTACAACATCAGTGCCTGATCTCCTTGGTCAGTCGTACTTGCGTTGTATGCTATGTGAGCCCTGCAGCCAAACAGCAGCTGCTTCACTCTAACTTCCTTCAGACGTAACTTACATTTGGAGGTAGAGTGCAGCAGTAGTTCCCACGTCTTCCAGATGTTAGAGCTTCATTCGAAGGAAAGTAAGGCAAGGGCAGTGGCTCATTAGTATCCACTAATTGGCTGTAGGACTAATAGAACTTTACAATGTCATAGAGTCTATGGGAAATCTGGTATTACGCCATCAGCTCCTTTGCACTCCACGTGTTAGGGGCACCAACGCACTCACCACTCATGTCCCCTGCCAGTCCCGATCCGTGCTTTTCTATTGGCTTCCAGGGTCTGTGCTACCTTTAAGGGCCAGAGCACCCTAATTTACAAGTACCTCTCAACCTGCGGCTGAGAGGGACAGAGTTTTTAAGGCATCCCTCCATATTGGAAGGTGCGTGTGTAAAAAGTCTAGGCAGTTAGTTATTTCTCTAGCTAGTTGCAAGGGCCTCTGTTTCTTTCGCACATTTACTGTGCACTAACCAAACAATCTATGTGCCTCTTTCAGCCCAGTACTCCCACTGAGTCTACCTGTAAATACCGGTACTTGCCAGTACCTGCCAGCCCTGTTGCCATACCATCTATTCCAGCTTTCAGCAAAACCCTCTGTACGGGTACATATCCATTCCCTCTGTGCCTGTCCAAATCTGCACAGAGGACATACCTACTGTTCTAGCTGAACCAGCCCTGTTGCCATACCCGCTGCACTTGTCCTATCTTCACCAGAGACTGTCTGTTTGCATCCCCGATCCCTGGGGTGGGTTGTCAAAGTAGTGTGATTCACTGGAGTTTCCCTGGTAGTTACTTACCAACACAAGTCTACCCTCTCCATCTGGACCTCTAGAGAAGACTTGGTAGCCACTCAGGTATGCTCCTCCAGACCAAGATTGGTGACACGGCTCAATGGGTCCACTACTGGACACCTGTGTCAGTGAGCGGGACACACGACAATAATGTTGGTGGAACCTCACCAGCAGCGGAGGTAAGTATAGACTTGGGAATTAAGCCATTTGAAAAGGGTTAGTCCAAGTAGTTGACAACCCTTTTAACTATAAAATGTTTATAGAGCTGTGCAACAAAAAAGAAATGGAGTTCCTAATCCATTGTTGGGTACAATTGCATTTTTCTTCTCTTTCAATCGGAAAATATCCTTCACGATAATCTATATGGTAATCATATATGATGAGAGGATTCGGTTTCTATTCCAGAACATTTGATTTCTAGTCCACAGCACAGTTATTGAGCTATATCTGTTAATTCGAGGTTGTCTTTTCTACTATTACTATTAGCAGCATAATTATACAAAAAAATCACATTTAAATAAGACATGAGAAAAAGTGCTGTCAACCCAAATAATGCTCCATGGATTGTATCATCCTACATCAAAGGAAGATAAAAGATCCCTCATGAATATGGAAATCTTACACATCAGACTGTGAATAGTTCTGTTTGCAAAGTTGTATTTATTAATGTTAAGCAATGCAGCTCGGTTCTTCGGCTAAGCTATGCGTTAATCTGCAGATTTATGCATATTAAAGTGCGGATGTAGCTTTGTTTCCTTTTATGCATCTGATGGTATTGTAAACATATGATTCTTTTTTGTGTCCCCCCCCCCTCGCTTCACCCTGAGCAGCACGCCATAGTTTGTCATTACACAAGAAAGACATGTCTTACACGGAGTTCCTTTCATGCTGTTAGAAATAAACAAATAGCTTGTGGTTTAATCACATCAGTCTGGTAAAAAATAAATACAATAGGAATACAATAGATTTTTTCAAAAAAAATTTCGAAAAAGGAATTGCCGATTTGGTCATTAAAGTTGCATATTGTTGTATTTTGCCATGCAATTTACAGATTATCTTTTCAATGTTTCTATAGATTAAGATAATACTTAGTCAGGATGTATATATTGGCTTTTAGCCCCTTCCCTTCCAAACCAATTTTCAATGCTTTTTCCCCTTCACCCCAACTACTTTTTTCAAGAATAGAGATGAGCAGATTGGGAGAAATCAAGTGTATCTGTTTGTGCAGATTATCCCGGTAAGTTCGATTGGTGGCAAATTGAATGTTTCGCCAAACCCTAGAGAATAATAAATGCAATATGTTGAAAATAAAGAAATACCCTCAGCTGTTCACCATCCCCATCCAGTCCTTGGCGCATCTTCTTATCACTGCTGCCGAGCACTGAATCCTTGGGTCTCTTCACGCTAAAGCTACTTTAACATCAGCGATTTTCACCATTCGTGGCAGATTCGGCAGTTTTGACGAATAACGGCTCACTTATAGCAAGCCTGCGTTCAGCCCAATTCTTTCCCTATGGGACTTGCGGTTATGTGTGCCACTTGCGGTTTTGCCGGTTTCGGCAAATCCAGCACTTGCGACAAAGGAAAGAAAACACTGGTAGCGCAAGTTCTGTGCATGACTGCAAGTCGCATAGGGAATGAATTGGGCTGAACGCAGGCTTGCCGCTATTGAGCCGTTATGCAGCAGATCCGGCATTTTGCCGCATGGCAAAAATCGCTGATGTGATAGCAGCCTAAGCCAGCTCTGATGAAGTTAAGAATGCAAAAATGTTTCTGCACAAGTGTGCATAAGGTCCTAATATCATGACATTATTGCATGCGCAGTGACCTTGCTTGTGCATGCGCGGTTACATCCCGGGACTCATCAGATCCAGAAATCACAACATAGCATGACAAAGCACATTGGAGGGTTTCCAGAGCTCATGCGTGGTGATAGAAAGGTGAGGATCGGACTGGGGATGGAATGAAGTACTAGGTAGTATAAGGTGAGTATAAGTATTTTTTGTTAATTTCACGTTTTGGCAAATGCAAATTAATATTCAAGTAGAATTCTAATCCTATCAAATGAATTTGCTCATTTCTATCCAAGAGTCAAAACTCATTTTAATTTTTCGGTCACTATAGACATACGAGGGTCTGTACTTTTGAAGTTGGAATGTTAGAGAAAAATGGGGCAATTAGTGTGGTGTAGTAGCATGAAAACTATGCTATTCCAACCTTTTTTGGTTTTGATGTGTATTGATCTCTAAAATCAGGGCAAAATGTTTCTTTAGGTCGATAGTTCACTCACGGTGTAACTGACCTATTATTTTTTTTCTGCCCAGTGGTAAAAAATAATTCTAAAATTGCTAAAAAAGAAAATGTGTTTTTTTTTTCGAAGAAATTGGTATCTTTTTTATTTTTCTATCAATGGAGCCGTATGAGGTCTTGCTTTTGCACAGCTAGCTTAAAGCATTATTATTACCCTTTCGGAATACAATTGATCATTTCATCACTTTTGCCTCATTTTTTGGGGGTGATGTGGCAGCAGAAATCTGCGATTCTAGCTATTTTTTTCTAATCATGTTGACATGCCTATCATCTAATCCGAAAGAGTAATGTGTCAGCACTGATCGCCCACTATTTGCCAGGGATGTATAAGTATACTTGATAAAATGTCTAATCAATGTATAATGTATAATATATTGTAACTGATTATCTTTCGTAGTGCTAAGCTATGGTAAAGTAATCATGGTGATACTTCATAAAAAAATGCATTTGCGACACTCACCAAGTAGAAAAAATATTACTCTTCATTTATTAGAGAATACAAGACAGGCGATACAAAGAGGCAGCACATGGCCTACGGCCGTTCACATAATTATTGACGCTTCCTCAAGGCCCCAAAGAATTGTCATGGGTGACATGAAATAGCCATGGGCCATGTGCTGCTCACTTATAATGCAAATACTATTTTTACTCTGTGTGGTTTCTTCAGCTTGTCATCTTCTTCTCTCAATATTTTATTAAAAGAAGTGGATGAGAAGTTAGTCGACACATGACTGTAAGTAGGTATGTCATACTGAACCGGAAAGAGTGTGTGCACATGACATCCTTTTCAATCAGCCAAAAATAGTAATTGTTCAAGCGGAGGAAGCTTGTGGAATCGCTCCTTTTTCTCTGTGCAAATTGTCTCTAGAGAGGAAGAGGCTTGAACTCTAGCGCCACCTATTGGAAGCACAATCCTAAACGTCAACCCCTTAACGAGCCTTGCCATATAACTTAGAATTAAAGCCAAATCAGAATCTCAATTTGCTGGACACAGGGTTAGGGTTATTACTCCTCGTCAGTGCAAAGCATAAGATCTGATTGGCTGTATGAGAGACTCAGATCACTTTGCATATCTAGTTTCTTAAAGGAGCATTGCACAGCATGTAAGCCTCCTTACACTGCCATGTCACTTTCCACAAGGAGAAATATTACCATTTAGATCCCAGCATTAGCCTCTCATACAGCAAAACCAGATTATACATTGCACGGATGAGGGGCAATACCCCAAAACTGTGTATCTGCAATTTAAGGTACAGGTTTGTCTTTTATTGCAAGTTATATGACAAGGCTCATTAAAGGGTCAATATTGACTTTTAGGATTGCTGCTTGCAATAGGTGGTAGTAGAGTTCAAGTGCTCTTCCTCTTTATGAAGCATTATACTTATTTACTTTCCTAGTGGAGCATTGAATGGCTTTTAAGTCTCCTTAAGGCCCTGATACACGTAGCGATATCGTTAACGATATTGCTGCAACGTCACCTGGTTTGTAACGTTGCGGTGACCTCGCCAACAATATAGCTATGTGTGGCACCCCGCTGGGAGATCGCTGATCGGTAACGAATGGCCTGGACCATTTTTTGATCGGTGATTTCCTGCTGGCCAGGCTGCATCACTGTGTGTGACAGGGGCAACGACCAGCGATTCCCAGTATGTGCCTGAGACCCTGAACGATCCCAATAACTATTGGGTGTCGGCGCATCGCTGGGTGATCGCTGGTAAGTCTGCCTGTCTGGCATCTCACCAGCGACCACACAGCGATGTTCCAGCGATCCCGGCCAGGTCGGATCTTGGTGGGATTGCTGTAACATCGCTATGTGTAACAGGGTCTTTACACTGACAAGGCCACCCATGTCATTATCCATAAAGAGTAACATTGCCCTTTAGATTATTTTCTCTGAAGTTTAGTAAATCAGAAATGTCATTTTGCAGTGTTTTTGGTCATTTTTGCCAGTTTGGACCTCCAATGTTTTTTTTTTGCCTTTTGTTTTGATGGTTTCTGAACAATTTTTTATTATTTCTATTCAACAATGAAATAACAATTTTTGGAACAAAAAATGGTCAATAAGACAGTTGCGCATCCTCCGTGCATCCTTTTGATCCTTCCCATTGACTTGAGTTGGAAAGTATAAAGCATCTTTAGAGCAGAGAATGCCTGAAGAATGGTCTGGTTACTGCTGTTAATCACTTGTCTTATTTGAAAACAAACTTGAAGTGGTTAAAGACCATTTCAAAGCCTAAATGAATGAGCGCTCTTCTGAGAGGTTGTTTGTGTTTTTTCAGGTGGGTTTTGAGTGGATCCGCTCTAAACACGCCTGAAAAATCATTGTATTTCCCCCTTAGGGTATATGTACATAATGTTTTTTGTTTACTTTGCAACTTTTGCAGAGCATGCTGTCAATCAATGTGCCAGGGAGTGATTATAGCCATGGTCACTGTGCGCAAAGAATGTAAAAGCTCACAGCCCTGACCTGAGAGATAAAAGTGAGCAGCTGCAGGGAGAATAAAACTTAATGTTTCTCCTATAGCTGCAGAACTAGTAAAGCAGCCATGTATATTTTATATCTCACATGGGCTAAACTAAAGTTCACTTTTTTGCTTTAATTTGGAGTGATGTCTGATTTTTTCTTTTCTAATTTAAATGCTGATTATCTTCAGATTACAGTTTAACTCCAGGTAAAAAAGCCTTTTTGGAGGTCACAGGATCTTTTAAAATAGTCATACATATTAGAGAAAAGTCCCAGAACTTAATTTCATTGAGGCAAGCTTGACTATCTAAAACATTATGAGGTGTGTAAAGAATGGTCCTACATGTTAACCAGTGCATTTTTTCTGATGTTATCACTTTTTTAACTCTCTTCAATAAAGTTTGGAATTTTATACTCTTATGGTACCTTTACACGCCGCCACAACAGGATGGATACCAACGGCAACTTCACGTGCACGAGCACGGGCGAACGGTTACCAACGGGAACCGCACCCTCTTTACACGCCGCCACAAGGTGCGCTACGCTACGCTACATCTACAGCTAGCTACATCGCCGGGTGTCGCAAGTAGCCGTCTGTAGCTCAGCGTACCAGCTTTACACACCGCCACCACAGAGTGATCTGGGAGCAACAAAGGCAGGACGTAAAACAAATAGGCGTGCCACAGACCTGTACGCCGCGCCCAAACCACAACCATTGGCCAACACTACGGAGTTGTGATTGGGCACGACGGAAAGGGCGGATGGCCGAGACGTGCCGTACTAGTGAGCGGAGTGTGGCACGGAATAAGCGGTTGTGACATGGCGGAGCCTGGCGAATGCATCGAAATCGATGGTAATGGGTCACGCTAGAGCGGTGGCCAGTCACATATCCCGTGTGTATTAAAGTAGCGGTCCGGGGCTATGTGTGCGTAGTACAAGTGTTTGCCTTGTCACGCACGATCAGCGCTTGTGACAGCCGCGTGTGCCGATTGCACTGAGGTGCGTTTGTGTGGCACACATTAGCGGCTTACAAAAGACAGTATGTGCGTTTTCTGTCAAAAATCTGTGACAACTGTGGCGAAGTATGTGTATGTATCCAGGCTGAATGGGGTTTAATATATGTGCTGACAGATGTGAATGTAGTGGAACAGCTTCCAAGGCACCAAGTCAAAGATCTGTGTGACAGTGTATTAGCAAACACCTGACAAGAATATGTCCTGCATCAATGTGCTGTGTGCAGGGGACCCTCTGCCTACAACAAAATAAAGGATCATGTACGCACAATGGCCACAAACACTGTTGGGCAAAAGACTTTCAGAAAAACATGGCTACCCACACATATTGTGTGCACAATCCCAGCCAATAGGTGGCTATGACATCCCAGGCCCCCACCCAACCCTGCATCACATTGCCCTCCTCCACCAAGTAATCAGGCTCACACAGATGATGTTGGATCCAACAGAAAAAGGTTTAATATATTGCATGCATCTTGACCTTGTCTTGTGCAAACAAAATATACATAAAGTAAAAACAATGTAGAATTCAAGAGCAGGTGACATTAATCAGCCACATTCAAGGGATAAGCAAATCACCACACATTGCAAACTGTGCATGGAAAAAAAAAAAAAAAAAAAAATAACCTAAACTAACTAACTAACTACATAATGAAAACTCATGCACATAATGAAAACAAAGATAATGAAAAAGGTCAACCAAAAATTAAAGTGGTGCAGCTAACCTGCTGTCACCTCCATTGAAACCACAAAAAGCAACTCCCAGAGCCAGCCACATTATATGGCCTGGTCCTGCCAGCTCACTGCACCAGACCCATTGAAGTAGGAGCAGTAAGCGTCTCTACTGTCCCTGGCCTCCTGCCGAGTGCGGCCATGGCTCTGCGGCTGGAGTGGCACAATCACATGGCCATCATCACGCCAAGACCCTGGACGGAGCTCCCCTGTTGTAGCGTCGGCATTATCTACATAACCTCCTGGCGTGTATGATGCTGTATCCCTACGACGCAGGAAGTTATGCAGCACACAGCAGGCCACCACTACCGCGTCAATAGACTCCGGTTTCATATGTATAGGCGTATGAAAAATCCGGAATCTATTTGCCATTATCCCAAACGCATTTTCAACCACACGGCGGGCCGGGATAGCCGGTAGTTGAAAATGCGTCTCTCAGAAGTAAGGGCCCTCTGGGGATATGGCCGCAGTAGGTGTTCCTGAAGTGGGAATGCTTCATCCGCCACAAACGCAAAGTTGAGATGTTCGGTCGTGTCCTCATTTGAGGGTAAGTTTAGCCCACCATTCCCTAGTAGTGTTGCCAAGGAGCTTAGGGCAAACACCCCCCCATCTGAGTTGCGACCAGGCATTCCAACATCCACGTAGAGGAACTCATAGTTGGCATCCTCTACAGCCATGAGGATTATACTACAATACCCTTTGTAATTGAAATACAAAGAGCCAGAGTGGCCAGGTTTGGTAATCCTCACGTGCTTACCATCCAATGCCCCGCCACAGTTGGGGAAGTTCCACCGGGTTTCAAACCCTCGGGCTACTTCCAGCCATTCTGCGGCGGTTAAAGGCATTTTCATGTAGGCTGGCTGCAGAGCTCTCCAGATGGCCCAACACGTTTCAGGGATCAGGCGGCTCAGCAGGGGCAGGGAGACACGTGACACGTATGTGAGGGATGTCATGGACTGCCCTGTAGCCAGGAACCGCAAAGTGATAGCCAACCGCTCAGCAGCTGATACTGATGGCCGCATAATAGTGTCCTGACGCGCTATCATTGGCCCAACACGCTCCAATAGGAAGGTGAAACAGTCCTCGGGCATACGGAGATAGTTTCGGTAATCATCAGGACAGTTAAGCTCCAGCTCCCGCAACAGCTGCATGTGTCCCCGGGTTTCCCGCCTCAGAAGCCAATCACGGGTCCACAACCGCCGCTGTCTGCGCCTCATCAACCTTTCATACCGATCCTGATACCACATTTGCTCTTCCACCAACGCAAGAGCCACGATAACATTGCGGTCATGGATATTCTGCATCCTCAATATCAGCACCTGTAGATGAGAAAGCACAACATGAGTACATAGACCAAAATGTGGGCAAGTCAGCAGGTTCAGCAAGCCACACCTCTTTTCCATTACACACTATAGCCAAGAGGATGGGATCTCTCGTGTGGGCCCAAAACACAACCCTGAAGCAAGGACGCCAAACACACAGTAGTCACCCCAAACAACATGGAACACGGCAATTGAGAGTGGGCTCCTCTACATCAACGTCAATGGGAGGTCCCAAAATTCACACATCTGCACCTAGGTGAGTTAGAAAGGGACATGTGTCACCAATAATGTTGCTCAAACAGGTCCCATAATCCATTACACAGCCCATAATGTCAATTGATTACAGTAAAAATGAGAAGAATAACGAATGTGACGTACCACGATATGGAAGGTTGAGGAAAGGCTACATGAACCAAACAACATTGCACATGACTGCGGATGCTTAGACATGGTTTCATATGTTTTGTAAGGTGTCATTTTTAATACACATCTATGCCATGTCTGGCGCGCCACACCTCAAAGCCCTGTGTCATCCCATTCCCGTTGGACACAGTCTCCATTGGCCACAACCAGTATGCAGAAATCGATCCAGTCGACATGAGTGACACAGTTCTGTCTACAGTCATGCATCCATTCTCCTGTATGTCGTCTGGAAACAAACACAGCAATGTATCTCAACAAAAGTGTCAAGGCCCACACAAAATGCCGTATCCTAATCCACACAGTACACTATATCTCGTCCCCAACCATACAAAGCCCTATATTGGCCGCTACAGCAGTCTCCAGCGCTCTCCAAGAACATCAACATATGCACCCCACCCTGCGCAAATTCCATGTGTGTCCACAAAAACTTACCTAATGGGTCTGGCCAGCAAGCGTAATGTTTGGCGGCATGGGCAGCTTTTAAAGGGCCGCCAACCTATCACGATTCAGCGATCTCCACCAATTAGCGGAAGTCTAATCCGCACCCAGGTGCCCCATCAGGATGTGCATAATTGTGTCCGCTGTGATTGGTCTCCCGGACTATAAAGGCAGGTCAATGGCCACTGCACCTTGTCCAGACGTCGATGTGCATTGAGCTACTAGTGTCCTGTTTGACTTCTGTTGCTCTGACGGTAAGCCTCTTTAGCGGTTTCTAAGAAAATGTAATGAACGCAGCTGGTTCTGGCACAGGCAGCTTAGGCGATGTGTGTATGGCCATGTTTGATGCGGCATGCAAATATTTAACACGTAATATTAAATATGTGTACCTTATTCTGTGTCGCACAATAGACAGGTAGTGCCTCTACTTATATAGTGTAAGTATGTATTGCACCTTCTGCTTTTTGGCAATGGCAAAAGAGCAAGGTGTTATTTCTTTGGCTGGTACTTCACATCAACATTTCAGGGGTGGTAGAATTGTGCCGGACATTCCAGGGATGTTGGGTACATGTGTTAAAATGGTACTTCCACGTCTGGAGGAACACCTACATGATCATCTGGGTGCACATTACATGTAGTATGTGCAGTGTTGGCACACACCCAGGCCGCCTTTCTCATATAGTGACCCCTAACCATTTTGGACACTGGCCAGGTACTAGTTAGCACACAACGTGTTTGGTCACATGTTGCCCTCTACCGGTATGTACACACACACTGTGTCAAGGTGTGTTGCAATAGGTACATTGGGGACTTAAATCATGTTTGAAACATCTGTAGGTGGACACCGATATCCGGTGCTTGATATTGGCTGCATACATGTGTTTGAGTTTGTAGCGGTCTGAGATAGAGAAAATGGGCCACTCATGCCCAGTTTCACTCCACAAAATAGCTGCATAGATTATCCCTGTAGAAAGTTAATGATTATGTGTATCATTGTGGCAAGTTTTGAAATGTCGGTATGGCTAGTGTTGTGACTGTGTGTTTTTTGTGTGTTTTGTCATCGGCAGATGCCGAGGGGTACTGTGGAATTGGAATCCCAGCTTCTCACGGAGTATCAGCGGCACGAATGTTTGTGGCGCAGCTCGCTGCCCGAATATAAAAATCGGGCAGCGAGGGCCGAGGCCTACAGGAGTCTTGTGGCTCTGGCAAATCGGTTGGAGCCAAGGGTAGGCAAGACGTGGGACCAGCATATGGTGGCACTTAAGATCAAAAACATGAGGTCGGCGTTCATGCGGGCTCACATTCTGTACCAGCGCCGTCGCTCAGGGGCTGGAGCTGAGGAGGTACCATCACCTACCCTATGGTACTATCCCCTCTTCACCTTCATCCTGGGCGAGGTTCGCCCGCATCAAACGACGACCAACTGCCCCGTTGCTGCGTCCCATGTAGGCCCGGCTGCATCACCATCTGCGCCACAGGAGGTGGGTAATTGTGTGACAGTGGTGGCCCACAATGTTTCCTTCACATGTGTGCTTCTATAAATCCTTCACACCAAATTTGTTGGCATATTTTCCTCCTTGCTGCGGCAAACCTTGGGGTGTCAATCTATCTGCCCTCCTTCCATGACTTGGAAGACTTTTCAATTCTATGCTTCCAGCCGTATTGCAATGTTGCTTCTTCCACAACATCTTGGTATGTTTAGGTTACTTATTTAAGGGTTTCAAGATAGCAGGTGGTTTGTTCTCAAACAGCCACATAGTACCATGTAGTTAATGGTGCTGCCACACATGTGTGTTGGCTTTGTTGCCAGTGGGTTAAAGGTAGTTGACAGAGGGGTGGATTCTCACCATAATAGGAGTCCTAATGGAAAGGTGGCCAATATGTGTCATTGGGCAGCACAGCCCCCAGTATCAAGGTGTTGTGGTGACATGTCCTAATATTGGGGTACGGCTCCGTGACAAACACCTAATTATGTATTGATCTGAGTTCCTGGAATGGTCGAGGTGAGTGTACAGGAGAACCACTGGTGTTGGGGTCTTGAACCTTTTTTGCTTTACTGTGTTATTCATCATTTTCCATTCTGGTAGTTGGCCTTGGTGTGTGTGGGAGTGCTATATTGAGTCCTGTTGTGAATGTATACAGTTGATATTGCCTTCACTAATGGATTTTTTTTTTTTTCTCCACCCACAGGCCCCAGAAGAGGACGGCTCCATTGCCGAGGATTCTGTCGCTGATGATGCTCAGCCCATGACATCTGGGGCTGAGCAGGAGGGCGGGGCGAGTGATGTGGGTCCAGGCGCAGGTCCCAGCTCCGGGATCCGTCGCCGCCGACGTCCTGCACCACCAGAGACGGAGCTGGCGACCTGGGCCCGACGCGTGCTGTTGGATGAACAGCGGACCCACATCGACAGCGACGCCCTCTACATGAGCGACAGAATGCGAGGGATGGAGCCGCTCCAGAAAAAGATCCTTCTGAGGGTCTTCCACAATGCCGCTGATGCTGCCGATGATGGGGCCCTTCAATGGGGCTGCCACGTCCCCCCCCCACGCAACACACTTTGTGGCCCCTTTCACCAGCTGCCCCATCTCGGCCCGTGAGAAGACCGGCCCCGCCACAGTCAACCCTCCCCCCCCAACAAGTCGTCGTTCAACAAGACGTCCTCGGGCAGGTCGGGGCTGCCCTGAGAGGAGGGGGGATCCGGCATTGTCAGAGCCGACAGAGGAAGAATAAGTTGGACACTAGTAGCCAATGCACAGAATTGGCAGTCTGGACTTTATAATTTGAGGAATCTCCTTTGATTTGTTAATTTTCTGGATTGACTTTTGCCCTAAATTTGTTTTTTTTTTTTTTTACCAAAAACATCATATTCTTTGTGATTTAGTTTTATATCCAGGCTGGATTAAAATTGTTTGATTCACACAATTGTGTATTCATTTAGGAATAAGGATTGTTGGGGTTTTTGTGGGTGAATGGTATTGTGGCCAATAATAGGTTTCCCCAAGCCACACAATATGGGCCACTGCTCGCTGAGCAGGATCAGCATCGGTTCATTTGGAATGTCTTAGCACATTCACAAAGGGATGTTGTGATGTGCCTCACATAGTTAGCTTATGGTGAGGTTTGGTCACCAAATATTAGTAAGGTCACATGAAGGAGCGTACCACAAAGTTACAACAGCATTGTATTGTAAACATACATGTGTCACAGACATTTGCCATCATACACAGAATGGTTAGGCCAGATGGGGCTAGCCAGTCCACACTTGTGATGGTCCCAATGTGGGACAGTATAGGGATTGTAGGGCAGATTGGCCTAGCCAGTCCACACTTGTGATGGTCCCAATGTGGGACACTATAAGAAAAGAGCCCAACGGGGGCAAAAAAAAACCAATACAAATATTTTCACTTTTGCAAGGCAACAAGTCAACGTGTGAAAATTTTAGGGTCCAACAAGGACAACTGTTTGTGGGGCCATGTTTGGCCAGGATACAATGCATCCCTCAAATTCATGGGTGTGATCCATGGTGTGGGTGTAGGGCCGCCAGCATTTGAGCCAGGCGGGCAAGGTCCTGCAGGCCACGCTGTAGAGCCGTGGTCAAACGGGCCACAAATGCCTGATGGGCCTGGATGAATTCCTCCATGGTAGGGGCACCTGTATTGGGAGTAAACACACACTTTAGTACACAGTCGTCACTGCTGATGGTTAGTCATGACTGGCCACAACCATCCACTTACCCTGTTCCTCCAAATCCAGTTCACCATCAGACGGGGAGGGAGATGGGGTCAAGCTCCATCCATATGAGCCCGCACGTTCACCATCTGCAAAAATGGTGAACCAACATGGTTTACTTTGTTTACATAAATAGTTTGGGCCCAGATGAAATTTAAGCAACAGTGTGCAGGGTGTCTGTGGCAACATAACACACTTACCACCATAGTCACTGTGTGGGGACATGGTCACCCCAGGACTCGCCACTGAGCTGGAGACAGTGGGAGGTGGTGTTACTCCCGGGCTGGGGCTCTGTGGCCACATTATGTGGTTCAGGGGTAATAGTGGTCCTGGGCTACGGGGCAAACACTCCTCTGGGCAGCCAGGTACTTGCAGCTCCTCGCCCTCCTGTGGGGAGGTGATGTGTTCCTCCAGCAGCCAGGCAGATGGGGACAGCTGGTCACACTCCAGCGGGCTGCCAGGTGCTGACTGGTCCTCCACGTCCTCTGTCCCGGTGGGTGACGGCACGTCTGGCTCCTGAGGCCCGGGGGAAGGTGTTGACCCTGGGGACAAGGGTGCCACTTGAGCCTGATGTGGCGGGGTTCTTGATGGGCCACCTGGGGGTGGGGCATGGGGCCCTTCTTCTGATGAGGATTCAGCATCTAGTTTGATATTTGAACATAAAAGACGTAATAAGATCATGCCTACACATTGTTGTCCTACAAAGAGCTTGTGTGGCTATGTATTTGACGGCTAAGCCTTGGGTCACACACACACAGATATGTGGCCAGATATTGTTCACAGATCTCTGGTTGCAGTGAAAGCATGGACACATTGTTCCATTTTGAGGCTGTCTCCAAATGTAAACATGTGACCATGATTTGACTGCAAACAGAGATCTGCAAACAATATGTGGGCAGATATCTGTGTGTGTGACCCCAGCCTTACTTAGCATCAACCAGGTGATGCTGGATGCATACACTCATGTTGTATGCATGGACTGTGCGTGTGAGAAATTTTTAGGCCTGACTGGATGAGCACAACACTGTGAAGATGTGTTTGATTGTGTAGGCCACACTGTCCCTTGTCATATGTTTTCATCATTTTTTGTGTATTGTGGGACATGCACATGTGGCGGTGTGTGTTTTGGGGCAACAATTACTCACCACGCAGCCTGGCAATCCTGGCACGGATGTCCAGTATGCGACCTGGGCACTTATGCTTCAAGTCAGCGATCTTTTTTTGGATCGCTTTGACTGTCCTCTGTACCCCCAGTTGGCAGAGCAGGGCCCGCTGGATCCGCCGCACGGTGCACCGATTGCGCAGCCTGGGGTGCCGGTGGTGATGGTGGCCCCAATAGTCCCGACGGTCGCACTGATCAATAAGGATGATCAGCTCCGCCATCCCCCATGTTGCGGCGCGGTGCACGGCTGCCATGACTGCTATGGTGTGTGCAGAGGCGGGGCTGGCACCTTGCAGGCAGAGTGAAAATGAAACCAACGTCATGACGTCATTACGGCCGCTGTCGGGGTGACGCACCTTTATAAGTAGCCCAACGCGCAGTGACCCGCCCGACACACTTATGCGGCCCCTACTGCAGAAGACCCACAGTGCAGTCCTTACAACACGGCTCTGATCTGTCTACTGAGTAATCTCCTCCGATGTGCTATGGGATTGTGTGCATCTGTGTGCGCGCTGCGCGCAGTGCCAGACCCGGAACACTTCTACGGCAGCTGCTGTGCAATAAGCCAGAGCGGTACGTAACACACACTTGTGCGCTGTGTACAGCATTATTCGTTATCATGTGTTGAGAGGATGTGCACACTGTATGTAGATCATGGGCCATTTATGATTTTACGTTCAAGTGTGTGTCCGCGTAATTGTACTACTATATGATCGTGCATACGGCGCGTATGTGTAGTGCTGAAGGGACAGCTCATCCAAGATGGAGGGCTGTGAGGCAAGGGCCAATCGTAACGCAGCATCTTCCACCAATGATCGCTGAAGGGGCGCGGTATCACGGAGCCTGGGTGACGCCTTAGCCACATTGCAGCTACATCGCCGGATGTCCCGAGTTCCCTTCTGTAGCTTCTTTACACGCCGATACAGCTCGCTACAATCGGCGATGTAGCCATATGTTTATGGGCAGTGCACGGATACAGAGGTATCTGTAGCCGGCTGTGTCGTCCCGTCTTCAGACGCCGCTACTACGGGCGATATTGGCGCGACAAGCTACATTTGTAGCCTGTAGCGGGTTGTATCCATCCTGTTGTGGCGGCGTGTAAAGGTACGATTAAGGTACCTTTACACGCGGCTACATTTCTAGGGTGGCTACAGGTAACTTACTGGTTGCAGTGAAATCATGGAGAGATTATTCCATTTGTACACAGCAACAAGATAGAACCTTGTCTCCATGATTTCACTGCAACCAGTAAGTTACCTGTAGCCACCCTAGAAATGTAGCCGCTTGTAAAGGTACCCTCAGGCTACATTCAGACACGGTGCATTTTGCCTCGTATTAGTCAGTGGGGCTTTTTTGTGCACAAAAAATCACTACTGCATGCCGACGTCGCACTTTTCTCGGCGCGCTTTCCCCGACACCATGTTAACATATAGCCTATGGGTAAAGCGTGCTGACAAAAACGCCAAGAATTGGCATGTCAATTCTTTTTATTTGGCCACTTTTGCCATGAAAGCGCCAGCACAAAAATATGCTGCAAAACGCCATGTCTGCATGCCTTCTACCTTAAGCCATTGCCAAAGCCACAGATTTCTTTAGCCCTGCCTTTACCAGAGCGCTCAAAAGCGCCACGTAAAAGCAGGAATACGCCTGCATTACGCTACGTCTGAACATAGCCTTAAGATGGATTACCTTTATAGCCTTAACTGTGTGAAGAAAGATGGGGTAGGAGAAGTGGAAATTTTAAATTCTACATGAACTAATAAAGGTGTTTTCCACTACTTGGACAACACCTTCTGATTCATCATATGCGCTACATTAATACTGTATTGGCTTTTTTATTTCTATAAAAACTGTGCAAAGAAGCAGATGAAACAATGGATCATATACTGAGCTGCTGCAAGAAGGCAAAGGCATGATACAGCCGCTCAAATGATTCACTGGAGCTTGTGCCACAATTACCATCTTTCTGTCACAAAGAACTGGTGGGATCATAAACCTGAAAAGGTTATTGAAAATGAACATGCAAAACTACTATGGGACTTCCGAATTCAGACTGATAAAGTCTTGAAACACAATACTCCGGACCTTACCTTTGTAACAAAAAAGGAAGTGTGGATCGTGGATGTGGCCATAGCAGACAACAGCAGGATTCAGGAGAAGCAACTGGAAAAACTTACACGATATGAGGACTTAAAGATCGAACTGCAAAGACACTGGCACAAACCAGTGAAGGTGGTGCCAGTGGTAATCGGCACAAACCAGTAAAGGTGGTGCCAGTGGTAATCGGCACAAACCAGTGAAGGTGGTGCCAGTGGTAATCGGCACAAACCAGTGAAGGTGGTGCCAGTGGTGATCGGCACAAACCAGTGAAGGTGGTGCCAGTGGTGATCGGCACAAACCAGTGAAGGTGGTCCCAGTGGTGATCGGCACAAACCAGTGAAGGTGGTGCCAGTGGTAATCGGCACAAACCAGTGAAGGTGGTCCCTGTGGTAATCGGCACAAGCCAGTGAAGGTGGTGCCAGTGGTAATCGTCACAAGCCAGTGAGGGTGGTCCCAGTGGTGATCAGCACAAACCAGTGAAGGTGGTCCCAGTGGTGATCAGCACACTGGGTGCAGTGCCTAGAACCCTTGGCCAGAACTTGAAAACAATTGAAGTTGACAAAATAACAATCTGTCAGTTGCAAACGGCAAAAGACTGGGTTTTGCCCGCATCATTCGCTGATATATCACGCTGTCCTAGACGCTTGGGAAGTGTCCGACTAGTGATTAATACAAAATCTGGCATAATGATCTTATTTGCTGTGTGTAACTGTTGAATATGTGTAATAATAATAATAATAATAATATTAATAATTAGTCTATTAAAGAGGAAATGAAAAATTCCCATATTGTGTGAATTCCTGAATGCAAACAATTGCCTGGTTCTTAAGGGCCTTAAAAATGATGAAACAGTATAATAATTTTCAACATTGAAATAGAAAATGTAAACTATTGTAATGATAGTTCTCCCACCATAAATCTTTACCTGCACATAAGTACTTATTCCAGCCCCTTGATTCCTGACTTTCACAGCTACTCCAAAATAATTATGATAAATGACCCAAATTGTTTATTTAATCCTCGCAATAATAATAATTAACTGCTTCTTTCCTTTCAGTGGTGAAGGCGGTTATTTATCTTGCTTAACAATTCATCTAGGACGTCTATAATAAAGTCCTGAGCATGGTTCTGCAGCCGGCTTCTTAACGTTTATTCTAAAGAGACCGTCACTAATCAATTTCCCATTCAAATCAATGGCTGACTTTTCCCTCTGTCACTAACAGCTTGACTACAATCTGACATACCGGTCCTGTGAGCATACGCCTGTCATCTACGAAGGCTGATTAATGGAAACAATACGCGTCATGCTAAGTGTTCAGCAATATTAAAATAATATCGGAGTTTGTCATGGATGACCTCACACAGTCAAAAATGTAATGAGAAAAATATTCCCTTAGATTCTTGTTATGTTCTCACTTTCCGGTACATAATATATTTTACTCACTTGGAAACTGCACAAAAAAGTTAACCCTTTTGATAAATTTAATAAAAGGATATTAACCATCCCCTCCTGTTTCCTGTTTGTCCGGACTATACGAATATATTGAACTTGTCCTTGTCTATCCCCTTATCATTGTAAGCGCCATGGAATCTAATGGCGCTATATAAATAAATAATAATAATAATAATAATAATAATTGACTGACTTGTAAATGTTAAAAAAAATGTACTGCACACTTGTTGTATTTAGGAATATATTTGAATACACTTTAAAATCTAGTTGATTATGTATAGTCAATTATACCGGCCTAATATTGACACTTGGACACTTTTTGGCATACACCTCACCATTAAAACTCTACAATTGTATATAGAGATGGTGTGAATCGATTTACAGGACCAGGTCCTGCAGTTGGTAAGCTGTGGCTAACGGACTGGTGCCTTGTCAACTTGCATCTACTTGACGGCATCCCTGCCTTCTATTTTCATTAGCCAGCCTGAAGCTACATCCTTGCTGTGACAAAAAACAACAGTACACTGCAGTAAAAAAATTAAAATGCAAGTGCAGTATAAAAAAGGTATAACAAATACAGGGTACTTAGTTAATCCGTTTTTTTGCGCAGAAAAAGTTATTTTAAGCCACGTCACTATCTTCAAAGTGTACCCATCTCAGACGCGGTCCTAACTGTTGTATTAAAAACCTGACTGGTGTGAATACTTACCAGTAAACAGGAGCCAGCGTGACCAGTGTCTGAAGTGGAATGAAGGCGACGGGGCTCTATGTGTGCAGGGCCCAGAGAGGGGCGGGAACTCCATCTCTTGCATGGCAAGAGGCAATTAATTATAACACAGATGAGTCCTGCACACAGAGAACAGGTCTGTAGGAACCTGTTCACACCGCCAGCATAATTGGAAACAAAAAGCTATTGCGACAAAAAACAACAGTATACTGCAGTAAAAAAATTAAAATGCAAGTGCAGTATAAAAAAGGTATAACAAATACAGGGTACTTAGTTAATCCGTTTTTTTGCGCAGAAAAAGTTATTTTAAGCCACGTCACTATCTTCAAAGTGTACCCATCTCAGACGCGGTCCTAACTGTTGTATTAAAAACCTGACTGGTGTGAATACTTACCAGTAAACAGGAGCCAGCGTGACCAGTGTCTGAAGTGGAACGAAGGCGACGGGGCTCTATGTGTGCAGGGCCCAGAGAGGGGCGGGAACTCCATCTCTTGCATGGCAAGAGGCAATTACCATGCAAGAGATGGAGTTCCCGCCCCTCTCTGGGCCCTGCACACATAGAGCCCCGTCGCCTTCGTTCCACTTCAGACACTGGTCACGCTGGCTCCTGTTTACTGGTAAGTATTCACACCAGTCAGGTTTTTAATACAACAGTTAGGACCGCGTCTGAGATGGGTACACTTTGAAGATAGTGACGTGGCTTAAAATAACTTTTTCTGCGCAAAAAAACGGATTAACTAAGTACCCTGTATTTGTTATACCTTTTTTATACTGCACTTGCATTTTAATTTTTTTACTGCAGTGTACTGTTGTTTTTTGTCGCAATAGCTTTTTGTTTCCAATTATGCTGGCGGTGTGAACAGGTTCCTACAGACCTGTTCTCTGTGTGCAGGACTCATCTGTGTTATAAATCCTTGCTGTGTCGTGATGCCAATGTGATTTTGCAGCAAGTCAAGTAATCAAAATAAGAAACAGGTTAACTGACAGGTAAGAAGTATTGATGAGCGAGCACTAAAGCACTCGAACGTTCAGTAATCTAAATGAGCTGGATAGATGGTCGGATGGACTCAATTCGAATACTGAGTATAATGGAAGTCAATGGGTGCTAACTCAATCTCTCTCTTACTCTGTCTCCTCGAACTTTGTGATAGAGCACTCACAATTCTCGGCCAAGCGATGAGCATGCCAGAGCATCCCAAGGGTCTATCGAGCAACAAGTGGTGCCCAGCAAACTCACTCATCACTAGTAGGAAGACGTCTGCTTGGTTCCTACATGGGAGCCGCAGATTACCGACATGGTGACAATATTGGGATGAGTAACTCACTAAATATAAAGCAATAAACCAAAGCAAAATTTGGCCTGATCATGCATATTTTCCCAGGAATTTAGATTTCCTGAGAAGCTATTCTCAGTGAATTTAATCTCCATTATTATGCTTTGTGGTTTCTCCTTAACCTAAAACATAATAAATGTAATATGTAGAAAATAAAAGGAATCCTTATATTCACCTAAAACCCCACCTCTTTTGTCCTCTTGTCCTCACACTCCATTTTATCACCAGTGCTCATGCTGATGTCCCCAGGCCTCTTATGCTATGTCGAGACCTCCGAGACATGGGAGGGTTCTACACAAGCACACATGAAGTCACGACGCGTACCATGAATTTACGCATGTGCACAGAACCTCCGTAAGTCCCAGCCT
>JARQOC010000002.1:60705729-60844428 GCA_033576535.1 Allobates femoralis | reverse complement strand
TGGAGTAAAGTACCCGTTGAGAGTGAGCAACGTGTCTGTGCTCCTTACGGATGAACTGTGATTTACCTGCCTTGCACTACACCGCAGAAGCTGCGCAGCCCCATTCCAACAGCGCTGCCCTATTCCACCATTATCGGGGACCCACTCTTCCTGGAGAGAGCTACAACACCTTGCTGCCGCCCATCACCCCGAGGTCCCAGCAGCATTGGTGCCATCACCGGGCCTACAGGTAGCATGATGATTGACTTTATTTTATAATTTTTCCCTTTTTCTTGTCTGCCTAGGGCAGGGACACGGTCACCACCACAAGTGACATCCCCGTACAAGTACGCCCGATATCCTAGCAGCCCAAGCTCTTGGCGCGAGACACATTCATAAGAAGCGCCAATTCCTGGCTTTTTACATGGGTCTTTCAGTTGCCCCGGAGTCCCGGTGGCAAACTGGGTAATAAAGGGTTAATGCCAGCTTTGTATTGGCAGCTGCCACTAAGCCCCAGATTCATTATGTTGGGTCAATGTTAAACCCGGCCATTAGGAATCTCTAGTAATTAGTCAATACACAACACACATATCTTGACTTCCATTCTGAGCATTTTATAGAAATGGTATGCACGCAATTAACCCTTAGAGAGGTTGTCCAGTACTTTTACATTGATGATTTACCCATAGGATACATCATCAATGTCTGATAAGCAGGTGTCTAACAGCAGGCACCCCATCGATCAACTACTCTTGGCGCCAACGGCGACAGCAGGTAGGCGGAAATGCTCAGTTCTGGAGCTTCTCCATCCTCTGATAACTGAACTGAGCATTTCCGGGCACCTGGTGCACGGAGAGCTGATCAATGGGAGTGTTGGTTGTCGGACCTCTGCTGGTCAGGCATCGATATCCTCTCCTAAGGATAGATCAACAATGTCTGAGTAGTGGACAACCTCTTTAAACTCTATGGCTGTAAAAAGGAAACAACAATAAGTACATGTCTGATTTTTCCTGAAGAAGAAGCTTGCATGCCCTGAAACGCATTGAGATAATATTGTACATATTGTACTTGTCCTCGTCTGCCCTTACCATATGTAAAGCACCATGGAATCTAATGGCGCTATATAAATAAATAATAATAATAAATCACATATCCTGTATAAGCAACACCGTGGAACAATCATTTAATTGGTGGACAGTATCACGGTATTTAAACCAATTTTCTTGTAAACTGGATATTGGATGCAATGTTGTCCAGACACTAATCTCCTGATGATAAAATCATCATTTTATGGAAATAGCAGCAGCACACAGCCTAATAAATGACACATCACTGAAATATGTGTCTCAATTTGTAGAGGTGCTATTGATATGAATTTCTCAACCCATACAATCCACACAGGCAAAGAAATTAAACCATAGATGTCCATAAATTTAGTGATGTGTAATAATGAGAAATTACACAGGGAAAAAGTATTAAACATACTTACTATCATTTACTTAGTACTTTGTACTTTGTTAGTGTTGAAGCTTCAAGACACCTCCTGTATGGAGAAACTAGTGCCATACATTGCTCAGGTGTGATTTTAGATAGTTCTTCCACACAAACACTCTTAAACTCCTGAAGGTTCCCTGGGCTCCTTCTATGAGCTCTGAGCTTAAGTTCTTTCTATACAGTTTCTATTGGATTCAGCTCTGGTGAGCGGCTCAGCCATTCTAACAGCTTTATTTTCTTTCACTGAAACCAATTGAGCGTTTCCTTGGCTGTGTGCTTGGGATCATTGTTTTGCTGAAATGTCCACCCCAGTTTTATCTTCCTCATCCTGGTAGATTTTTATTAAGAATATCTCAGTACATTTGTCCTGTCATCCTTCCTTTAATCACATGACATTTGCCAGTGCCTTATGCTGAAAAACAGTTCAACACCATGATATTCCCACTTCCAAACTTTATTGTTGGTATAGTGTTTTGGGGGTGATATGCAGTGCCTTTTGGCCTCCAAACCTTATGTGTATTATGGCATCCAAAAACTGCAATTTTTGTCTCATCTGACTAGACTATATTCTCAATGTATTGGATAGGCATGTCTAAATGTTGTTCAACAAACTTTAAATGTGCTTGAACATGCTTTTTGTTCAGCAATGTAGTCTCGCATTTTGAATGTGCATACAGGCCATGGAGGTTCAATGCATTACTTATTGTTGTCTTTGAAACAAATTGTATCTGCGGATTCCAGGTCTTCCTCTAGCTCTCCACAGGTGGTTCTTGGCTATTGGACAACTCTTCTAATAATTATTTTCCCGCCTCTGTCTGAAATCTTGCGGGGAGCACCTGGTTGCGGCTGGTTTATAGTGAAATGATATGCTTTACATTTCTGGATTATGGCCAAAACTGTACCCACTGGAACCTTCAGTAGTTTAGAAATTGGTTTGTAACCAATGCAATTAGCATGCTTTGCAACAAAAAGTTTGAAAAAGGTCTTGAGACAGCTCACTGGTTTTACCCGTCATGAGATGTTTCTTGTGTGGCATCTTGGTGGTGAGACACCTTTTTATAGGCTATACTTGAACCAGCTGATATTTTTCACTATGTGGCAGGATTGCTTTGTGATTGCTGATAGATTTCATCTAATGTCATGACTTTCCTTGGCTTTTGGACCTCTCTTTCTTCATATGTTCAATAATTTTTCTCTGCATCATTTCTCATTATTAAACAAACCTTAATTTATAGACATCTGTTGTTTGATTTTTTTTTTTTTTTGCCTTTGTTGACTGGATGGGTTGTTACAGTCATCTATAGAGACATTCATGTCAATAGCACCTTTAGAAATATAAATGTGGCACCCTAGGCTTCAATGTGCCACAGTAACACCACAAAGGGTTAACTCCCCACACAACCCACAACACTACACTAGCACCTCCAGGCCAGAAAGGGGAGCTAAAGCTGCTTCCCTATATAGCCAGGGTCTGAGGGAAGGAGTAAGAGAAACAGGAGGACACATCTGGGAGATTGAGTTACCTCATAACTCACCCCGGAGGAGCACACAGACCAGATACCGTATCCGAAACTGTGACTGAAACAAGCAGCACAGTAAACACCGGACTAGTGGTGGTTATATATCTACACGGTACCTCAGCGAAGCAACACGGCGGGGTCAGTAATACAGAGGAAAGACTCAAGTTGCTTAGCAAAGGGGGTACCTGTGAGGAGAGACAGGCCAGCAGCCTAGCTGAAGTGGCAGCAGGGCCGCACACACAGCACAGAAGAGGGTAGCTGAGAACCCAGACAGGGTGGGAGCAACCCAGCCCCGGTACAGACTTTGTGGACAGTACTCTGCTAACAACATCATCTGCAGTAAAGACTTGGAAAACTTCAGAACCGTGAGTTTGTGTGATTCTCGTGCTCAAATCCTGTGTTCCCTCACAAGCAGCTATCATCTCTACTACTACCCCTATCCTGCAATATCCATAGCACCATCTATAGACTGTTACTATCTCTGCCCCGGGGAACCAAGCTCTACCTGGGAGAGCCATTACATCCCTAGCTGCAAAACATCATCCCTGGAGGTTCCGCAGCAGTGGTGGTCACCCTGACCGCAACCCATGGGTGGCATCACGACAAACTCTCCTGTAAATATTCCCCCATTTACTTGCGGAACCCGGGAGACGGTCCGGACCAAGACCGCCGTGATCTCCTCAGCAGTACCCCGGTCCGTACTGAGTACCCCGTCCCAGTGGGCTCCACATATTTACTTATAAAATGTGTGATATTTTCAATACTTATTTTTCCTGCTGTATAAGCTGAACTGAGTCTACCAAAACGATCCAGTATGTTGCAGGGTGTTAGGACCCATTTTTTCATGTTAGCTTTATGATTTCTAATGAGAATATATATGAGGAAACCTACCAATAAAAAAACTAACTTTTTGTGATACAAGACGTATTTTAAAAATTCTCGGTCATATGTAATGTGAATACGAAGATAAATAACTTACAATACCTAAAACTGGGCAGCCGAGTGAACCAAACTCCTGACAATTCACACATTTTCCAATTCTGTAATTTTTGTAATTTTCGCAGGGAAACGTCACAACACTACAAGAATCGTTCAAGGATGATATGTACAGAAACACCGACCGCTGGTGGTCACACTTGAAATATTCAGAACCTGGAGAAACAGACATCAGAGTATAACACTAGAGAAGGTTACATTTTATTACAGATTAGTATATAAAACAGTACACTTTATATTGATGAAGTACACGGGGGACCCCAAGTAGTTGTCAAACCTAGAATTGTATGCACATTGGGCCAACTAACACAGAAGATAGAGAGAAATTGAGGTGGATAAACTCTAAATGAATTGTCTTGTTTCGAATAAACCAAATTCGAATATGTCACTCAGTCTTTACTGGACATATTGTAGTGACAAAATAACGTGACTCTTTGATACAGGAACATTAGACAGTCTTTCAGTACTGAACTTCTCTGTTATCTCCATCACATGCATTTAGGATATGTTCACATAAGTAAGAACATATCACAAAGATAGCAACACTGATGTTGGCAATTTTTGGACAATCCCAGTTCCTCCTAATGACAAACAGGAACTCTCTTTTGTTCATGGGAATTTATGAATGACAATATCCTAAAATATGTCGGGATTGTTTAAAAACTCATGGCCGATCTGGGACTGTAAGCCACTAATCATACCAGTAAAATCTGCAATCACTTTACATTTAGTTAAATGTGCAGAAGATAATCAGCAAAGGAGACGCAAAACTAAACCAGTGCTGCATGTCATTCATTCTCAGGATTGGCGCGCTTCCCAGAGATGAACCGCCACTGATCACAAAGTGATGGTATCTATGAGCACTATTGTAATAATATACAACTCCGGAAAAAATTAACAGACAACTGCAAAATTTTCAGTTTCTCTGATTTTTCTCTTTATTAGTATATAATAATGCAAAGAAAACAAGTTCTTATTCATTTAGAAACAACAATACTAATGTTTTAACTCAGGAAGAGTTCAGAAATCAATATTTAGTAGAATAACCGTGATTTTTAATTACAGCTTTCATGCGTCTTGGCATGTTTTCCACCAGTCTTTCACACTGCTTTTGGGTGACCTTATGCCACTCCTGGCCCAAAAATATAAGCAGTTCTTCATTGTTTGATGTCTTGTGACTGCCTCAAGTCATGTAAAGCTAGAAAAAAAGCCTTTCATCAATGAGAAGCAAAGGAGAGCCAGGCTGAAGTTTGCCAAAGACCATAAGGATTGGACCATAGAGGACTGGAGTAAGGTAATCTTCTTGAGTTTAATTTTCAGCTTTGCCCAACACTTCGTCGTCCAATGGTTAGATGGAGACCTGGAGAAGCATACAAGACACAGTATCTTGCACCCACTGTGAAATTTGGTGGAGGATCAGTGATTATCTGGGGATGCTTCAGCAAGGCTGAAATATGGCAAGTTAATCTTTGTAAAGGACATAAGAATCAAGCTGCATACTAGGTTATCCTTGAAAAACACTTGCTTCATTCTGCTCAGGCAATGTTCCCCAACTCTTAGAACTGGATTTTCCATCAGGAGAATTCCCCATGGCACACAGTTAGGTCAATCAATATGTGGATGAAGGAGCCCCACATCAATACCCTGTCATGGCCAGCCCAATCTCCAGACCTGAACCCCATTGATAACCTCTGGAATGTGATCAAGATGGAGATGGATAGTCACAAGCCATCAAACAAAGAACTGCTTAAAGTTTTGTGCCAGGAGTGGCATAAGGTCACCCAAAAGCAGTGTGAAAGACTGGTGGAAAGCATGCCAAGACGCATGAAAGCTGTGATAAAAAATCATGGTTATTCTACCAAATATTGATTTCTGAACTCTTCCTGAGTTAAAATATGATTATTGTTGTTCGTATATGAATAAGAACTTGTTTTCTTTGCATTATTAGAGGTCTGAAAGCACTGTTTCTTTTTATTATTTTGACAATTTCCCATTTGCTGCACATACATACAAGATTTTTAGCTTTGAATTTCGGAGAAACATGTTGTCAGTAGTTTATAGAATAAAACAACAATGTACAGTCTAATCAAAAATATATCTATAAAGAGAAAGAATAGAGAAACTGAAAATTTTGCAGTGGTCTCTTAGTTTTTTCCAGAGCTGTATATAATCAGTAACACCTACTGGCAGAGACCTGAGAAAGACATCAGCAAGGAGCATGTAGGTATGTTTGACTGCAGTCAGAATATATAGATATTTTTTTTTTTTTTTTGAATAGGCAAAAATTAAGAAATAACAACACATTTTTGGCACAAACATTTATCAATTAAGAAAAAGTTGTAAAGGGCACTGAAAACCTTAAAAATTAATGTTACACCCTTTCTTTATTTAAAAGAGGCCAAAATTTCTTAATTGAAATCATTTACCATTTTGGTCTTTTTTTTAATCAAAATTACTAAAAGGAATCTGTCAGGTAATTTCTAGTACAAAAGACATGGCAATACCTGGAAGGGCTTGAGCAGCCTTCAGATCAGTAACTTTTATTACCTTGCTGTTTGACTTGGGAGAAGTCAGTGTCGCACTCCGGCTAGTCAAAATTGTTAAATCCAAATGGATTATGAACTGCTCCCCACAATTCACTCCGCCACTCCATGTGCAGGCATCAGTATAGCAAATGACAGTGAAGATTTTTACTATCACTGCTGAGAGGTGGCATTGGAGCAGAGCATAATCAGTTTTGATTTACGTATGCTTGATTAGCCAAGTATGACACTGAATTATCCAGGGCTTACAGCAAGATAACAGGAGAAGGTAGAGCAAGAAAAGATACTGACCCTGGAAGGGCTGCTCAAGCCCTATTCCATGATACCATTAGTTTTGTAATAGAAAATCAACTGACCAAAGCAAACAGCTTCACTTCCATTGCTTAAACTGTTCTGTGATAAACCTGTCCAATGTCTATACAGGAAATCTGCTATGATCTCTGTAAACATATAAAGAATGTTGGACCTAAACCTGACATGATTTAGTTGATTTTAGTCTTGTCTTTTGGATCAGTGAAGAGAGGAAATAGATTACCTGATAATATGGTTTTAGGACAACCAGGCTGATCAGTTCCTCCATTTGGGTAGAAATCAATATGTCCTAAATTCTCCCGATAACCTAGACCTGGAAAAGAATTAACCATGTTTAAAGGAAAAACGTGTAAGATTCTGAGTTCATGTACTGTATTGGACTATGGAGCATGGGGCACAACAGAAGGCCAAATTTGTTTGCTTCAGCTATACTAATCAAGTATATGTAAAATATAATATTTAAGAAGTGTGAACACTGAACCAGATTGTTATCAATATAAACTGACAAATCACTCCTGAAATAACCTTTAAAATAACTGCTCTAATAAACAATAGTAATGGGACTCACATCTTAATCAGTGAATTAGAATTTTCCATTCACATTCACTGCCCCCAGTGTATAACATCCAGCCCTCCACCCCCCGTGTAGAACATCTGGCCCCTTGCCCCTGGTGTATAACATTCGTCCCCCTCATCTCTGGTGTATAACATCCAGCTCCTCGTGCCCAGTGTGTAACAACTGGCTCCTTACCCCGGTGTATAACATTTATCCCCTCACCCTGGTGTATAACATCCAGCCTGTCACTATGACATGTGCCTGTAACCTTTATGAAAGAATGACTCATTCTAAAGAGCTCAATGATACCAACATGGTCCTTAAATTGGTGTAACAAGTCAGTTCATGACATTTCTTCACTCTTGTATATTCCACCATCACCTGTGGGTGATACTATCAAAAAGACAATGGAACCACAACAATTTAGCCATAATGTGGAGGCCATCTAACATTATAGAGCGGGTCAACATTTACTGAGGAGCGGAGGGGAGAAAAGTGCCCAACACTCTGCTGACTTCACAACTGCAGAGTCCAAACCCCCTCTGGCATTAACATCAGCACAAAAACTGTGCCCCACCAAGGTAAAACTTCCATCACTAAGCACAATGCTGAGCGAGAGCAGGGTAAAGTCACCACCACTGGACTCTAGAGCAGTGTAAATGCGTTCTCTGGAGTGACTGATCATACTTCTCTATCTGTCATTTGATGGATGGGTCTGGGTTGGTGAATGTCAAGAGAACATTATCTGCGTGACTGCATTGTACCAACAGTAAAATTTGGTGGTGGAGTTCTAAACATATGGTGCTGTTCTCAGGGTTTGCCATGGGACCATTTGCTTCAATGGAGAGAAATCTTGCATCTTCTCATCCTACTACCTCCACCACTGATCCTATTCCCTCACATCTCCTTCAGTCCCTCTCCTGGCAGCCATCACTTACCTAAATAAAATATTTAATCTCTCTCTTCCTTCTGGTATCTTTCCCACCATCATCAAACATGCCATAATACACCCATTGCTTAAAAAAAATCTTTTGACCAAAACAACACTGCTAACTACAGACCTGTCTCTAAACTCCTCTTCATCTCACTTCTGGAATGCTTGGACCGCTCTCAGGTGATATGCTATCTCTCACTTAATTCTTTTCTTGACTCTGTGCAATCGGGTTTCCATACACTCTACTTTAAACTGCGCTTACCAAGGTCTCTAAGAAGCAGCATTCATCACTATGGATCTCCCAGTTCAAGGACAACCGCTATCTCTTGATTCTCCTACCTCTCTGACCGCTTCTTCAATGCATTTTTTGCCAGCTCTTCTTCCTCTAGATTTCTTTTAAAAGGGAACCTGTCACCTAGTTTATGCCCCAAACCTACCTCTACCTGTCCCTGCAGATTCCTTCTACATCCTAGCCTTCCCTGTCTGACCTAAATGTGTCCTGTAATCGCTGTGAAAAATTATTTTATTACTTACGATCTCTACCTATTACTCACCATTGCAATCTTCAAGTGCTTTATTAAATTACTGGTGACATATTACGGCAGGATGGTGCACAGCAGAGGGGGGAGGGGGACAGGAGACACTGAGCGACAGTGCCATTTCGCACCAAGGTGGACCCGTAGAAGCCCCAGTCAGGTGTGAAACGGTACTGTCATCCAGTGCCTCCTGCATCCATCCCGCCTCTGCTGCACCATCCTGCCATAATATGTCACGAGTAATTTATTAAAGCACTTGAAGATTGCAATGAAGAGTGCCCCTCTGTTACAATGAATAATTAATGCAGAAGCGCGTCCCAAGTTTGAAATCTATGGATCTACTTTTGTTTTTTGACTCGACAGCCGTGTAATTTCCAGCGCATTGTAGGGAATTAGTAGGTGTATTGTCCGGCTTCTGAACGTGCACTGTGCATGCTCCGAAGTCCAGTACATGCTCCGAAGCCGCCAAGTACACCTTATAATCCCCCACACTGCGCAGGTCTGGAAAAAACTTGACCGCGGCGTCATACCTGGAAGAAGACCCATAGATTTCAAACTTAGGACCATTTTTCTGTAGCACCCCAGGGTCCCGATGGTATGCCTGCAAGCAAAAGAGGGGTTCCCTATTCCGGTGGCACAACATCCAACACTTTCTTGCCTCCAGACCAGAAAGGGGAGCACTAGAACCCGGCTTGAGGGGAGCTTCCTTGTATAAAAGTTCTGGCCGGAGGAGGAGTTAGTTAGAACAGCCATGGAGTGAGTCTGAGGAGGAAGGAGAGGAAAGCCTGAGGGAGATGAGCATAGAACGGACACCGAGTCTGAGACTGTGCAGGGTTACACATCCCGGCAGTCAATAACGAAAGGTGGGGAATTCCAGATTTCCCAGCCACACAGTGTCAGGAGCAAAGTAGCGTACTAGAGCCCGGGTCTCCATGAGGAGCGACCCCTGAAACAGGACTCAAGCTGCCTGTCAAACGGCACACGCAGTGAGAGAGGGCATGCAGCTTAGCTTCAAGCAGCCATAGGAGCCCCTAAATAGCACAGAAGGGACGCCTCCAACCCACCTGGCTAGATGGATTCCCAATTGCTTCCAGGCCACCTGGGTCCCCAGTAACATCTAAATTGGTGCTCCGGACTGTACCAGTAACAGACAAGTAAAGGTAAAGAAAATGTTTATTGCTGTGGACTCCAGTTATTTCTGCACACCTCCATCCTGCATCCTACACATTGGATATTTACACCTGCCTGGGGACACTCAGTCCTACCCAAGGAGGGCTTACCATCCACGCTGCCTAAGTCACCGTCCCCAGCAGAAAACGCAGCGGTGGTCTCCACTAGCTACAAACCCCAGGTGGCGTCATGACAAAATCCCCTGTAAATAACCCCTTCCTTTTTGGTCTGAGCCCAGGCCACAGGACTGGGTCACGACTACCGTGATCTCAGAGAGATAGCACCAGCCAGGCCCCGAGTACCCCACAGCCTGGGGGTGCCTCACTTCTGCATCAATTATTACATGGGCATGGTTACAACAGAGCAACAGGGGTTGTGGAACGTTGCAGAAAACCTTGGCTATTCCCATAGGAGAATGTAAGTTATAAAATAATTTTTCACAACAATTACAGGATACATTTAGGTAAGACAGAGATGCTTAGGGATGTACTAGGAAGCTGCAGGGACAAGTAGTGATAGGCTTCGGGGCATAAAGTAGGTGACAGTTTCCCTTTAACTGTCCGGTTCCTCAAGGCTTAGTACTATGCCCTTCCTATTCTTTCTATACACTGCCCCTGTTGGGGAAACCATCAGAAAAATTGATTTTCAGCATCATCTCTATGCCAATGATATCCAGTTGCACAGATAATTTCCTGACATCACTCCAACATTGCTACAAAATACTAGTGATGGTCTGTCCACTGTCTCTACCATCATGTCCTACCTCTAAAAACTGAATCAATCAAAAATAAAACTTGTGTTTCTTCCCTCTACTAACCCACCTATACCCGATATTTCCACTTCCGTGTGTGGTTCGACCATAACTTCAATGGTGCATGGTTATTGTCCTGGCGTTATATTTGACTCAGATCTTTTCTTAACTCCCTTTATACAATCACTCGCTCACTCATGCCAGCTGTAAATTAAAAACGTCTCCAGAAACTGCCTTTGACTCTGCAAAATCACTTACTTTGCGCCAATTCATTCTCTGTCTGGACTATTGTAGCTCTCCAATAATCAGTCTCCCTCTTACGAAACTGTTCCCCTTCCACTCCCTCCTGAATGCAGCAGCCAGGATCATATTCCTCTCCAACCAATACATTGAGGAGATTTTCTGGATTTTATTTTTGATATTCTATCTCTCACTGTTAAAATTAATCTACCCTTAAAATTATAGACTGTTTATATTTCTCAGTGGGGAAAATGTACAAAATCAGCAAAGGATCAAATAATTATTTCCCCCACTGTAGGTGTCCAATACTTGTGTCTATTTAATGCATATAGTATGTTTTAGCCATATGCAACAGCTAATATACAGAGCCTTGAAAAATATTTAATACCCTATTTGCACACTAGCTCCTAGCTCCATGAGATTGGATGGAGACATCTCTGAACAGTAATTTTCAAGTCTTGTCACAGATTCTCATTAAGGTTTAGTTGTGGACTGTGACGGGGTAAATCACATAGATGAATATGCTTTTATCTAAACCATCCATTATATCTCTGGCAGTATGTTTAGGGTTGTTGTCATGTTAGAAGTTGAACCTACACCCCAGTCTCAAGTCTTCTGCAGCCTGTAACAAGTTTTTCTCCAGTATTTAGCTTCATCCATGTATAAGAAACACTGACCAGTTTCCCTGTTCCTGCTGAAAAAACTCCTCCCACAGCATAATGCTGCCACCACTATGTCTGACAGTGGGGATGGAGTTTTCAGGATAATGTGCAGTTAGTTTTCTGCCACACATAACGCTTTGTATTTATCCCAAAACGTTCTACTTTGATCTCCTCTGATCAGAGATCATTCTTCCACATGCTAGCTGTGTCTCCTACATGGCTTTTTTGCAAACTGGAAATTGGACTTCTTATTGTTTGCTCTCAAAAAAGGATTTCTTCAGGACACTCTTTCATAAAGGCGAGGTTTGTGGAATATACCACTAATAGTTGTCCTGTGGATCTTTACAGCTTCTCCAGAGTGACCATGAGCCTCTTGGCTGCTTCTCTAACTACTGCTTTCCTAGCTGGGGATGTCAGTTTAGGTAGACAGTTATTTCAGGGTAGGTTTGCCATACTCTTCCCATTGTTGAATTATGGAATTGAACAGTGGTCTGTCAAATGTTCAAAGCTTCGGCTATTTGTTTCATAATCTAACTGATTTTATTCTTCTACACAACTTTATCCATGACCTGTCTGTTGTGTTCCTTGGTTTTCATGAGGCTCTTTGATCCCTAATGTTCTCAAACAAAAACCTCTGAGGCCTTCACAGTTATGCGGAGAATAAATTACACAGAGGTGGACTCAAGTTTACTAATTAGATGACGTCTGGAGGCAATTGGTCACTCAATTTTGGGATATCAGACTACAGAGGGTTGAACACAAATGGCCATCATAATTTTCAAATTCATATTTCTTAAATATTTTGAAAACTGTTTATCCTTTGCCTTACATTTCACAAATACTACTTTGTGTTGGTATATCACACAATATCCCGATAAAATATGTTTAATTTTAGAGATGTAATGTGAAAAAAGTGAAAAAGATCACATGGGATGAATACTTTTTCAAGGCATTGTATATGGAAAAGCCGTTTAAAAATGTTATGAAATACAAAAGATAGAGATAGAGGGGCGCTCCTAGGTTTTACCTGGTGGTTCAGTGGAGGGGAAGGGGGAAGTAAACCTTAACGGGTTGTGGACCCCTGCGCAACTGCGGTGTTCATCTTCGGTGTATCGCGCACCGCACTAGTCACCGGCAGAGCTGGATTCAGCAAGTCACGGATCATATTTAAAATTTTATGAAATATAAAAGATAGAGGTAGAGGGGCGCTCCTAGGTTTTACCTGGTGGTTCAGTGGAGGGGAAGGGGGAAGTAAACCTTAACGGTTCGTGCACCCCTGCACAACTGCGGTGTTCATCTTTGGTGTATCGCACATCGCACTAGTCACCGGCAGAGCTGGATTCAGCGAGTCACGGATCATATTTAAAATTTTACATAGTTTTCATGTTTTTGTTGGTAAATTGAATTATGTATTAGGACATTATGTATTAGAAGCTATTATAAAACTACAACTCTCAGAATGACCCGATAACCTCAAATTTGTAATTTTGACAACAGCTCTACAGTAGAGCCAAAGGTTGACGTATAAACGTATCGGGGCGATATCACTTTTAAGTAGTCACATTTTTATTCCTGTAGTTTTATATTTATTCAAATGTATACAGACCTCAGCAGAATATATAGCCAGATTATGGCAAGTGTAAGGAAATTACAAAATAACATAAACCACTTTCTGTGAGCGCAGTCAATAAATTACATTTTAGCCGTCTCATTGACTTCTATTCTCTTAAATTTTTTAATACACTGTGTCTTATCTAAGCATTTAATTCAGGACACCATAGGTTGTATATCTCTGCTTCCAGTTAATGGTCCGACAGCACAGAAAATACAAAAATGATATATTGCTTGCGAAGCTGCAACTAATTTTTCAATTACTGAGTGAAGCTTAAGAAGTTACCCAAAAAAATAACTTCAGAAGGTTTGTGTAAACAGTCTAGATTGGCATCTTCATGTGTTTTTTATGCCTACTTTATGTAAGCGGCTCTGATACAGGAGATGTTTGTGTTACTGAAATATTTCCAAATTTTTGCTGAAATAACTTGCTGCTCAGCGAGATAATATATTGCACGTAAGACAACTTAATTACAGCACAAATCAAAGAGGTGTAAAGAAGTCCAAGGCGCTGCTGATATGATGAATTACTGCTGTAATACAGATTGAGGAAACACTGAAATGTTGGTGTGTTTTGCTTATGTGCGTGACAATAAAGCAATAAGTCATCATACTGGTGAAGCATAGAGATGGGCGAGTCCTAAAAGACTCGGAATCGCAAGACCCCAACGAGTCCGAGTCAAGGACTCGGGACTCGTTGCGAGTCCAGCGAGTCCAATGTTAATGAATAGGGAACCGAGTAATAGCGAATAATGACATTTACAACTCGCTGATGTGTCTCTGAAAGTGTGCGAGTCCAAACACACCGCACACTACACTCCCTAAAAAAATTGGTTTTAAGTGCGCACAGCCACCGAGATGTGGTTTGGTGTTGCTGTATGCGTCACTTGCTGGCGGGGTAAGTGTGCGCGCTCACACTTGGCAGTGAAGCCGCACACTACACTCCCTAAGGGCCCTTTCACATCAGCGTTTTTTTTAAATCGCGGCAGATGCGGTGAAAAAACCGCATCTGCCGCGATTACCGCATACCGGCTGCACTAGCGGCGCTGTTGCGGTTTTTGCCATGCAAAGTATAGGCGGACTTGCGGCAGGCGCGGCAAGTGCGGTTTTGCACTTGCGGCAGGTGCGGCCGCGAAAAAAACCGCGGCTGACCGCGGTTTTTTTCGCGGCCGCACCTGCCGCAAGTGCAAAAACCGCACTTGCCGCACCTGCCGCAAGTCCGCCTATACTTTGCATGGCAAAAACCGCAACAGCGCCGCTAGTGCAGCCGGTATGCGGTAATCGCGGCAGATGCGGTTTTTTCACCGCATCTGCCGCGATTTAAAAAAAACGCTGATGTGAAAGGGCCCTAAGGTGGTGTACTGCTATTTAAAGTAGGAGAGCAGCAACGCACTGGTTCTGCCACAGAAAATAACGCTCTATGGCTTATTAGGAACAAAAATCATCTGGTGCAAAAACAAAAAGGAAACAGCACCTCAGCTAAGCCTCTGACTGCAGCTGTTAGCAAAGCTGAGTGAGTAAGCTAAAGCTATGAGGTCCGTCCGTGTGCACTGTAAGGCTTCTCCTTCCTTCCTCCCTGCCTGCCTGCCTGCCTACACAGCACTACTCTGTCCTCCTCCTAGCTCTCAGAAGAGCTTTTTGGGTTAATATAAGGAATTCTTCCTACACTGACAATCCCTGATCTGCTCCAGCATATATCTCTTCCCTATACTAGGTCAGATCGTCTCAGGAATGTGGCCAAAATGCGGGGACAAGCCTTATATACTGCCTTGCCTGTCATACATGACATAGGCATCACGATGGACAGCAGCCAATCATAGTCCTGACACAACCAACTTTGCTATGCCATTACTGACTATGATTGGCTATCTTCACAAGTTTTCTGACCTAACACGCACGCTGTGCTGACTCGGAACATAATCATATTCTGTATTCGAGAGTCCGACTCCCGAATACAGTATACAGGACTCGGAATCGTAGACTCGTAGGACTCGGAATCGTAGACTCGCTCAGACTCGCTGCTGACAGCGGGTATCTGTGAAGAGTCAAGCTTATTGCCATTGAATTCCATTGGACTCGTCATTTGTGCGAGTCCAAGCTGGAGATTCGCGAGTAACGAGTCCTGCGAGTAACCTTCAGAATCGCCGAGTCCCGAGTCCTAGCGAGTAGACTCGCCCATCCCTAGTGAAGCATTGGAGTCTCGGGGCTCCATACATAATAATCAATAGCTCTCTGCCGCGCGATGGTTTGGTTGACCGCTATCTCAGCTGACTCTTCCATACACTGGTGTGCTTCCTTGCCCATCACTCCTGTCTTTTCCAAGTCTGTTAAAAACACAAACCCTCGACCAAGCTGAACACTTATCTGTTCCGAGTCAATAAGAATATCACCCAACTGTTATCTCGCATACATGGGCAGGTTCCGTCATAGATTACAGCTGATCACTGGACGTTCAAGTAGGAAAACACTTGGTTATCATCTTATTGTCAAAGGACAGAAGTATTATCCAAAGTGGACTAGAAGGACAATTCAAATGATTTTTAACATATATTTACCATCAATGTCAGAATGGACAACATCTACGAATTTTGCATCACTATAATGCAATCTTTCTTCGGGTGGTTTCCCGTTTACAAGGGTCCAGCAGGATCTAACCCTATGATCCAAAAGAAAAGGGATCCATTAAAATAATCCTGAGTTTTTCATACAGAATAATAAGATACAAAAAAAATGTGCAATAAGTGATAGGGATGGACCCTAGCAGTTGCCAACTAAACATTAAGGAGCAGTTGACCAGTTACATCTAAGAAGTGCTTCAAGGTTCTGCTTCTCAGCAGAGAAAACAATTCTAAATGACAACATTCAAAGTATAAGGGGGAATGATCCTGTAAGTGGGATCAGGCTGCTAAGTGTAAAGAGGACAGAGCACATCAAAATATAATACTGCAGTAATATATTATTATTATTTATTCATTTATATAGCGCCATAATATTCCATGGCGCTTTACATGTTAAGAGGACAGACTAGGACAAGTAACATAGTAACAATACAAGTAACAATGGCTGTGGACAATTCTAACATACAGATACAATAGTGGAGAAGATCCTGTCCGCGAGGGCTCACAGTCTATGAGGGGCGGGTGGGGATACAGGTGGAGGGGGAGGTGTCGGTCGTGAGGGGTGCGGTGGACCAGGTCTCATTGCAGGATGTAGGCTTGGCAGAAAAGGTGGGTTTTCAGGCCTCTTTTGAAGGTTCAAAGGGTAGGGGAATGCCTGATGTGGTGGGGCAGCGAATTCCAGAGTATAGGTGATGCACGGGAGAAGTCCTGTATGCAGTTGTGTGAAGAGGAGATGAAGCGGAGTAGAGGAAGAGTTCTTGGGAGGATCGCAGGTTGCGTGAGGGTAGGTATCGGGAGATCATGTCAGAGATGTATGGAGGGGACAGGTTGTGGATGGTTTTGTATGTCATGGTTAGTGTTTTAAACTGGGATCTCTGGGAAGCAGGGAGCCAGTGAAGGGCTTGGCAGAGGGGGGAGACAGGGAGTAGTGGGAGACAGATGGATTAGGCGGGCAGTGGAGTTCAGGATAGATTGGATAGGTGAAAGGGAGGTAGCGGGAGGCCAGTGGCAGGAGTTGCATTAGTTGAGGCGGAGATGATGAGAGCGTGAATAAGGGTTTTAGCGGTGTTGTGGTCAAGGAAAATGCGGATCCGAGAGATGTTTTTGAGCTGGAGTCGGCAGGAGGTGGCGAGGGCTTGGATGTGGGCTTGAAGGAGAGGGAAGAATGAAGGATAACCCCGAGGCACTTGGCGTGGGGGACTCGGGGAGAGAGCAGTCGTTGACGATGATGGATGGGCTACGTAGTGAGGTAGAGCAGCTTTGGGGGAAGACGATGAATTCGGTCTTGTCCATGTTTAGCTTAAGGAAGCAAGCAGAGAAGAAGGAAGAGATGGCGGACAGGCATGGCGGAATTTTGGATAGTAGGGAGGCGATGTCAGGTCCAGACAGGTAGATTTGGGTGTCGTTGCCGTAGAGGTGGTACTGGAGGCCATGGGACTCAATGAGTTGCCCTAGGCTGAGAGTGTAGATTGAGAAGAGTAACAGTCCTAGCATCGAGCCCTGGAGGACCGAGGAGGATGTGTGGGAGTGGGTGACGCTGAAGGTCCGGTCCATTAAATATGAGGAGATGCAGGAGAGGGCGAGGTCTGTGATGCTAAGAGATTCCAGGATCAGAAGTATAAGGGAGTGGTCAACAGTGTCGAAGGCAGCGGACAAGTCGAGGAGGAGAAGGACAGAGTAATGGCGCTTGCTTTTGGCAGTCAGTAGGTCATTGGTGACTTTGGTCAGTGCTGTTTCAGTTGAGTGGAGGGGTCGGAAGCCGGATTGCAGGTGGTCGAAGAGGGATCAGGAGTAGTGATGGGCGAGTCCTAAATTACTCGGAATCACTTGACTCTAGCGAGTCCGAGCCAGGGACTCGCTACTCGTTGCGAGTCTAGCGAGTCCAATGTTAATGAATGGGGAAGCGAGTAATAGCGAGTAATGTGCGATTTACAAATCGCAGATGTCTCAGAAAGCGCTCGCATTGCCCACTCGCAACAGTTTTTTGCTGCTGTGTCCGCGTCTGTGGTTTTTATCCAAATTATATGATAACAAGAGAACAAGAGACAGGGTTTAACGCACTGGTCTGCCACAGAGAAAATAAAGCTGAAGGGGTTATTATGACCCAAAATCTATCAGGTGCAAAAAAATAGGAAATAGTACCTCAGCTAAGCCTCTGACTTCAGCTATTAGGACAGCTGAGTGATGCTGGGTTCACATTTGCGTTCCCCTCCGCAGCGTTCTGCAGAGGGGATCCGCATTGTGACCGCAGCGGCCGCGAGCTCCTATCTTTATAATGGAGCGCACAGTGCTGCGCTTGACCGCGCATGACCGTGCGCACCCATTCACTCCTATATGTGATCTGCACAAACCACACAGTCTCGTCCGCACCAGGGACGCGACATATTACAATCTTAGTGCGGACGAGACTGTGTGATCTGTACGCAGGCATCTGCCTGCGCACAGATCAAATATAGGTGAGTGAATGGGTGCGCACGGTCATGCACGGTCAAGCGCAGCACCGTGCGCTCCATTAGAACAATAGGAGTTCGCGGCCGCTGCGGTCACATTGTGGATCCCTCTGCAGAAGGCTGCGGAGGAGAACGCAAATCTGAACCCAGCATGAGTAAGCTAAGCTATGAGGTCGGTCCTGTGTGCATTGTAAGGCTGCTCCTCCCTGCCTGCCTGCCTGCCTACAGTCCTCTACACAGTACTCCTTGTCCTCCTGGTAGCTCTCACAAGAGCTGTTTGGGTTAAATATAAGGAATTTTTAAGTTTCCCTACACTGACTGACACTCCCTATGATCTGCTCAACATCTACCTCACCTGCTCTAGGTCAGATCTCACAGGAATGTGGGAAAATGGCGGTGGCAAGGCTTACATACAGCCTCGCCTCTCATACATAACATAGGCATCACGATGGACAGAAGCCAATCATAGTCCTGCCACAACCAACATGGCTGTGGCATTACTGAATATGATTGGCTAACATGCTTTTCCATCTCACAAGTTTTCTGACCTAACACGCTAGGCTATCTCGGAAGCTTTGTCGGAACATAACAGATTCTGTATTCACGAGTCCCGAATACAGTATACAGGATCGGATTCGTAGACTCGCTCAGACTCGGATTCGTAGACTCGCTCAGACTCGCTGCTGACAGCGGGTATCGTGAAGCGGTGCGATTGTTTAAACGATTTGGGGAGATTCAAGCTACATAGCGATGTGATTATAGCGAGTCTAGCGAGTGAGAAAAAGTAAACTCTGACAAAACTAGGATTGCCATGACTTGCATTGGACTCGTTACTGTGCGAGGAATCGCTGGGAAGCTCGCAGAGTACCGAGTCTGCGAGTCTCTTACTACTCGCCGAGTAACGAGTCCTAGCGAGTAGACTTGCCCATCCTAAGCAGGAGGAGAGGTGAGAGGACAGCTCAGAGTGGACGCGCTGTTCAAGTAGTTTAGAGGCGAAGGGGAGGAAAGATATAGGGCGGTAGTTGGAGACAGCTGTGGGGTCAAGGGAGGGTTTTTTGAGGATGGGTGTGATCAAGGCATGTTTGAAGGCTGAGGGGAAGGTGCTGGTGGTGAGTAATAGGTTGAAAAGATGAGTCAGGGCTAGGATGATAACGGAGGAGAGGTTGGGAATGAGGTGGGATGGGAGCGGGTCGTGGCGCTGGTGGTGAGGTGTGATTTTACAGGAGGGAGGAGAGCTCGTCTTCAGTTATGGGGGGGAAGCAGTTGATGGAAGGAGAGGGCAGTATAGGCGAGAGGGGAGGCTGTGGGGGACAGTGGAACAAAGCTGCCTCTGATCATGTCAATCTTTTCTTTGAAGAAGGAGGCAAAGTCTTCAGCAGAGATAAGGGGAGATTGAGGGGGAGCAGGCGGTCGTAGTAGAAAATTCAAGGTTTTGAAAAGTTGTTTGGGATTGTGGGCCAGGGAGGTTATTAGGGATGAGAAGAAGGTTTGTTTGGCGGCAGCAAGAGCATTCTTGAAGGCGATGAGGGACTGTTTGAACAGTGCAAAGTGCTCAGTGGAATGTGATTTTTTCCATCGCCTCTAGGCTACCTGGATGCTCGTCTCAGGTCTTTAGTGAGGGCAGTGTGCCAGGGTTGCCTGTTAATGCGTGGAGCGTGGTGAGTGAGGGGTGTGGCTAGGTTGAGGGCCTTGGTTAGCGTGGTGTTGAAGAGGGAGGTGGCAGTGTCTGTGTCGCGTATGGATGTTATGTCGGTGAGAGGGAGAAAGGATTCAGAGAGTGAGTGTAGATCAATGTGTTTTAGGTTTCTGCGGGGGTGATCGAGTTTGCAGAGAGGAGGTGGCGTAGTAGGGGGGAGAGGGAGGAGAAGGTCAGTAGATTGTGGCCAGAGATGGGGAGGGATGAGTTTGTGAGGTTAGTAAGGGAGCAAAGATGGGTACAGATGAGGTCCAGCGTGTGGCCACCTTCAAGGGTGGTGGAGAAGGACCATTGGGAGAGCCCAAAGGAGGAGGTATGGGAAAGAAGTTGAGAGGTGGTTGGGTGGGCGTTGTTGATGGGGATATTGAAGTCACCCATAATGATGGTGGGGATATCAGCAGAGAGGAAGTAAAGTAGCCAGGTGGTGAAGTGGTCGAGGAGGGTGGGGATGGATCCAGGGGGGCGGTAGATGACGGCCAGCTGGAGGTTACAGGGGGAGAAGATGCGGACAGAGTGGGCTTCAAAGAGGGAAGAGTAGCAGAGGGAGGTAGTGAATAGGGGCGAAGGAGCAGGTGTTGGACAGGAGTATGCCGACACCTCCGCCATGTTTGTTAGAGGGGTGGGGTGTGTGTGAAAGACTCAAACCGCCGTAAGATAAGGCAGCAGTGGAGGCCATGTCGAAGGGGGTGAGTCAGGTCTCTGTGATGCCAAGGAATGAGAGTTTATTCGAAATAAAGAGTTTGTGGATGTGTATGAGTTTATTACAGACTGAGCAGGTGTTCCAGAGTGCACCTCCCAGGGAGATTGGGGGAGCAGGGGCTGGGAGGATGGGTCTAAGGTTGGTGAGGTTGCGAGGGAGGGTGAGGTAAGGTTACGAGGGATGGTGGTGGATTGTGGGGGTGGCGTGTAGGTGACTGTGGGAATGTGGCGGGGGGGAAGCCGGGATTAGGGGAAATGTCGCCAGCGAGTAGGAGGAGCAGGGAGAGGGTTAGCAGGTGAAAGCAGGAGAGTTTACGTGGTGGGCGTGCCTGTTTGGAGATGGAGGATTGAAAGTGAAGGAATAGTTCAGAGAAATGGAGAAATATATAGAAGGTGATAGTACACAACAGAGAGAGAAATAATCACCTGTTATTCGACCAATGGAACCATTGTACATTTTCCCAACAAAACCGGAAATATGTGCCCCGAGGCTTACTCCAATCATGTAGATAGAGTCCAGTGATCCCCCTTGGTCCTGTAATAATACAAAAAGTAAAACATTAAAAGAAGATATTATGGTATTAGGCTACATTCTGACTGTTTGTTTTTTAACAGTTTTTTTTACCATTTTTGCAGTGCACTGCAGAAAACAGATCACTCAAATGACACCCCAGCAAAGTCTAGGGGTTTTCATTTTTGCCATTCAGACTGTGCTCTCTTAAAGTGATCCGTCTTTTCACTTTAGAAGAGCTCCGCTTTAGAAAAGTGCATGTAAATTTCTGTGGCATTTCTCTTCTGCGTTTTTTCCATTGGAGCCCTTCATAAATGGGGAAAGAAACATAGTACCCAAAAACGGATCAAAAAACGGATCCCAAAACCGATCGTTTTTTTTTTTTTAACATTAAAAAAAAACGGATCCAGTTTTTCTGCAGAATTCAACAAAAACACAGCCTGAATGTAGTCTAAGTGTATATAATGTACACTAATGAGCAAAACAATGTTTTGAACTATTAACTATAGTATCGGGTCCATATGTGATCATCCACTACAGCTTTTAAAGTGAGACTACCATTGTTTTATAGACAATCATCTTGGCTATCTCATACATAAATTTGACTTGCAAATGACCCAACCCCGGGGCCGAGGGGTACTCAGAACCGGGCTAACAGTTCTGCCAGTGGAGTCACAGGGGTCGAGACCCAGCTTCCATGACCCCAGGGGAGTCAGTGCTACAGTTTCTCTCAGGATGTACTGTTTCTAGGGAAAATTGGATGGGAATAAGATTGATAGGGAAAATGTTTGTGACGCCACCTACGGTCTTTGGTTATTAAGAACCGACACTGCAGATCAGACCTTCTGGGTTGTTGGGATGGCAGCTTGATGTCGTGGCTCCCCGTAGGTAGATCAGTACCCCGGGGCAGATATGTTTTTAGTGGAAGGCCGTGCTTGCGCAGGGACTATGTGTCTCGTCTTCCATGGTGGTCGGCGGCTCCCAGCCTGGAAGTAACACGGTCTCACACAGTGCTGGAATTTTGTACCTGGTTTACTCACTTTAGTTGCAACTGGCCACCGGGCACTTCTCTCTACAAAGTCCAGCCTGGCCTGTCCACAAGGAATTGGGATAGCTCACCCAGGACCCCTTCATGTGCCTCTCCGTTCTCTGGTCTCTTACTCCCAAGCGCTATCTCTTCGCCTCTGCTGTCAGAGCCTCCGCACGCAGTGCCTCGATCTAGCAGCCACGGGTCCTGTCAGGCAACTGGTACCTGTCTAATGACCCTAGTCTAGCTGCCTTCTCAGTGGCTGCGTCGGGATGTGGCCACCACTCCTGTAGACTGTATTGCCTACGTTTGGTTGTTCAGGTATACAGCGTCCGTGCCACGCTCAGGGCCGGTTCCCTGGTTCTTGACAAACCCCTCCATCTGACTATCTTAGTCCCGATTTGGACGCCCAGGCTGTTCTCACTCCGCTTGTGCCCCTGGGGTTCTCTCTCTTCTCGTCTGCACACTTTTTACTCCTTCTCTTCTCCACTCCTTCTTCTTCTCCACTTACTAACTTCCCACTGTCTGTTCTTGTCTTGTCCCCTTTTGACTGGGCCTTCCCTCCGGGTTCTCCCATGGTCCCCTGGGTCCTAAGGTGTGTGGGTATGTTGGGTGGGGCCTTGGTTCACCATCCCACTTCCTTTAGGACTGAGACACCACACCCGTTCAGTGAGTGCAGTACCCCTTCGTGGCGACCAGACCGGGGCGCCACACAAACTTTTCATATGATTAGTTATGCAGATTCTTGTTATGTCACTGCATTGTTACTGTTTCCGTTATACAGTACATACCAGGGACACATATATAAGATTATCTCAGCACAGGAGATGTGGTATGATCAGACCATGTCCCTGTATGATCAGACACATCCATTACACAGTACCTGGCAGGGACACATATATAAGATTATCTCAGCACAGGAACACTTCTTTAAATATCCAATTGTGGAAATTATTATTATTCCAAGGTTCACTGATTTAAATAAACTTTGTATCCCTGTAAAGTACTACTTATATAATATATTACGTACATACAAAATTGGATATTTTGGAAAAGCATTACATTACTTGTGCACTAATCCTGAGTAGCAGCCTTTATTACAATTAATGTGGCGTCCCTGCGGTCCGGTCGCCACTAGAAGTTGCAGCAACCGGGATCGGTAAGTCCAGTCGCCCAGTCACACACCCAACACACTCCGGGCCCAGTGCAAGGGACTTTCTGCCCAGCTATGGGATGGCTGGAGGAGACAGGTGGAGGGTGGGGAAGTTAGGACAGGAAACGGTCAGGAAAGGGACCAAAACCAGAAAACATCACAAGAAGTTCAATGAGTTCGGGGAGAAGAGTGAGCCCGCAGTTAGTCCAACAACCAGTCAGAGGAACACCAGAAGCAAGGAGATGGAGGAGAAGGATTCCTTGGGGTGCAGGTAGTGAGCTATCCACCTGTGCACCCAAATCAGCTAGGAAGCTGAAGGACGTGGCAGGAACCATGGTACGGCCCTGAAGTGGCAAGACACTCCACGCTCCAACCACGAAACCGGTCGGTTGCAGGGTCTTTATGTCCCGTGACCCAACCCCAGGCACAGTGAAGAGAAGGCCGCAGTACTAGGGGCAGGGGACCAGGCGAGTAGCCCAACAAAGGCCCGTGGCCACTGGATCGGAGCTTTGCATGCGGAAGTGTAAGGAAGAGAAGCCTATGTGAAGGAACACAAAAGGGGGTGAACTGGATGAGCCATTCCGGCAGCTAAAAGACTACCAGAGCTGCCACTGCACTGGCTTGTAACTTGAACCGCCTGACGAGAAAAGCCAAGTAAACAGGGTTGAAGCTCAGCATTGTGTCAGACTGTTTATTCTGCACCTGAGGATAGGTAGACTGAAATGCCGAACCAGCAGCAGGAGCCTACCTGAGAGTATCTCAGATCCCCGCCAACAGCCAGCTCAGCCCTGCTGGCCTTCCATTCTCCAAATCACCTCCATAGACTATTCGGTTGCCCTGGGGACCCGCTCTTCCTGTGGAGAGCTAAACCATCACAGCTGCTACCCCCATCATCCCCAGAGGTCCCAACTGCAGCAGCAGCTCTACTGGCTGCTTTCCACAGATGGCGTCACGACACAAACTATTTTATTTCACTTTTATATTTAACTTTTCATCCCTTTTTTCAAATTCCCCTTTTTAGCTGATGTCCGACGAGGGGACCACGGACCAGGTCACGCCACCGTGACATCCTGCAGCCCAGATGACGTCGAGAGGGCCCAGTTCCGAGTACCCCACGGTCCCCGCCGGGGCGAGTCATAGGCACTTGCATTTATCCATTTTTACTGGTAGTCACTGGAAACAGTTAATACGTTTGTTTGTAGATGAACCTTAACAGATTATAGGCGCTCTTATTACATTTCAGAGAATATGATGCATATCAGCAGAGCAAGTTCTTTGCAGACATTAAATCAGCAGGAAATAAGGTAAAATGTCAGATCTGAAGTATAAAAGAATTGTTAACAGGATATTACCGTCATATAATATGATGCATATTTTTAAATATGCCATAACAATATGACAAGGAGAACAAAAGGATTGATGGGCCTTAACCTTTTCTGGAAAACATATAGTACCTCCTTCATTCTAAGAATGGATGAGAACCTGGCAAGAGAATTCATACTAATCAGCAATTTACTGTTCATCATTTTGGTGGAAAAACGTATTTAAAGAACCATTCCATAAAGGTCGTTTTTCATTGAATATGTGTATATATGTATGCAGTGTTTGTGTTAATATACACACTTACCGCTGTCTTCGCTGGTATTCCAGAAAGTACCGGTAACTATTCAACTCCTCTTTGGAGTGACATCACCGCTCATTAGACTCTATAGGGCCCGTCACACGGGGCGACATCGCCGGCAACTGACGCGAGTGCGCAAGTTTTTGGCCGCTGGACAACATCGCTGGTGAGCTGTCAAACAAGGAGACATCAATGCCAACGCAGCGGCAATATTGAAAGCAACTATCACTGCCAGGGTTAAATTCAACCCTGGCAGCGATCGTTAACATTGGACTCAATGGGGGAAGTTGCTTGCAGCATCGAGGTTGCGATGTCAGACAGGGTGATTCAGGCAGATCGCCTGAGCAACATTGCCAGGTTTCAGGACACTGTCCTGAAACCAGGCGATGTTGCTGAACCAGCAATCGTCATTGATATCACCCTGTTACACCGGGCAACTCTCCAGTGATGTCGCTTCAAAATGGCAACACCCCTGAGTTGCTGGCGATGTTGCCGGAGATGTTTCATCGTGTAATGGGGCCTTAAGAGCTATGAAGGATCAACCACAAACTGGCAACCGACGTGATAAATCTAATTTATGGTTAGCATCCATAGCTAACAGACAGTGGTGCTCTGTAGTAGGGACGTCTCACCACCTATAGTGCAAAATACCATGGAATTCACTTGAAGAGGACCTTTCGAGAAATCTTTCATGTTGAACTGGACACCCAATATAATAGGCGCTGCAGTGCAGAATACATCATTATTGTGTATTTTTATTTTTGCATCCCTGTTGCATAGTTATTAGTGAGCAAAATATTTGGCACCTAAACAGTTAATTTTTTTTAGTCCATGTTGGCATTACCAACTGGGGGTGTGTACTTCTTCCTCTTTCTGATGCTGACCAATCATAAGCAGGCACCAAAACATTGGGAAAGAAGAACACGCCCCCACAATAATATTGACATATAGTCTGCTCTCCACACCGCAGAGTGGAATCTCTCTGGTGATACGCCCTCGGACTAAACAAAAATATTAACAGTTTAAGTCCTTTGATTGCTAATATCCGCAAGGAAGACGCAAGATAATAAAAAAAGTTTACTCTGCTCAGTTTATTACATCAAGGGTCCAATTCAATATGAAAAAGTTAATGAAAAGTTCTCTTTAGATATGCAATGTAAGATTAATTAATAAATCAGCATGTGAAAATAGAAAGGACAACCAATTTTTCGATCTGTTCAAGATCATAATCACAAAATAAGTTCTATGGTTCATCGCTGATACATTGTTTGACTGCAGATTTTAGAGAATGCTGTGCTATATTGACCCATCAACCAATAGACCCTAATGCAGGGGTGGGGAACTCCAGGACTCATGGGCTGCACACAGGTCATGTTTTCAGGATTTTCTTAGTATTGCACAGGTGATAATATAATCACCTGCACTGGTAATGATTCAAACATCTGTGCAATGCTGAGGAAATCCTGAAAGCATGCACTGTTCGTAGACCTTAAGGCCTGGACTTCCCCACCATTGCCCTAATGGATCATCATGAAGTCCATTATGTTCCATTTAAGAGGATTTTCCCCTGAACAAATTTAATTTTAAAATTCCTTTTTAATAAATGTTCACATGCTGAGATAATCTTATACATGTGTCCCTGCTATGTACTGTGTAATGGATGTATCTGACTGTACAGGGACATGGTCTGATCTTACCACATCACAGGAGATGTGGTATGATCAGACCATGTCCCTGTATGGTCAGACACATCCATTACACAGTACGTAGCAGGGACACATATATAAGATTATCTCAGCACAAGAGATGTGGTATGATCAGACCATGTCCCTGTATGGTAGACACATCCATACACAGTGCATACAGGACACTATATAGATTATCCCCAGAGATGTGATGACAGCCAGTCCCTGTATGGTGACCATCATTATCAGTATACAGGGACACATATAAGTTATCTCAGCACAGGAGATGTGGTATGATCAGACCATGTCCCTGTATGGTCAGACACATCATTACACAGTACATAGCAGGGACACTATATAAGATTATCTCAGCACAGGAGATTGTGTATGATCAGACCATGTCCCTGTATGGTGAGACACATTCTATTACACAGTCATAGCAGGGACACATATATAAGATTACTCAGCACAGGAACATTTTTTTTAATCACATCCAATTGTGGAAATTATTATTATCCCAAGATCAACTGATTAAAATGAAATTTACATTTAACTTTGTTTGTGGGAAAACTCTTTTAAAGAGTCCATTATTGTGGTGGGAAAAATACTATTTTTTTTCCCTGTGAAGAGTAACAGAATTTGCATCAGAGCTGCACCAGAAGCGTCGCTGCAGAGATATCAGAGTCCCCACGTTGTACTTCCATTTGGCACAGGGTTTAAACATTACACATAGTGACACAGCTCCTCACTGTGACCTTTCACCCCACAGGCTGATTCATCTGGTTGTTATGTAGAGACTAGAGATTACACACACGTAACCAAGAGAACCTGCCGGATCATAGTAAATTCCTACATAATTACTGGTAGGAAAGTGAAGTGTAAATGTGGTAAAAATGCTATTTATAACTTGTATTTTCCACCGTTCTGAGGGCGTTCCTAGACATGTGGGTGACCTGTGGGTGATGGGTGGGAGATCACTCCGGGTCCTTCCTCCCCCCTCGCTCCATTGTATCATACCCCATTGGGCATGAAAATTAATTCAGAGGCGTGGTCCCCAATTTCAAATTCGGAGGCGGCTGCTTCCTGGTTTGACGCCGCGGTCATGTCATTTCCGGTCCTTTGCAGTGACGGGATGTATTGGTTACACTGGCTGGCTCCGGAGCATGGGCAGTAGCATTTCAAAACCAGCCAATAATCCCCCACAATGCACTGTATCAGAAATGACGCAACCACGGCGTCATACCAGAAGGAGCCGCCACCGAATTTCTAGAAAATCTAGACCGCACTTCTCAATTAATTATCACGCCCACCTGGGCATGATACAATGGAGCGAGGGGCAGAATGGACCCGGAGAGATCGCCCACCCATTGCCCACACATCTAGAATGTCCTCAGCACAGGGGAAAATGTAAGTTAAAATTGCGTTTTTTTTCAACTTTTATACTTCACATTTAGTTCAGACAGGGATGATTAGGGAGGTACTAAGAAGCTGCAGGGACAGGTAGTGATAGGTTTGAGGGGCGTAAATTACCTGAGTGATTCCCTTTAATTTCTTAGAAATTCAGAGATGAGAAATTTCAAATATCCTGTCTATTTTTCTTTCTTCTGTCTCTAGTTTTTCCTCTACTTTTCTTCTCTCGCCGGTTACCAGAAGTCATGTCAGAAACAGAGCCACTCACTTGAAATTTTATTTTTATATACGTCAAAAAAATCTGCATTTATTGTATATGGGTTTTCATTATTCAAAGAAAAAATACATCAGAGAAAAAGAAGCAGCTTTACCATCACCAGGTCAGATTCAATGCCCTACAGCAGTGGTCCCAACCTTTTTTGCACCGGGGACCGGCTTCATGCAAGCCCATTTGTCCGCGGCCCGGCGGGGCTTTGGTCATATGGGGCGTGGCCATAATAAGGGGTGGAGTTTAGCACTCTGCTTCCCCCAAAAGATGTGCTATGTATTATTTTCAGGGGTTGTTTTATTTTTCCATCCCCTTGCAGCCCCCAATGTGGTATCCACATAATTCCCTTGCAGCCCCCAATACCATATCCCCATCATAATCCCCTTGCAGCCCCATCATCCTCCTCTTGCAACCCCATCCTCCTCTTCCAGCCCCAGTATCCTCCTCTTCCAGCCCCAGTATACTCTTCTCCCAGCCCCAGTATCCTCCTCTTCCAGCCCCAGTATCCTCTTCTCCCAGCCCCAGTATCCTCTTTTCCAGCCCCAGTATCCTCTTCTCCCAGCCCCACACATCCTCCTCTTCCAGCCCCAGTATCTCTCTTCTCCCAGCCCCACCATCCTCCTCTTCCAGCCCCAGTATCCTCTTCTCCCAGCCCCACCATCCTCCTCTTCCAGCCCCAGTATCTCTCTTTCAGCCCATATCCTCCTCTTCAGCCCAGTTCTCCTCCCCAGTATCCTCTTCTCCCAGCCCCACCATCCTCTTCTTCCAGCCCCAGTATCCTCTTCTTCCAGCCCCACCATCCTCCTCTTCTAGTCCCCACCATGCACTTAAAGCCCTTATTATCCTGTTCCAGCCCCCACCATCTCCAGCACACACAAATAGCAGTCACCAGCCCCACCGCACCTGCAGCATTAGGTTGTCTCGGCTGTATGCATAGATGTATGGGAGAAGCTCTCCGCCCATCAAAGTGCAGAAGCCGGGCCAATCACAGTGCAACAGCCAGTAGCCAATCAGGGCCTGGCTGCTGCACGTGATTGGCCCGGCTTCTGCACTGTGATGGGCAGAGAGATTCTCCCATACATCTTGCATACGCCAGACAACCTAATTGCTGCAGCGGCGGGGGCGGTGACATTACCCCGGGAGGTAAGCCGCATCCCAGCACTCAGAGCCGCCGCAGAGCTCAGCACATTGTGTAGTGCTGGTCTGCGGCGGCTGGACCGGCACACGACCCCGCGGCCCGGTCCCGTCCACGGACCGGTGGTTGGGGACCCCTGCCCTACAGGATGCAGCAGACCCCCATGACAAAGATGGAGACAGTATAGGGGAAAAATACTGATAAAGGCACCACTCACAACCTACACAATCATGGAGGGGGTGGCTGCCTAGGTTTAATGCACACAGATGAGGTTGTGTAGAGCGTCAGTCACACAGGTACATGTGATGCACAGTGTCTGGCTTATAGCCTATTGATGACACCCATACTATTAGATCGAGGGCTGCCAGCGCTATATAAGTGCACCCCACAGGATAAACACCTTAAAGGGATCCTGTCACCTCCAAAACGCCTCCTAAGTATATCAAAACATGTCCGTGCAGCATATTATCCTAATCTCACACTCCTTTTGTGTCCTAAAAGCATCCTGTGAAAGTGCATAAAAACGTTTTAATACTCACTCATTAGGGATTATAATTAGCAGGGGCTATGTTCTTTAGCCCCTAGGGCATGTTGTTTTGCAGCCTGAATGATCCAGCCTCTCTCTGTCTGTCTGATGTGGAGCTGAAGGCAGGACTAATGATTTGCATTCTGTGAGTGATAGAGAGGGGGAGGGGCAGAGCCTGCACAAGCAAAGCAGCACAGAGAGAGAGAGGGTGGATCCTGGAGCTTTCAAAACAGCACGCCCTGGGGACTAAAACATATAGCCCCTGCAAATTATAATCACTAATGAGTGAGTATTAAAACGTTTTTATGTGCTTTCACAGGATGATTTTAGGAGACAAAACAAGTGTGATATTAGTGATAATATGCTGCAGGGACATGTTTTGGTAGTTTAGAAGGCATTCTGGAGGTGACAGGATCCCTTTAATTTACCCCAATAAAGGGCCCGGCTGCAACCTGCATAAAAATGGAAAAGTGTTCCCGTTTCTTTCTTTCTCCTCCCCTTTCTACTTTTTCATTCTGTTCTACCCTATAGATTCTACCTTTTTTCTTCTTTTTTTTTTTCCTCCTTAACATATTTTAACAAGGGTTATCAAACTAAAGGAAAAAGAGATACTGTATTTTCCTTAAAGGGATCCCGTCACCTCCAGAATGCCTCCCAAGCTACCAAAACATGCCCCTGCAGCATCCCATCACTAATCTCACACTTCTTTTGTCTCCTAAAAGCATCCTGTGAAAGTGGAGAAAAACGTTTTAATACTTACTCATTAGTGATTATAATTAGCAGGGGCCATATTCTTTAGTCCCCAGGGCGTGTTGTTTTGCAGGCTCCAGGATCCACCCTCTCTCTGTGCTGCTTTGCTTGTGCAGGATTTGCCCTCCCCCTCTCTATCACTCACAGAATGCAAATCATTAGTCCTGCCTTCAGCTGCACATCACTGCAGCACAGACAGAGAGAGGGCTGGATCCTGGAGCTGCAAAACAGCCCGCCCTGATGACTAAAGAATATAGCCCCTGCTAATTATAATCACTAATGAGTGAGTATTAAAACGTTTTTATGCACTATCACAGGATGCTTTTAGGAGACAAAAGGAGTGTGAGATTAGTGATGGGATGCTGCAGGAACATGTTTTGATAGCTTAGGAGGCGTTCTGGAGGTGACAGGATCCCTTTAAGCTTTGGCATACTAGTTTCTAAGGCTATTCATAGCATCATCATTGTTATTTGTCAACTGTGACTTTCATAGATGTGGCTTTATGTGTTTGATTTTGCCTTTCTATTAATAAACATATATTCCGGGAAAAAAAATGGAAAAGTGTGTAATAAAACTTGAAAATCATGTATAAAATACATTTGGTTTTGGTCCATACTTTGGCCAAATTCTGCAAGCTTGCAACCCATGTCTGGGGTCCCCATATTCTATACACTATAGTAAAAAATGGTTCAAAGAATAGGATGAAAGTACATTATTTATTTAACTTGACTTTTTTGGTAAAATTCTGCTGAAATGATGCCAAGCAGGCTTGGACTGACCTATTGGGGTACAGGGGAATATCCCGGGGGGCATGAGTGCTGGAGTGAGCCACTTATTCCCCCTTTCCCCTCCATTATGAGCAGCATTTGTGGTGCCCCACCAAGCAGGCGTCACAGTGGGGTACTGCACCCGTAAAAGAGGTGCAGATGCTCCAGCTGCAGGTGGATTCTAGGATGGTGGGTGGTACCCATTAACCAGCACTCCCACACTAGATTACACAGTGGGAGGTTACCCGGGAGAGAATAAAACCACCTCTAGGGGGAACAAGAGGGTCTTTGGAGGTTTTTGTCCTTGACCTCTAAGTAAGCAAGCTCAGGGTCTCTCGGCTGAGGGACCAGGGAGAGATGGAAGAAGAAGAGAGGGCTTAAGAAGGAAAGCTTCTCCAGGAGCAGATAGCCTGAAGGGAGTGAGGAACTTGAGGAAGTTTATCCCAGATAGCTTACCGGGCACCGGAGCCCGCACCTGTGGGATACTTTAGGACCACAGAAAATCCGGAGTCCCGTGGAGTGTACAATTCTCCCGGGCACCTGAGCAGACCGAAAGAGGGTACCATGCACTGCCGAAGAGATGAGCGGCCAGCCAGCAGAGGGTTACCCGACGGCAGCAAGGGTGAGAGAAAGAAGGAGGTCAGGTGGGCTTCAAGTCACCAGGCTTCACATTTCCACTGGGAAACAGGAAAGGAACAGACCAGAATAGAGCAAGCAGTCACACCAAGGGTCCACCATACCACCTAGGATCTGCCTGTAGCCACCTGTTAAGCTACCTGTCATCATACAATCAGGAGTACTGAACTGTACTTATGTATGCGACTAATGCAAATGACAGTAAAGTACCCAGTGCAAAAATTAACTTTTGACTCTGCTTGTTTTCCTTTCAATTAACTTGTTTCCATTCAGGAACGCTGCCCCAGAGGTCCAGTCCTACCTGTGGAGGATTTTACTACCCTAGCCGCATTACCATCTACCTCCGGCGGACTGTGGCGGCGCTGGTGCAACATCACCAGAAACTACAGGTGGCGTCACGACAAACTGTAAATACTCCCCTGTGCATATTACCCCTTTTTTGGAAGATAGGCCCAGGACACGGGGTCAGGCGCGGCCACCACTCCTCGTGACAGCAGGAGTGTTAACTCTTGCAGCCTGACACCCGAGTACCCCAAAGCCTGGGCGCGATACATTTTACTCAATTATATTAGATTTACTATATACAGAAAAAAAGCAGCATCTCATCATTCACTCAACAAACTGCCCAATGCAATATTACATAGAAGTACAGCTAAATGTGTGAATTAGGCTAATAGTATTATGGCACCTAGCTGAACAGTGGCCCTCAGTCAGTGTTACTGATGGGCACTTGGCAGCTCAGTACGACACTGATGCCAAGGTGTGTCTGGGTACTGGTTAAAATTCACATTATCTTCCAAAAATGTCAAATACATATTCACAAACATCAGAATGAAAGGTTTACAACATTACTGTGGCTATAGGCCATGTAAAGTAGGATGACAAAATGGTGTGATCAGACAGACCCAGACTCCTCAAATAGTAACACAAGGAGACTCTGTTGTGAGCAAGTCACTACTCCTGGTCTCTTGCATTATAGGAGAGTCACAGAAGATATAATGACTCACAAAGTATTGCCAGCCAAAAGCAAGATTATGCAATTCTGGTAAGAACCCAAAGTATAATGATGACAGAAGACTGAATAAAATATTATATCAGAGCCGTTCTGAAGAAACCTGTTCAACTGATTTCATTCTAGGTTTCGAGGCTAGAAGGGTTAGGAAGATAGTGTCATACTGGGGATGGTAGTACTAGTCTTAGGTTGAGTCCACTCCCTCAAGACAGGATTCGGCCGTATTCATCAACAGGGCCATTGACTGTAATGATGTAGACAGAGTCACAGTGTACTCAGTTGTGCATTAATTTTTGTCCATATACATTTACTGGAGGCAGGCAGCAAGACATAGAAGCAGATAAATTGCCTGCATTGAGCCTGATCAATGACATTTCAAGTCAATCAACTAATATTTTCATGATGTAACTATTGGAAGAGTCCCTAAGGGCTTCCCCTTTATATATTATTATTGGCGTTTACCTCCCCGTCTTTACGAGAGGATGTGCTGACCCAAACAATCTTTTTCAGGTAATATTAAAAGGTGTAATAAATGGCAAATGAGCATTATATAATTTGATTGTTGCACCTGTATTCACTGGGCAGTGATCAGCAATGATCATTCAGTCTATAATCACTCCACGTATTTCATGACTTTGTTAGAAGTATATGTGGCGCCCCACGTAGTCAGGCGTCACAGTGGGGTATTGAACCCGTAAAAGAGGGCCGCGGACCGGATCAGCACACAGGACTGGGGGGCTATTATGCCCTCCGGTCCTGTGTGCATCGCACGCAGTTCCCGCTTCTGATAAGTCAGGAACGCGGGCGCCACGGTCCTGACCTGTCAGCGGCTGCAGCTGTGTGCGCTGCACACCGTACCGGAAGGCATAACAGCCCCCCAGTCCTGTATACTGATCTGGTCCGTGGCTGTCTGGGTCCTCCCGGACAGAACTGGACCGGATCACGCTGCAGTGTGAAGCGGCCCTAAGAACTATTTCAAAACTCCCAAGCTCCACAATGAGGGGTACGTGGGTAGCCAGAATGGTCATCTTCTATTTATGGCTATGTTGTGAATCTAGAACTTTGTATCAGGAAAACTTCACATGCTATAATTAAAACTAGTACATCTCATTGAATTATAATATTATCGAAAATCAATATCACATTGCCATGTTTCAAGGCATTTCTGGGAGCCCTGAAACACGTTGATTAATAAATCAATATTATATTCAGCCTTTGTTATCTTGTGGAATACGGAAGCAAAGTTTTGTAACTCTTCATCCTCTGAACTTTAATTTTCTGAAATAATAATGACCTTTGGGTTTTCATTGGCTGTAAGCCATAATCATCAACATTTACAGAAATAAACACTTGAAATAGATCACTCTGTGTGTAATGACTATATATAATATATGTGTTTCACTTTTAGTATTGAATTAGTGAAATAAATTACGTTTTTGATGATCTTCTAATTCATTGAGACGCACCTGTAGATAAGAAATTTTACTAGAAAATAATTTTAAACTTAAAGGGAACCTGTCAGGTCATTCTACCCACCTAACTTATCACTACCTGTCCCTGCACTTTGATAGCTGATCCCTAACCATCCCTGACTGATCTAAATGAGCCCTATAAAGCTTAAGAAAAATGATTTATAACTTCCAACAGTCTCCTTTCGGAGACTGGAAAGGCGGGCTACAGGGTTCCATTCTCCCCGCCTAGCTGGCTCCTAGCACGCCCAGCTGGGTGTTCTCATTTTTTGGTGCTGTGCCACTTCTTTTTGAAATTCCCGCCTCCTTTGTAACTATGATGCGCCAAACCAGAACATCATATCTGTCCCAGTGCATTGTGGGGGCTGATCACGTGCTCAGCCGGGCTCAGGCGCATGCACAGTGCAGATATTGAAGTACATGTCATAAGCCCTCATAATGCACTGGGCCCGATTTGACGTGTATGGCTCGGCTTCAATATGCGCACTGCGTATGAGCCAGAGCCAGGCTGAACACGTGATCAGCCCCCACAATGCACCGGGCCGGATATGACGTTCTGGCACGGCGCATCATAGTTACAAAGGAGGTGAGAATTTCAAAAAGAAGTGGCACAGGACATAGAATGAGGACACCCAGCCGGGCGTGCTAGGAACAAGCTAGTCGGGGAGAATGGAACCCTGTAGCCCGCCTTTCCAGTCTCCGAAAGGAGACTGTTGGAAGGTATAAATCATTTTTCTTAAACTTTATAGGGCTCATTTAGATCAGTCAGGGATGGTTAGGGATCAGCTACCATAGAAAAATACCCTCTGGAAAAAAATAGAATACTCAGGAGCAGCAGGAATAAAATAAGAGCAAAAATGTACAACTTTTCATCCATTCTAATTAAATCAAGCTTCTAAAAGGTGGATATTTACTATAGTTTTGTCATCAGATGCAAAGTACCAGACATCAGCATTGTAAAGCAGCTCAGTTTCTTACCAACATTTTATCAATGAGCTTTTTCAATATATCGGCAACTTTCCTGCTTTTTCCAGCAGCATTGTGGTAGATCAATGTTGTGGCACCCCGGTTCCAGTCAACTAAGATTATATTGAAATCATCGAGGGAGAGCAGTTTCTGTACGATGTCATCTAACCACACAGGAGGAGAACCAGTTGGCCTGTACCCATGGGTGATAAAAATGGTCTTTCTCGAAACATCCAAATACTTGAAGGTCGTGGTATTCTCATGGTTAAGGTCTGCTGAACAGTTTGCATTGTCTCTAGTGTATAACAACAATTTCACATGTAGATCAGTCCCAATGATGGCATCTGGTAAATTAAGATCTGTGAATTCATGGCATGTTTCTTCAGAATCTGAAAAATCAAGATTGAGAGGGGATAAGAAGGCTGAGATTTAAAGGACCCTCATGCACATCAAAACAAATCTTGGGAAACCTGTCAATTTTGGCACAACCAGCTTACAATCTAATAAATATTGGGGCAAACTATCGCAAAATCACATTTTTTTTTTCTTAGAGCTAGCCAGCGTATACCACACATCTCAATATTTCAAGTCATAAGGAATAGTAAAGAATGTTCCATAGGTAGCAGTGAATGGATCAGGCAAGCACAGCTGATTACCTCACTCACAAGCATCTGGCCATTACTCCAGTGTAAAGCTGGTAGACAAGTCATGAAGGGATGTTAGTTTTTTTATTTGCTTTTGAGCCCCTTTGGGCCTAATGGAGCTTTTGAAAGCCCCTTTATCATGACAGTCCAAACAGAATCATGAACATTTGCTTTAGGCTGGTTTCACACTATGGTTTTTTGGATCCGGGGCTGTCTGGTGTGAACCGGACACCCCCGGATCCGATTCCCAGCCCATAGTAACCTTATGGGGCTGGAATACGCCGGATGAATGTCTTTTGGCATGCGGTTTTGTCCTGGACAAAAAATCGGCGCATGGAGCATTTTTGTGTCAAGGGAGAAAAATCTCCCCATATCGGATCCTCCCGGATTCTCCCGGATCCTCCAGGATCCGGGGATATCCAGTGCTCCCTGACATGGGAGCCTATGGGGCCGGATTGCCCCGGTCTGTGAGGATCCGGGAACCGGACACCTGTGGCTGCACGTCACTGTCATTTCAGGACCGCGGCTAGCTTCCCGCTAGCCGCGGTCCCGAATCATCAGCAGCGGCAGCTGCGTCCGGCTGCACACCGGACCGGAGGGCATATTTGCCCTCTGGTTCTGTGTGCTGATTCGGTCTGGGGCTGTCAGGTTCATTTCTGACAGCCCCGGATCTGATCTTGCCGTGGTGTGAAGCTAGCCTTACAAATGGCAAAACACAGACACCAAAAGGTAGAGGTGCCTCATGTACCTTCTTTCAAGTCGTAGGTCAGTGGTCTTCACACACGTTTCTACAATTATTTATTTGAAAAAATAAACAAAAAACATTCCTGATGAACAGCATAGTCCGTATGGAGAGACATCAAAAAGTTACACTGCAAATGTAGCAATTATAAATGTGGGAACCATACTTGCTGTCTAAATCCATTTTGTTTCCCAAGCACTTGTACTAGAATCACTCCCTTTACAAGTGGTCATAATCTGGGATATAGGGTTCAGTAAACCATTACATTTCTTTACTCCTTGCACTGGCAACACAATGCATTTATAAAAACCCATGTACTGTCCATATACCCGATGGCTTGATAAAATGAAGAAGATGGTGATAAAGACCCTGGTGGATCTTCTAGGCTGCACAACATCGATCGTCTTACAGATTGTTAATTCAACAAGATCGCCATGGCTCAAGATCGAGCTGAAGGACTTTAAAAGAAGTAGAATAAAAATGTACTGTCCACAGACCGCAGGGAAAGATCTTTCACCATGGTGACATCCATCACTTACGACTTCTTAAATGGGGCTGTTGGGTTTCATCAGACGCCAAAGTCCATGACAAAGTCAATTTATGTTGACTGTATGACATCAATACATATTGTATTTTCTTGTGGTATAATAGGTAAGTTGGGGAGGAATGTGCTAATACAAAGGAAAGGATCCGAGCGACCTCCAGAAACGTTGCTGGCTTTCACCTGTAGAACTTCATAAAACAAAGGAACCAAGTTCCTCCTCCTGGTGATGGTGAGACAATACAATTACAAAACTAAGGAGATCAAGGCAATTTCTTAACGTTAAAAACTGTTCTTTATTAAAAGTTCATTAAAATAAAAGAAACACGTGCAACCCAAAGGTAGAGTCGCCTGACATGTTTCTACCCAGAGCGTCAAAACATGTCAGGCGACTCTACCTTTGGGTTGCTCATGTTGCTGATACTTTAATTTTAATGGACTCTTGGTAAATAACAGTTTTTAACTTGAAGAAATTGCCTGGATCTCCAGTTACTTGGTTTTGAAATTACCACCACCACCAGGAGGAGAAACTAAACAGAACACATATTACTTATTCCTGCGTCCTCCTAAACTGACAGGAACAACTTGTGTAAAATCGAATACAACAGCGCGGTTTTTAACCCTTCTTCCTCTCTACTCTATATGCACCAAGCTGGGGACTGCAGCAGCCGTGATCTGCTTTTATAGTGGTTGTGACTCTGAAAACCACACAAGGTGAAGCCTCTGATACCTATTTAGGTCATATTTTATCTCTCAGATCCCTCATCCTCCCTACTTTAATTTTCTGAGATAATGACTTTGGGTTTTCATTGGATGTAAGTCATAATCATCAACATTAACAGAAATAAACACTTGAAATAGATGACCCTGTGTGTAATGACTCTATATAATAGATGTGTTTCACTTTATGTATTGAATTACTGAAATAAATGAACTTTTGACGGTATTCTAATTCATTCAGTGATAATGCAAACCAACGAACAAAAGGCTATGTCCTGTGTAGTAAATACTCACAGTATAAGTAACACTGTTTGATGATAATGTGACATTAACGTGAAACTAAGGATGTTATACTATTCATATTCAATATGCATGATATGACAAAACTTAGCAAGAACATCCAGAAATGATAACAACATACATTTGCAATAAACTGTAAACCGTGAATCCTCTATTACAATGCATCGCATCGAATGACAACTTTGCACATAAAAGGGGACACTCGCCAACACAGAGGAAGGGGTCTACACCTGTAGATAAGCCTGAATCACCAATGGTAGTTAAAGATCCTCTCTTGAAGTTGAATATGATAAACTAAGTTTGTAAACAGGCCTATCGCTTACACACCTAAGGTGAAACCCTTATACAGGATGGTCTTATACGCATATCTCATGATCACTCATATACATGATATGAGAAAAAAAAAGACTTTAGGCAAACGCTAACATCCAGAAATCCATAATCAACAATATACATTTGCAAATCTGAGAATTCTTGTCCCTGAATAAGTCCAAGGCATCCCTGTGAGACTCTAAGCCCTCTCTAGGTGCTCATTTTCACGCCCCGAATGATCCACCCCTCTCTGTCTGTGCTGCTGTGATGTGGAGCTGAAGGCAAGACTGATGATTTGCATTCTGTGAGTGATAGAGAGGGGGGAGGACAAAGCCTGAACAAGCAAAGCAACACAGAGAGAGAGGGTGGATCCTGGAGCTGCAAAACAACACGCCCTAAGGGCTAAAGAATTATAGCCCCTGCTAATTACAATGCCTAATGAGTAAGTATTAAAATGTTTTTATGCACTTTCACAGGATGCTTTTAGGACACAAAAGGAGTGTGAGATTAGTGATAATATGCTGCAGGGACATGTTTTGGTAGCTTAGGAGGCGTTCTGGAGGTGACAGGATCCCTTTAAAGCACCATTGCATTTTTCCTTCCGGGAATGGTGCTTTTAATTTAAGTTCCCTGACCCTATACATTCCCTCTGGCGACTTCATCTTCTATTACCACGGTTTCTGGCAGTTTGTGACCTCCTAGCTGCTCCAGTATTTCATGGAGTGAGCTGGAGAACACCCTTCAATACATCTCTATGGGAGCCTCGTTCTCGACCCATTGTCTCTCATATACGTGCTTTGAGATCTTGTGAAATAACGTCTACCTTCCAGACAGTCAGAAGTTGAATTCACAAGATGGCACCTCGGGATCTGACTATAACACAGGGGACAGAGGAAATAGATCAGAAGAACCATTCCAGTGCTGAAAATCACCATGCTGTAATGGTGGTTTAAGAGGCATGCATCTTGTAATCAATTTAGGCTAAATTCAGATTTGCATTCGCAAGGGCTGCGCAGGGAAGCGCACTGTGTGCATATGCAGTCTCTTTGCCGAAAGCAGACACTTTTATGTGAACGCACCGGAGATTGTCTGCATGCGTTCACATAAAACTGTCCATAGGAAAGCATTAAATCCAGCTCCGGGTATACAAAATCAAGATCGAGAGAGAGACAGGATTTACCTAAAGATGACCTTGGAATGATGTCATCTTCCGCAGCATTTGTGCGCTTGCCACAGATGGCACTGCGCACAGATGCACTCCAATTCATTATTTGTGCGCGGCTGTCTGCTTGCGTATAAAACAAGTGTAGCGCTCCGCTGATCAGCGCGCTACAAAAGGGTACTGCACCCCGAACAGAAGGTGCAGTATTCTTGTCCTGGTAGGGGATAATGGAAGTCTGAAGGTCTCCACAACACACATACACCTAGAGACAGGGGGCCAATTGGACAGCCCGTTACCAGGGTAACCAGTTCCAGTGGGAGGAGAGCTAGGCTATATAGTGAGTGGAAAAGAGCGGGAAAGAGGTAGAAAGGAAAGGAGAGTAGGAGGAGGAGAGCAGAAGAGTGAGAGAAGAAGAAGTAACGGAGAGGGCACCTCAGCCTGGTTGCCGAGAAAGAGAGGGGCAGACGGAGGGTGACTGAACACCCTGGCCCTGTCCAAAGCAGGGTACCGGCTCCGAAGAGGTGCAGAGGTCTGTCCCTGAGCCACAAATACCGGCATGATCGACAGCTTCTTAGGAGAATAATCCACCCGACATAAGCATGGTCTCCACCAGAAGTATCAAACTGGGTTGTGCCCCTAGAGAGAGAAAAGGGTGTCCCATATCACCCAACAGGCCTGGTTCACAAGCGGGATCCGTGCAGGGCAGGAAGAAGGAGTGCACAGAGGTAGGACAGTGGAAGAGAAAAGAGGGGACATAGCTGGAGCTTCGGATAGACATTGCCTACTGCCAGGACAACCGAGTCCACTACACTGGCTGTAACAAACACATACCCTGTAAACTGCAAATTACAGGAGTAAATACCCGTGCAGAGCAAGCGTCTGTGTTTTCTTCCTGGTGAACTGTGACATTCCAGTCACACAGCAGAGATTGCGCTACCCTATTCCACCATTATACCCTTACAACCCTGGGGACCCCGCTCCACCTGTAGGGAGCCACACCACCTTGCTGCCGCCCATCACCCCAGAGGCCCCAGCAGCATCGGTGCCATCACTGGATCTACAGGTGGCATCACGACATTCATCTATAAACTTTTATCCCTCTAAATACCGCCCGTTTATTGTCACCGCAAGGGCACAGGCTTGGGCACAGACCATCCGTGACATCCTTGTACCCAAACACCTGTGATCTGAGTCCCTAGACCTTTCTGGGCCCGACACAAGCACACAGCCAGGCACAAAAAAAACCCAACATTTTGCATGCACACAAATTATGCACAGCCGAACGCATACGCAGCCACACGCAGGCACTATGTGCTCCCTTGTTAAACATACAGTGCCTTGTGAAAGTATTTGGCCCCCTTGAACTTTTCAACTTTTTGCCACATTTCAGGCTTCAAACATAAAGATATAAATTCACATTTTTTTGTGAAGAATCAACAACAAGTGGGAAACAATTATGAAGTGGAATGAAATTTTTGGGATATTTTAAACTTTTTTAACAAATAAAAAACTGAAAAGTGGGGTGTGCAATATTATTCGGCCCCTTTACTTTCAGTGCAGCAAACTCACTCCAGAAGTTCAGTGAGGATCTCTGAATGATCCAATGTTGTCCTAAATGACTGGTAAAGATAAATAGAATCCACCTGTGTGTAATCAAGTCTACGTATAAATGCACCTGCTCTGTGATAGACTCAGGGTTTTGTTTCAAGTGCATAGAGCATCATGAAGACCAAGGAACACACCAGGCAGGTCCGAGATACTGTTGTGGCAAAGCTTAAGGTTGCGTTCACACGCTGCGTATTTGCTGCGTACTTTTATGCGAGTGCTCTTGCAGTTTTTGTAGCCAAAACCAGGAGTGGCTGATTAAAACCAGCAGTGGTGATTAAATACAGAAGTGGAGCACTTGTTTCTATTAGACTTTTCCTATGAGTATTCCTGTATTTGACTACAAAAACTGCAGCAACATTCGTGTAAAAATATGCAGCAAATACGCAGTGTGTGAACACACCCTAAAGCCGGATTTGGATACAAAAAGATTTCCCAAGTTTTAAACATCTCAAGGAGCACTGTGCAAGCGATCATATTGAAATAGAAGGAGGATCAGACCACTGCAAATCTACCAAGACCCGGCCGTCCCTCTAAACTTTCATCTCGAACAAGGAGAAGACTGATCAGAGATGCAGCCAAAAGGCCCATGATCACTCTGGATGAACTGCAGAGATCTACAGCTGAGGTGGGAGAGTCTGTCCATAGGACAACAATCAGTTGTACACTGCACAAATCTGGCCTATATGGAAGAGTGGCAAGAAGAAAGCCATTTCTCAAAGATATCCATAAAAAGTCTCGTTTGGTGTTTGCCACAAGCCACCTGGGAAACACACCAAACATGTGGAATAAGGTGCTCTGGTCAGATGAAACCAAAATAGAACTAATAGCAACACAGCTCATCACCCTCAAAACACCATCCCTACTGTCAAACATGGTGGTGGCAGCATCATGGTTTGGGCCTGCTTTTCTTCAGCAGGGAAGATGGTTAAAATTGATGGGAAGATGGACGGAGCCAAATACAGAGGACCATTCTGGAAGAAAACCTGGTGGAGTCTGTAAAAGACCTGAGACTGGGACGGAGATTTATCTTCCAACAAGACAATGATCCCAAACATAAAGCAAAATCTACAATGGAATGGATAAAAAATAAGTGTATCCAGGTGTTAGAATGGCCAAGTCACAGTCCAGACCGGAATCCAATCGAGAATCTGTGGAAAGAGCTGAAAACTGCTGTTTACAAACGCTCTCCATCCAACCTCACTGAGCTCCAGCTGTTTTAAGCAAGGAAGAATGGGCAAGAATTTCAGACTCTCGATGTGCAAAACTGATAGAGACATACCCCAAGCGACTTGCAACTGTAATCACAGCAAAAGGTGGAGTATTAACTCAAGGGGTCCGAATAATATTGCACGCCCCACTTTTCAGTTTTCTATTTGTTAAAAAGTTTAAAATATCCCAAAAATTTTGTTCCACTTCACGATTGTGTCCCACTTGTTGATTCTTCACCAAAAAATTAGAATTTATATCTTTATGTTTGAAGCTTGAAATGAGGCAAAAGGTGGAAAAGTTCAAGAGGGCCAAATACTTTCACAAGGCGCTGTAGGAACGCAGTGCACAAGCATTTTTCTGCGTTCAGTTACACTGTGTTCACAGCACAAATGTGAACCCAGCCTTAACACATGTTATTTCCGCAAACTTTCTCCAAGCCTAGCATCAGAATAGACTTGAGGAATAGGCCCAGATACAGTCATGGTGGAAAGTATTGTTGTAGCGCCCCTTGTGGTTCAGTCACAACAGTGTTACTGCACCTATCTAAAAGGTGTGGCATCATACTCACAGGTAAGAAGGGAAAGCTTTGCTGAGACCACCAACACATACCCAACACAATCCAATCTCCAGGCCCAAGGAAATACTGGGCAGAAGAGACTCACTGATAAAGCAGTCCCCATCTGATGGCTGGAGGGAGGAGTTAGTTGAGAGGAGAACAACATGGCGAGGAGAAGGAGTGAATTCTAGGGAAGTCGGGAGCTGGGGAGAGAGCAGGACCAATGCAGAGGGTCAGCTGTGACTCCCCAGGCCTGAGGACCCAAATCTGCAGCCGGCTGGACGGCCGGGCAGAGGTACTAGCTGCACAGGGGACAAGCCCCCATTCGGTCTGGATATCTTCAGGACCAGCTCAGAAGCTGGAGGTCACTGGACTTGAGGTGCAGTGACTAGCAGAGTGGACCCTCCCAAGGCAGTGGAACTAGGTAGAGTCAAGAGGACTTACAAGGCAGTTGCTCGCAGGGCTCGTAGTCACCTGCCTGCTGGGACTGGCAACTACAATGATACTAGGAAGGAAAGGAGTAGCATTGTCAGGCAACAAAGAGGAGCATGGAAGGCCATATTTCCTTTGTCTCAGCAAGGTAGACCCGGACTACTTGTGAGTTGGCCAGGCTGCAATCTTGGAGAATACAGTACCCCCTGCTGGGTTGTGTCTGCACTACAGTAAAGGTTACTGCTAAGAACTGCATGAACTGTGTCTGTCTACTCCTTCCTGTGCCTTTCTGCACAAACTACAACCACCATCATCCTCATCTTATCTTACCACCTCTACACCCCAGGGGCCCGCTCCATCTGAGGGGAGTGCTCCATCCAGCTGCCTAAACACCTAACCCCTATCCCCTTGAGACCCATACAAGCAGCACTGGTCATACCTGACCAGAAACCTCAGATGGTGTCACAACAAACTTTTCCCCCTGAAACTTTCCCCTTTAACATGCTCGGTCAGGGCCATGGCTTCTGAGGTCAGCACCGTGAGCTAAAAATTATTGCCCCTGATAATCCGAGTACCCCTGCCCTTGCGACCGATGCATTGTCACTCTCAAACTTTTTCCAGAAAATGACGTATTATTATAATGATGATGATTATCATTATTATTATTATTATTATTATTTCTCACAGAAATGTATTGCAATTACACATATTTTATTATACACATTAAAAAAAAGGCAAATTGCAAATACTTTCACACAAATATAAGTCAGAGAAAATTGCTGGCATCCTCAACTCAATATTTGTTTGCACCGTTTCTAATTAATAACTGCAATCAAATGCTCCTTCTAACCATCACGAGTTTCTTACACCTCTCACCTGGAACATTTCGACTCTTCTTTATGATCTGCTCTAGGTCTGTTATATTTGAGGTGTCTTCTCTCAACAGTAATTGTAAGATCTCTCCACAGGTGATCAATGGGATTTAGATCTGGACTCATTGCTGCCCCTTCAGAGCTCTCCAGCGCTTTGTTTCCATCTATTTCTGGGACTTCTTGAAGTATGTTTGGGTTATTATCCTGCTGGAAGACCTATGACGTAGGACGCACACCCAGCTTTCTAGCACTGGGCACTACATTGTGACCCAAAATCCTTTAATAATCTTCACATTTCATGATGCCTTGCACACAATCAAGACACCCAATGCTAGAGTCATCAAAACAACTCCAAATTATATTTCAACCTCCACCATATGTGACTTTAGGTCCTGTGTTCTTTTCCTTGTAGACCTCATTCCATTTTTGGTAAACAGTAGAATGATGGCTTTAGCAAAAAGCTATGTCTTGGTCTACTCCACCATATGTGACTGTAGGTCCTATGTTCTATTCCTTGAAGGCCTCATTCAATCCTTGGTAAACAGTAGAATGATGGCTTTACCAAAAAGCTCTGTCTTGGTCTCACTCGCTGATGAATTCTGTCTTACTTACATAAAACTGAAGTCTAGCATTTTTTATGTGTGGGTGTCAGCAGTGGGGTCCCCCTGAGTCTCCTGTAGCGTTTCATTTCATTCAAATATCAACAGACAGTTTGCGATGACAATGATGCCCCCTGAGTCTGCAGGACAGCTTAAATTTCTTTGGAACTTGATTGGGACTGCTTATCCACCATCTAGCCTATCCTGCAACCGTGCATCAATTTTTCGCTGCAGTCCACATCTAGGGAGATTAGTTACAGTGCCATCGGTTGTAAAATCCTTGATTATGTTGTGCAGCATGGACAAAGGAATATCAAGATCCCTGAAGATGGACTTGTAATCTTGAGATTGTTATTTTTAAACAATTTCAACAACTTTTGTTCAAGTCAGAGACTTCTTGTCTCCTCTTTCTATTCTCCATGCTAAGGCTGCCTTCAGACTGCGGCAGCGTCCGGTCCGGGGCTGTCAGGAGTGACAGCCTGGACCGGAGTTTTCCTCCATAGAATCCTGTCGGGCTGCACGGAGCTGGATCGCGGCGGGTGGTAATTAGCTGCTATCCGGCTGCTGTGTCGCCGGATGAATCGTGCAGAAGTGGGGATTTTCTGCCGATTCCAAAAACGTTGCATGCACCGGTTTTGGAATCGGCAGAAAATCCCCACTTCTGCAGGTTTCATCCGGCGACACAGCAGCCGGATAGCAGCTAATTACCACCCGCCGGGATCCAGCTCCGTGCAGCCCGACAGGATTCTATGGAGGAAAACTCCGGTCCAGGCTGTCACTCCTGACAGCCCCGGACCGGACACTGCCGCAGTGTGAAGCAGCCTTAGTGTGGCACACACAGACACACAATGCAAAGATTAATGGTGGGTTTACACACACCAATCATTGTATCCAATCTCTGAACCAATCTCTGGTTGCAGTGAAATCATGGACACATAGTTCCATTTTGTGGCTGTGTACAACATGGAGCAATCTGTCCATGATTTCACTGCAACCAGAGATTGGTTCAGAGATTGGATACAATGATTGGTGTGTGTAAACCCACAATCAGTCAATTTCTCCCCTTTTTATCTGATTTAAGGTGTGATTTTCATATTGCCCACACCTGTTAATTGCCAGAGGTGAGTGTGAACAAGCATCACTTGCTTGAAAGTTGTTTTGTCCAGTTTTGTGTGATGTGTAATTTGTCCTTTTTTCTCTGTATTTTTGTGTTGTTCCAGTGCGCACAAAGGAAATAATCATGTGTATGACAAAATGTGTAATTGCAATAATTTTCAGGGATAAAATTATTTATTTTCTGGAACAATTTCAATGGTGTCAACACTTTTGGCCATGACTGTTAGTTTTGTAACAGTTTTAGCAGATAATGCATGACACTTTTGTCCCTTTGTGGGTGCACTGGTAAAATCCAAACCCATAGCAATAGACAATATAACCATTACTGTAGTAGGTAGGAGCTTAAAGCAGTATCTACCACTATCAGAAGCAGTATCACATTTGATAGCAGTAGCAGTGGATGCTTGTAAGGTACTGTAGGATTTCTCAGGGTTACAATTGGGGGCACAAATAAACCTGGAACCAAATTTAAGGTGAAGAACTCTATATTTAACACACATGGCAGATATAATGTGACATGCAGCAAATGAGAAAGTTGATCAAACAGGTAACGCGGAAAGTGTCTTAAAATAGTTCTAGCAAGATAACATAAACATGAAAATCTCTGGAAATAATTCTTGCTGGGAGAAACAGATGAAGAAACACAGTCCAAGAATAAAAAACCCCAAGAGACCTGGGAATGGGAATCCACAGAAAAACAAATCAAATATTTATTATTGCAGTGCAGATCTTAAAGAGTCCCGATGTCCATAAAGCTGTATCTGTACTCTAAACAATAGTTCTTTAAGTGCTGGCAGGGCACACAAGGCTTACATGACACAGGGCTTGTGAAGCAGAAGCAAAGTCAGGAACTAAACCCAGACAGCTGGAAGCATGAGACTAGCAGAAGGCAGGTGAGATTGCTGGAGTCCAAGGCAGTAGCAGGAAAAAACGGAGGGAATCAGCAGGAGGTGGAACACTTGAAAATCATAGAGAACCTGGAATTCAAACTGAATACTCGAGCACAGGTGGACGGTAGGCAGAGGTTTACAGAGGCAGAAAGGAGGATCACATGATCTGAAGTGAAGGAGCAGATGCCATTTTAAAAAGGGGCAAAATGCACTGAATTTCAATAGAGATCCAAAATCATAAATGCTTTATGCTCCATGCCTCTGTTCTAGGCAGTTTCTCTTCTGCAGCCTGTGAACCGAAGAGGGTCTATGCTTGGTTTGAAACATTTTCACTAACTGGACTTTGCTGCTTCCTTGGAATAAATCGTTTTGTACACAGTTCTGTAGTGCCTGGTTACATTGTCTATTGCAGCAGTTTTATACATCCTGTACAGGATTTTTTATGCATCCAACACACATATTCTACAATCTGTAATGTTCTCTGGAATACAATTTTCAGGAATAGTAACGAGAAATTCTGTTTACCGTTCAGGGCTTGTCAGCGTGTACAATCATTGAAAAATCACATGCTCATAGGTTTTACAGGGGTTTTCCAAAAACTGAAAAGTCAGAGAAGACGTCAGCTCTGCATCTTTGTATTTAACTACTACTTCTTCTCCAATTGCTCCTACCTAGTTTTTCACTTACAATGAACCAGTATATGGTGTTTGTTATTGGTCATATCACAGCGGTATAATTTATACTTAGAGGTATGCTTAGGCCGGCTTCACACCATGGTTTTGTGCTATCAGGTTCTGTCCAGTTTGAACTGGACAGAAACTGATCCGGTTTTGCCACCATGTACCCCTATGGTGATTGGTCCTATTTGGCCATCCAATTTTGTGTTTTTCTCCCTGATCGAGTTGTGTTTGTTTTTTGCACCAGACACAAAATTGGAGTCAGCATCATTTTTTGTTTCCGGTGCAAAAAACAAACAAATCCAGATCCTCCCAGATCCGGGGCAATCCGCCACCCATAATATGGGAATCTATGAGCGCCAGATCGCCCCGAATCCGCAAAAAATTGGAACGTTTCCCAGACGCCATTTACAGAACAGCGCCGGCTCTAAAATGCTGCCATGCTCATTCAGCACCATGGACACCAGCAGCATTTCAGAGCCACCTCTGAAGGTTCAGCACCATGGAAAGCTCCCCTGCTCACACGAGCTGAACGTCCAGCACTGTGGACAGCAGCACTGCACATGCGGGCTGAAATTTCAGCAGTAGAGACGAGCACTGCTTAAAACAGGATCAGAGGGCATATTTGCCCACAATTTGTGCTCGTCCGGTGCTGTCAGGTTCTGTCTGGTGCATCCTGCAAAACACCGGACAGAACCTGACAGTAGAAAACCATGGTGTGAAGTCGGCATTAGAGCCACACTCAACTCTGATAGATGGTCAAATTTAGCTCTTTAAGAGGGTCGTTAGCCACATACAGCACCTTCTCCCCCCACCTCCAATAGTAGAGACACTCAGAACTTACCATTACCAGTATGACAATAGCCAAAGCTTCCTCACAGTGACGTTCTGCCCCCCTCCCGTTAAGGCGGTCTAGTTACATTGAAGATTTTCCACGGTATACTCATATCAAGCACACTCACCGAACTATTGCATTCAGCTTAAAGCATCCTTCTGACATTGTCATCCTAATTTCAGTTTGCTAGATTCATTTCTAGTCCCTGCCTGTATATTCACATCTAGTTCTGCTCTACTGTCTGGGGCTTCTCACAAAAGTCACCATATGGAGACATTCTCCTCAGAGCTGGTTGCTAGATCTGGTGCCAATGCACCAAACTGGCAGACAGCCGTGAGCCACACATCATGGGCCGAGGAGCCACAAGTTGGAAACCCCACTATAATGCAACACACGTGCTTATGGGAAGAGAACCTGCACACTGAAAATGAATTGCAGCAACCATAGGTTGAAGGCATTTTCTGGTGTTACAATATGGATGATCCACCTGTAGTATAGGTCATTGATATCAGATCAGAAGTGGTTCGACTCTGGCAAACCCATCAATCAGCTATCTTTAATGAAGCTATGCTATTCGGCTCTACTCACTGGACCCCATTGATCTCAAATTAGAAGACCTATCCCTTTTAGGCAACACAAAAGTTTATTAAAAAAAATTATCCAAGAAACTCAAAAATCTAGAATAAAAAACACAAAAATAGAACAAACTTCATAAATATTAAAAATAGAGCAGAATGAAAAATAATTCCTTCGGGATAATTGGATTATCGTATATTAATCACTCATTAAACCCTTGAATTATCTTGCTCTGCAGCTATATTTGCCCTGACACGGAAGTTCTGCGGTCACCACTGATAACATAATTCCGGTATGTAACCATACAATACAACACATTCCAGAACAAACATAGTTAGAGATCACACCCTGTCTAGATGTGGAAAGTACAAAGGAAAAATAAGTAATATCAACAGATATTGAAGAGCCTGCCAGTAAAGCCCCTTCTGTTATACACACCCTATATGCTTAAATACACTGAATATTGAAATTGCATCAAGGAGGAAAAGTTGTGGAGTTATGGAAATCACCAGATCCAGAGACATGGTAATGATATTCAAATGGTGAAAAACAATATTTTTAGAACATCTCGATTTATTGTCAATCATAAGCGCCACGTGCAGAAATCCCGGCATTTACAGCCTTGGCTGCTATCAATGAGATTATTATGGCAGTCTGAGGAATGTTCTGCTGGGTTGAATGATCTTGGGCAAATCTTCAAAAACTGCTGCTGGCAGCATCCTTTGCAATTGCCAACCAATGAGGTTTTGGACATGCTTGATGGGAGACAAGTCTGGAAACGTTGCAGGTTGCAAAAGGTTGCATTTAACAAATAAACATCTGCACTCTGAAATGCAAACGTATGCAAGGTCTGGACCCAGCAGAGAGGTATCTTGACTGCTGTATAACTGGCCTTTTTATGTAAAAAATAAGTGTTTCAATTTTTAAACATATTTCCTTAGCAGTAATACATTTGCATACCTTAGCAGTACAGAGTTGCAGCTATTTGTTATAGTACAGAGATGCCAATTATATGGATGCACCTAAATATAATGAGAATGATTGGTGATATCAACTTCCTGTTTGTGGCACATTAGTATATGGGAGGGGATATACTTTTCCAGATGGGTAGTGACCATGGTGGCCATTTTGAAGTCGGACATTTTGGATCCAACTTTATTTCTTTCAATGGGAAGAGGGTCATGTGACATCAAACCTATTGAGGATTTCATAACAATGGTGTGCTTGGTTTTAACGTCATTTTTTGTGTTCCAGCAGTCTTGGAGGGATCTATCCACTGTGGGTTAGTGTCAGACCAATAGCGCTGGTTTTGTTTGTAAAGTTCACCATTCACGAAAAAGTTTGCCTCATCCCTCATCTGAAGGCAATTGTCTATGCTGTAAAGATACGAGATGTGCAGCATCTGAAACGACGGATACTGGAAGCCTGTGCTAGCATTTCTTCTGCGGTGTTGCTATCAGTGTGTCAAGAGTGGGAGAAGAGGGTTGCATTGACAATCCAACACAATGGGCAGCACTTTGAACACATTTTATAAGTGGTCATAAACTTGTAAATAACTCATGAAAGAATAAAGTTATGTTAAAAAAAAGCACGCCATTGTTTTTCTTATGAAATTCTCAATAAGGTTGATGTATCACATGACCCTCTTCCCATTGAAAAAAATAAAGTTGGATCCAAAATGGCCAACTCCAAAATTGGCCGTCATGGTCACCACCCATCTAGAAAAGTTTTCCCCCTCCCATATACTAATGTGCCACAAACAGGAATTTGATATCACCAACCGTTCCCATTTTATTTAGGTGCATCCATATACAGTTAGGGCCAGAAATATTTGGACAGTGACACAATTTTCGCGAGTTGGGCTCTGCATGCCACCACATTGGATTTAAAATGAAACCTCTACAACAGAATTCAAGTGCAGATTGTAACGTTTAATTTGAAGGGTTGAACAAAAATATCTGATAGAAAATTTTAGGAATTGTACACATTTCTTTACAAACACTCCACATTTTAGGAGGTCAAAAGTAATTGGACAAATAAACATAACCCAAACAAAATATTTTTATTTTCAATATTTTGTTGCGAATCCTTTGGAGGCAATCACTGCCTTAAGTCTGGAACCCATGGACATCACCAAACGCTGGGTTTCCTCCTCCTTAATGCTTTGCCAGGCCTTTACAGCCGCAGCCTTCAGGTCTTGCTTGTTTGTTGGTCTTTCCGTCTTAAGTCTGGATTTGAGCAAGTGAAATGCATGCTGAATTAGGTTAAGATCTGGTGATTGACTTGGCCATTGCAGAATGTTCCACTTTTTTGCACTCATGAACTCCTGGGTAGCTTTGGCTGTATGCTTGGGGTCATTGTCCATCTGTACTATGAAGCGCCGTCCAATCAACTTTGCAGCATTTGGCTGAATCTGGGCTGAAAGTTTATCCCGGTACACTTCAGAATTCATCCGGCTACTCTTGTCTGCTGTTATGTCATCAATAAACACAAGTGACCCAGTGCCATTGAAAGCCATGCATGCCCATGCCATCACGTTGCCTCCACCATGTTTTACAGAGGATGTGGTGTGCCTTGGATCATGTGCCGTTCCCTTTCTTCTCCAAACTTTTTTCTTCCCATCATTCTGGTACAGGTTCATCTTTGTCTCATCTGTCCATAGAATACTTTTCCAGAACTGAGCTGGCTTCTTGAGGTGTTTTTCAGCAAATTTAACTCTGGCCTGTCTATTTTTGGAATGATGAATGGTTTGCATCTAGATGTGAACCCTTTGTATTTACTGTCATGGAGTCTTCTCTTTACTGTTGACTTAGAGACAGATACACCTACTTCACTGAGAGTGTTCTGGACTTCAGTTGATGTTGTGAATGGGTTCTTCTTCACCAAATAAAGTATGCGGCGATCATCCACCACTGTTGTCATCTGTGGACGCCCAGGCCTTTTAGAGTTCCAAGCTCACCAGTCAATTCCTTTTTTCTCAGGATGTACCCAACTGTTGATTTTGCTACTCCAAGCATGTCTGCTATCTCTCTGATGTATTTTTTTTTTTTCTCAGCCTCAGGATGTTCTGCTTCACCTCAATTGAGAGTTCCTTTGACCGCATGTTGTCTGGTCACAGCAACAGCTTCCAAATGCAAAACCACACACCTGGAATCCACCTCTGACCTTTTAACTACTTCATTGGTTACAGGTTAACGAGGGAGACGCCTTCAGAGTTAATTGCAGCCCTTAGAGTCCATTGTCCAATTACTTTTGGTCCCTTGAAAAAGAGGAGGCTATGCATTACAGAGCTATGATTCCTAAACCCTTTCTCCATTTGGATGTGAAACTCTCAATTGCAGCTGGATTCACTTTCAGCCCATATTATTATATAATTGTATTTCTGAACATGTTTTTGTAAACAGCTAAAATAACAAAACTTGTGTCACTGTCCAAATATTTCTGGCCCTAACTGTAAATGGCCCACCCTGTATTTTTCATCTTCAGTTTGCACCTGTTCACACTTGTTAGGAAGTGCCGTCAATTTTTTCATTTTAGATTATGGGGTCATACCTTCTGACTGAGCACTCCTTCCCACCAGTTTAAGGCAATTTTTAATTTTCCATTTCCTACCCGCTCATAAATTGTAGGTTTTTAACCAAAATTGAGGCATTAGGTAGTGACCCAGCAAATAGATTTCCCTTGTCGCTGGCTGCTGGGCTCACATAAAACTGGCTTTTTTAGGCGCTAAGTGTGTCAATTTTTAAATGTATTTCCTTAGCAGGAACACTGAGCCGGGAGCTGATCTCTATGATCTCCTGCACCTCCAGCACTTCCTGAAGGAGACCATAGAGTTCTGCTCCCGGCTCAGTGCATACGAGCATTGTGATATCACATCTGCCACACAGGTTAGGAGAGAGAGCAGTGAGGGCCGCAGCACACAGGGGGCCCCCATGTCAGGAACAATACACAGCACCCAGGTGCCCACATCAGAGGGGACACCAGTTTGCGGCATGTAATTGGGGAATTTGGCGGCCATAAATCGCCTCGCCCTGGTCGCCTGATTCCTGAGCAGTGCTCTGAAATCAGGCGACCGGGGCAAAGCGATTTATCACCGCCAAATTCCCCAATTAAACGCCGCAACTGTGAGGCAATTTGACGACGATAGTTCCAGTGCGACATATCGCCGTCAGGATTTGCAACCGCGGTTGCGGCATGTAAAGATACCTTTAGAGGGGCCCACTGAGACTTCTTCGCCCGGGGCCCACAGGAACCTGGAGCCGGCCCTGATAGTACCACCAGAGGCTGGAAGAACATGCTTGGCATTATAGTACCACCAGAGGCAGGCAGGACGTGATTCCACCAATAAGTAAGTTATCACCTTCCTAACCTTTGGATCGCTGATATCTTGTTTTCACCAAAGAATCTCTTTAATGCAAATTACAGTACTTGTGCATCACAGTTATGGTGAGCGCACAGTGATGTGCAGGAGCTGCCGCTATAATGGGTATAATGGCTAACAGGTATTTGCATATAGCTTAAGGGTGCTGAAGGGTGGGTGGGAGTCAATTTCCCTGTGGGTGTGCCCCTGGAGTCAATTTCCCTGGTGGGCCTCAGACACCCCAGCCTGGCGCTGCTTAGAAGTGTACATTTTTTATACTAATAAATGAGCACATGCTACTTTTTCCATTCAGGTACACTCCTAAAACCACCTAAAAAGCGCTCAGAAAATTCTAAAAAAGACTGAACATTAGCATTTCTATGTAAAAATGGCTTTAAGTTTATATGTCCAGCCTCTATAACTTCTTTTAACCATTTCAGGTTGCCAAAGATGCGACGCAGTTAAAAGTAGTGACCTCATCATGATTCATGCAAATTTCTCTGGAACCTCGCCAACTAGTTTATACAATAAAACTTTAAAAAGCTGTCACCCAAAGACATTACAGGAAGTGCTCAAGAAACAACTGAAAAGACGCTTTAGGGCAAAATATGTCAGCAAGTCCGGAAGCGCCTTCCTCCAAGAGACATTGTATATATATACAGAAGAGGTAGATTCATTCAACAGGTGGAATATGTCCTCTAGTCTCACTATGTAATGATTATTTCATAATTTCTAAATCATAATACAGCAGATTTGCTTTGTGCGTCCATGCAAATCAAAGATGAATTTGACTACTGGAGTGCCGATCTTCCAACAGCCAGGATCCAATGAGATAATGCAGTCCATTAGATGACAGCTAGTGATGAGCGAGTAGTAAGATCCTCTGGTTCGGATGGCTCTCACCGAATACTTAGGACTGTTTCAGTATTCAGATCCAAGTGAGTTCTCCTTTCACTTGGATGGAATTAGTTATTTGTAACAAATACTGCAACAGCTCAAAGTATTCGTTTACCGCTATCTTAACCCAACGATCTTCCTACTCACTCATCACTAAAGACAACACAACTTAAGGTCTTTTATTTTCAAGGTTTCAGTCAGTTCTGGTAAACTTTCTGCAAGTTTTCTACTATTCAAGAGACAAAAAGATACAAAATGTAGTGTGAACGTGGGCCTAGAATTTAGTGTATGTATGTAGGTATTTTCCACCTGTGTTTGAGCTAAGGAAGACTAAGCTGAGCTATGTATATGCTCAAACCACTCAAAAGGCAAGCGATCCAGTGGTTCATTAACGTGCTTCATTTTATAGCGGTTTCTTCTGTGTGCTGCCATTCACCCCAGTATATATATTATGGCCCATGTCGTGCAGACTTAAGACGCTAGGCCTTCACTTACACTAAGCCTAGACTTCTTCCAAGACAACATAAGCATGTGCTAAAGTATCTCATGCTTGTAGCAGAGCAGCACAAAATGGGAAAATCTCCTGGAATACGGGGCATTAAATACATCACCAAACAGTTTATAATAGAATCAAGTATTGGTATTTTAGGAGAGAGGACAAAGTTTCTTAGCTGAGGTACAATTTGTGGCAAAGTTTACATTCGGTACTCAAGTGGTCTTGAACTGGGACCCACGGCCACAGTTTACTACAGAAATCCCAATTACAATGTGACGGACACTATGAAACGAAGAAAACTGGATGACAAGTTATTTAACACAATGAAAGCCACGTTTCACATTATGGGACTACAATTAGATCATGGGTGGGGGAGGACATTAACAAGGGGATAATGGATCAACAGAAGACGAATTGTAACCATCACCCACAGCCTGAATGATGGGGGAGACACAGCGATTGCTGGCAGGAGATGCTGCTCAGTGGTAAAGCCTTTAGGAAGGGTGAAAGCCGTTAACAGAACATCCGGTTGGGTCGTCCAATTGCGGACATAATCTGCCATAATAAATTGAATTGCTTAAAAAGACAAAAAAAAAAATAGAGAAAAAAAGAAACTTTCCCCACTTAAATAGGGATACAAAGGAGACACAGGTTCATCCCCCATCACCCCGGTTATTGCTAATAAAATTTCCAGATGAAAGGATGCTTTGTTCAGACAGGAAAGTTTAGTAGCAATGTTTTTTATTTTCCCCCTAGAATATAAGTTGGCCTAACAGCTAGAATCCCATATCTCTCAAATATTTTGCCATTGCAAACGCCTTTTTATTCAAGCCGCCTCCGTGGACTCCTTCTTTCCCCATTGCGAAGACCAAAACTCTGCCAGCTCTGCCTACAGCAATGTTGTATGTTGGTTCTCCACTTGACTTTTTGTCTGATGTCCATTGTGTAATCATTTTCAATATACAGGCTGTCTCTCCCTATCGTATTCCAGGAGATTTTCCCATTTTGTGCTGCTCTGCTACAAGCATGAGATACTTTAGCACATGCTTATGTTGTCTTGGAAGAAGTCTAGGCTTAGTGTAAGTGAAGGCCTAGCGTTTAAGTCTGCACGACATGGGCCATAATATATATACTGGGGTGAATGGCAGCACACAGAAGAAACCGCTATAAAATGAAGCACGTTAATGAACCACTGGATCGCTTGCCTTTTGAGTGGTTTGAGCATATACATAGCTCAGCTTAGTCTTCCTTAGCTCAAACACAGGTGGAAAATACCTACATACATACACTAAATTCTAGGTCCAGTTCACACTACATTTTGTATCTTTTATTCTTTTTGGTGTATTCAAGAGACAAAGTGTAAAGTAACCGGTACATATTATATCTTGGCAGAGTCTCTAACCTTTAACTTGTATAATTTTTGTTACCAAATTCAATCTGTCCAAATATTACATTTTAAGTCGGATTCTCATCTTTTCTTTTTTTCCTGTGCAATGCATTTTTCAGCCAGTTTGCCATCCAGTGTTGACGAACTAATATATCCAAGTGGCTTTTTTTTTATATATGAAGGTAATTAATATTGATCCAAAAGGCATATGCAAAATTTAATGTTGTCAAATAATAAGAGCTATAGTTGGTATTTACATAGACGCAGTTTGACAGCAACGAGATGAGAGCACCTCTGGTCTGAGCCAAGTAAATAACACCAACCTGTTAGCCAATGTTCTCATGATGGTGGCAATAGACAAGAATGCAGGAATAAGACAAGGTTACGTTAAATGTAAATACACAATATGTCTGTAATAAGCAACAAGCGTCAGTCTGACTATGAGGAACCTACAAAGATATATCATGAATTATCACAAGTTGTATTCTTACTCTTCTTCTACATTTCCTCGATGAGATTTTGGTGAGTTTTGATATTTTAGAATTCCTTCACCATTTCGGCACTGAGTTAGTTGCCTTTTTTCATTGCACTTTTGTGTGTGTTTTTTTACATTCTTTTTTATTGTATTTGATGCTGTGTCATGCTTTAAATGAAGCTAATGTGATGCTAGTCACTACTTGGGAACAAACCGTGTGGCAGGGCAGTCAAATCTTCTGGGGTTAGATACAAGGAGAGAAGTTGGGAACAAATACATAAAAGGTCACAGTCTGGGATCAGAATACCAGGAGGATATCGGATCAGTGTAAAGGACAAGGTAAACGAATGATCAGAGGATGTCCAAGATATGGACTAAGTCAAGATACAGAGCATAGAAAATCGAGGCCAACATGAACCAATGAGCAAATGCTACAACTGGTAATTGCCTGGGACTGCACAGCTAAGTAGCAAGGCAATCACTCAGAACAGGGAACACCTGAAGAAGCTGAAGAAGCCCAGCACCTCCTAGTCTCAGATTGGAAGGTTGAGCTGTCAATCTATATACCGACAGCTCAGCATTCCCATGCATTAGATTGGATGACTGAGCTGTCACTCACCAAACTGACAGCCCAGTATGACCCTGGTTCAAAGGCAAAGCAAAGCTATCATTCACTGTGTCCAAGACACACTGAAAGGAATAGCGACAGCTAATTTGTGTTTGATCGTTCCTGGTATTTGGATTTGACAAAACTTTATTGATGTACTTAGCTGTGGATTACATGCCTTTGTGACACTTTTTCTGCAGTGGAAATGCACAAAATATTAGTTCTGTGCATTTTTTCCTGCAGAATTTCTGCCTGAAAATCTATGGGGTAAAATCTACACAGAAAACTCAGCACAGCCGCAAAAGAAATGGACATATTGTGGATTGGAAAAACGTACCACTAGAACAGTAAGGTGCTGAATTTTTAACACAGTAAAGATACACAGCCTCAAAAACTCATTAAAAGCTAATCATTGGGACGTAGCCTTAAAACGGCAAAAAACAGGCCAATTAGTTGCACTGAAGTCTGCCACATTTAAAAGTAACATCCAAGGGATGTGTTGTGCCAAATTGCATTAAAAAAAAAAATCACAGACCTGTACTGCCACATGTAGAACACTGGAGTGAGTTATATCTGATAAAACCAATACCTGTCGCCTGATGTATATGTCGCACCCCAGGGACAGGGGTACTCGGAACCAGGCTCAGTCTGCGGGGGAATGTCACAGCGACGTGACCTGGCTCCGTATGCCCAGGTGCAGCAAAAAAAGGGATATAAGTTTATGGAATTAGTTTGTGACACCACCCGTGGTTTGTGGCCAGTGTGGGCCACCGCTGCTGTGCAGGCCTCTGGGGATGGTGATGATGGTGGCAGCCAGGATATTGAGAACTCCACAGGCAGCACTTGGGTCCCCAGGGCAGGTGTAGGAATGCAGTCTATGTGAGTGGTGAGCGTTGGGAGTGCAGGATGTGTCTGGGGCCACAAGGGACTGGGTATTCAGGTTTCGGACGCTCGAGTGCAGGAATGTCACCTGTGGTCCGTGCCCGAGACTGTGCCCTTGGGTGACAGTGAAAAGGGGAGAATTTACAGGGATTTAAGTTATTGTCAGTCGTGACGCCACCTGTAGGTCTGGTGATGGCACCGGCGCTGTGTGGGACCTCCAGAGTGATGGCAGCAAGGTGTTTTGGCTCTCTACAGGAAGAGCGGGTTTCCCAGGGCTGTAAGGGTAGGATGGTGAAATAGGGTAGCACAGTCATTGTGGACAGGTTGAAGAAGGGACACGCACACAAATAAGTCTTTTTATGTACCTTTTACTGATGTTATTGCAGGTACACTCTCCGGCTTGAAGGCTACACCTCAGGATTTCCACACCGAGCGGGGTATAGACCTCCTTGTTCTGTTACTTGTCCTGAAGCCTGGCTGGCATGAAACCAGACCTGACCTCCTGTTTCTCCACACCCGTGTTGCTGCACTGAGGGCTCTCTCTTAGGTAAGTTCACACTTACCCGGCGTGTTTGTCGGCGGCAGCTGGCGGGACCCGCCAGGAAGCTCCGGCGCCGTCCACCGGCTTCCTGGCGGGTATGTGCGGGCGGTATCCGGCGGCTGCCCAGCGGGTTCTCGGCGGCGATTCTGCAGCGGCTGGAAGCAGCACATGATTCTGCTTGCAGCCGCTGCAGAACCGCCGGTTTTAGAACATGGTCATTCTTTGCTAACCCGCTGGGAAACCTGCGGGTTAGCAACGGATGACGCTGGGTAACCGCCGGTGTGTGCACAGCCTTGGGCTGTTTACATTAGTTTTAATGTTAATCCAAACGCCGGTTTGGATTAACATAAATTAACATAAAACTAATGTAAACAAAACGGCGGTTTACACTGGTAAACCGCCGAAAACCCGGCCAGTGTGCACTTACCCTTAGGCTACCAATATCTCTCCTACGGTCCTTGGCTCTCAAATGTGGGTGCTGCGGGTGTCCGGGAAGCTAAGCCTCCACGGTGTACTGGATTCTTTGCTGGACTGATCTCGTTCCCTGTTGCAGACTCGGTCTCCAGTGACCAGGGTTCTTGTGGGATGAGCCGGGATGGCTCCTCTGCTCCCTCTGTAGTGGTCCTCGCCTCTGCCTTCGGCCCTCGCTTTCTGGACCCTCACACTGAGTCTGGCGTGCACTGGTGTCGGGCCTAGCATGGCTCCGGCAACCAGTTTTAACTCACTAGGCATTGAGCTGACCTTCACAGTTCTTCTAGTGACTGCACACTCTGGCTAACTCCACCCCAGCACCTGTATTTATAGGGGATCTGGCTTAACAGCAACCAGTAGAGCTCCCTCTACAGACCTGGAGTGGAATGTGTTGGGTGTATGTGAGGTACCAGATGTGAAAATCCCTTAGGGCCCCTTTACACGCGGCTACATTTCTTGGGTGGTACAGGTAACTTACTGGTGCAGTGAAATCATGGAGACAAGGTTCTATCTTGTTGCTGTGTACAAATGGAATAATCTCTCCATGATTTCACTGCAACCAGTAAGTTACCTGTAGCCACCCAAGAAATGTAGCCGCGTGTAAAGGGGCCCTTAGTGAACTAGTTGGTTCTGTGGCTTATCTGTCACATCACTGGGCACCACAGATGCAGCGTGTGGGATAACAAAAAGACACAGAGGGCACAGTTCTTTTTTACCTTTTACTAAGCAGTAAGGTTGTCTGGGTACTGTCCACAGTGATTGTCAGGGATCCGGGACTGTTTATAGACCCTGGCTGCATGTAGCTGTGCTGAGGCCTCCTTTAATCTGCTCTGGCTGTGTGACAGGCGGCGTGAGCTCTCTGTTGGTATCCTTTAGTCTTTTGGGATTCCTGAGCTCTATATTGTGGCTGTGTCTCCTAACCTTAAGTTGGGCAGGCAATGTGAAATCACTCACCCTCCGGGTTTGGTTGCTGGATATAGAATTCGTGGCAACCTCGATCTCTGGTGACCATACTACACTAGGTACTGGGGCGAACCACCACTGGCTCCACTCCCCGGAACTAGTTCTCACTTCTCCAGACCCTTACCACGGGTCTCACACACGGTCTGGTCAGTCTCCTAGGATGCAAATAGGTGATCCGCCGCGACACTACTATATTAATGATTAAAGTGAATAAATGAGTAGCACCAACAAGACGAGGATCTTATGAGTATAATGCAATTGTGAAATGCAGAAACTGCCCTGTGCTATACATGTAAACTGGAGAACTTAGTCTCATTAGTAGCTACTAAAGAATAAGCTTGGCATCCACATCAAGGAGTCTCCATTGCCAAGTCCTAACACTATGCCTCACAGAAATGGTGTAATGTGAATGGATATATATGTCCTAGGTGTAATTAAAAACGACGATTAGGTGTGTATCAGGATCTAGCAATGGTGTCCAAGTGTGGCAACCAAACTAAAGAAAAAGGAAAAAATGGAACATGGGAACTAAATTATAGAGTGGGAGCTCAGTCCAAAAATGCAATATATAAATGAGGTTAAGACTGGCATCAACCACAAGCGTAGGTGCTGGCAGAAAAAATTATATACTTACAAATAGGTGATCCGCCGCGACACTACTATATTAATGATTAAAGTGAATAAATGAGTAGCACCAACAAGACGAGGATCTTATGAGTATAATGCAATTGTGAAATGCAGAAACTGCCCTGTGCTATACATGTAAACTGGAGAACTTAGTCTCATTAGTAGCTACTAAAGAATAAGCTTGGCATCCACATCAAGGAGTCTCCATTGCCAAGTCCTAACACTATGCCTCACAGAAATGGTGTAATGTGAATGGATATATATGTCCTAGGTGTAATTAAAAACGACGATTAGGTGTGTATCAGGATCTAGCAATGGTGTCCAAGTGTGGCAACCAAACTAAAGAAAAAGGAAAAAATGGAACATGGGAACTAAATTATAGAGTGGGAGCTCAGTCCAAAAATGCAATATATAAATGAGGTTAAGACTGGCATCAACCACAAGCGTAGGTGCTGGCAGAAAAAATTATATACTTACAAATAGGTGATCCGCCGCGACACTACTATATTAATGATTAAAGTGAATAAATGAGTAGCACCAACAAGACGAGGATCTTATGAGTATAATGCAATTGTGAAATGCAGAAACTGCCCTGTGCTATACATGTAAACTGGAGAACTTAGTCTCATTAGTAGCTACTAAAGAATAAGCTTGGCATCCACATCAAGGAGTCTCCATTGCCAAGTCCTAACACTATGCCTCACAGAAATGGTGTAATGTGAATGGATATATATGTCCTAGGTGTAATTAAAAACGACGATTAGGTGTGTATCAGGATCTAGCAATGGTGTCCAAGTGTGGCAACCAAACTAAAGAAAAAGGAAAAAATGGAACATGGGAACTAAATTATAGAGTGGGAGCTCAGTCCAAAAATCCTAGGATGAGCCTGGCGTAGCCTCTGTCCGTAGGGTGTCTTCTACAGTCCTCCTGGGGAACTGAACTGCCTGACCCCTCCCCTAGAGCAGAATTTATAGGGGACCTGCCCTGAGCCGGGGCTTTAGAGCTCCCCCTTCTGGCCTAGAGTCAGGAAGGTGTGTGTGTGTTACTTGGTGGATGCCTTGTCTTGCTTCCAAGCTTATATTGTGGCAACCGGACCCCGGGGCGCCACATATACTCTCGTGTGAGCGAACCCTAACAGTGCCACACTGACAAGAGAGATGAATAATCTCAGGAATCTGCCCTTGACGTCAGAAATCCACCCATAATGTAAGACAAAGACAGACCAAGCCCACGGGCTAAGAAGTAGTGTGCATACAATGATACAATGCACAGGAAATGAAAGTTATAAGAACAGAAAACTGAACATTGACTATGGCAGGTGTACACTTACAGTCATGGCTACATCAAGATTCAATCACTGCTCTGAGCTCTGTGTAACATGAAGAGACATAAAACATGGATAAAAGTATTTAAGGCCTTTTAATCAGTTAAATTCATATCTCCCCCCCACACACACACACTAATTACATCTGCCTTCACTAATATGTGATCAAACGGCTTGGTGGTGCAGAGCTCCCCGATAGCAGCTTGGTCGTATAGGAGCCACCTGTATAACAAATCAGGTTTTTGTCATTTCTTCCCTCCTAAATATTACCCCATCACTTGTGTGATATTATTGAGAAGTTGAAGGAACCGCAGACACTCAGCCATGAAGTGGAAACCACGTAATGTTACAGAGCCGAACGTTGAGGAGCAGAGGGCAGAAATCCCCAACACTCTGTGACTTTGTAGGAAACGTGTTATGTGCAGTGATGGATCACACTTCTCTTATCTGGCACTTGATGGACAAGTCTAGGATAGGTATTGTCTGATGGAATTTTGCTACCTGTAAAGTTTGGTGTTGGAGGGTTAATACTGTGGAGTTGTTTTCAGTCTTGGCCTTGGCCCCTTGGATCGTGAAGGGAAATTCTCATGCTTCCGGATACAAGACATCGGATCATAGTGAAGATCAGTTAAGGACTTGGACACACAGTCATATTTTCTTGCCTAAATTACTTCTGGAAGTCTCATGAGCTAAACTATCAGCATCACCAGCATGATACCACATGATTAAGCCCTGGGATGTGAATCATACATATACAAGTGAAGCAGTTCTACCAGCAAATCTCAGAAGTGGATACAAAAGAGGTGAAAGTTTCTCCTTGAGACAGTTTTTTCTCATCCATAAACTGTCCATGTTAAAAATGGGCAGCACAAGAACTCGTACAAGTCAATGGGGTTGTTCCTACAGTGCTTTTATTTATTTTGGTTTCCTTAATAGGACCCCTATAATCTAAGTATATATTTTATTCTGTCTGTCTTAGGGCCCTTTCACATCAGCGTTTTTTGAAATTTGCGGCAGATGCGGTGAAAAAAACGCATCTGCCGCAATTGCCGCATAAAACCGCGGTTTTTTTCGCTGCTGCACCTGCCGCAAGTCCCCCTATACTTTCTATGGGGATATACCGCAACCGCCGCAAGTGCATCGGTTATGCGGCAATTGCGGCAGATGCGGTTTTTTCACCGCATCTGCCGCAAATTTCAAAAACGCTGATGTGAAAGGGCCCTTATTCTGTCAAGTCTTTCGAGCTCCATTACAACTAAATGGTGTCCATTTTTAACAGATCGGTTCTTTACAGGCCCAGAATCATACACTGTGGTGTGAATAAGGTCTCATGTGTTTTTCCTTTTGTACCTCCTTCAATCCTTCAGGGTACATCCACATGGGTTTGGTACGTTGGGAGCTCCCATAGCTGAAAATCACCAGAAAATAAATACTGAATCGTACAGACATCACTGTGGAAAAAGTTGTGATTTTACTGCAGATTTCCCCCATTTTATTGCAAACGGTTGACAGGCATCAGATGTCAGTATGCAAGTATTAAATAATCAAGATGATAATCTGACCGGCACAGACGTTTCTGACTCGAAATCACATGATCCTGCCCTATGGCCTCATTCATTTTTCACGTATATGTCCTTGTTGTCACCGATAGAAAACGTAGCATTATAGTCTTCGGGGATGTTCACTAGTCAGTGTTTATTTATTTTTTTGAGAACCACACGTTCGTCAAAGAGAAGAGACAATTCACCAAAACCATTCTGTGGTTTGGTGGTGGAAATCTCAAACCGCACACAGATGGCATCCATGCTCCATCTGTTCTTTAACACTATAATGACTCATATTCGTGATAATTGGTCTGACCAATGACATGCATTGCCCATTTTGGTTTAACACGCGGATCAACATTGGACATATCTCTGTGATTTTAAACCGACAGCTCGGTCTGAGAAATACATCTGTAGATAACTTGGCACTCTCATGAAGTTTTAAAGGCTTTCATTAGAAAACAGACACAGACGTTTTGATGAAACAGACCTTCATCAGTGAGGGCTATGTATATGATGGATAAATTCAGGGTGGACAAACACTAACTGGAAGGCTGCGCTAGCTCTGTCTGTGGTGGATACTGAAGACTTCCACATAGTGCACGTCCATCCTGAAATGTCTGTACCTCTTTTGTAATAAAGGCCTTTAATACTTCACAAGAGTGCAAAATTATCTACTTGGGCACCTACCGATACCGGAAGTGCCCTGACTTAAGGCCTCGTTACACGCTACAATATCGTTAACGATATCTTTTCAACGTCACCGGTGAAATGACATCATTGTGCGTGACATGTACCAATGACCAACGATAAGTTCGTTCATTGTTGGTCATCGTTAAATGATCCGGACCATTTTTTTATCGTTGGTCTCCCGCTGGCCGGCCAGCATTGCCGAGTGTGACAGCGGGAGATCAACGATCAAGGAGCTCCCAGCGCCACACAGTACACACTGGGAGCTGATAACCAGGGTAAACAGCGGGTAACTAAGTGAAGCGCTATGCTTAGTTACCTGATGTTTAACCTGGTTACCAGCGTTCTCGCTGGTCACTGATCGCTGGTGAGTCTGCCTGTGTGACTGCTCACCAGCGATCACATAACGATGTCCCAGTGACCCCCATCATTGGTCGGATTGCTGGGACATCGTACTGTGCAACAGGTCTTTACTTTCCTGAGAAATAAACCTGACATGTGAACAGCCCCATAGACTTTTACAGGTACAGTTGTGGCCAAAAGTATTGACACCCCTGCAATTCTGTCAGATAATACTCAGTTTCTTCCTGAAGATGATTGCAATCACAAATTCTTTGGTATTATTATCTTCATTTAATTTGTCTTAAATGAAAAAAAACAAAAAGAATTATCCAAAGCCAAATTGGATATAATTCCACACCAAACACAAAAAGGGGGTGGACAAAAGTATTGGCACTGTTAGAAAAATCATGTGATGCTTCTCAAATTTGTGTAATTAACAGCACCTGTAACTTACCTGTGGCACCTAACAGGTGTTGGCAATAACTAAATCACACTTGCAGCCAGTTGACATGGATTAAAGTTGACTCAACCTCTGTCCTGTGTTCTTGTGTAGCACATTGAGCATGAAGAAAAGAAAGAAGACCAAAGAACTGTCTGAGGACCTGAGAAACCAAATTGTGAGGAAGCATGAGCAACCTCAAAGCTATCTCCAAAGACCTGAATGTTCCTGTGTCTACCGCGCGCAGTGTCATCAAGACGTTTAAAGCCCATGACACTGTGGCTAACCTCCCTAGATGTGGACGGAAAAGAAAAATTGACAAGAGATTTCAACGCAAGATGGTGCGGATGGTGGATAAAGAACCTCGACTAACATCCAAACAACTTCAAGCTGCCCTGCAGTCCGAGGGTACGACAGTGTCAACCCGTACTATCCGTCGGTGTCTGAATGAAAAGGGACTGTATGGTAGGAGACCCAGAAAGACCCCACTTCTTACCCCGAGACATAAAAAAGTCAGGCTGGAGTTTGCCAAAACGTTTTGGAAGAATGTTCTCTGGTCAGATGAGACAAAAGTAGAGCTTTTTGGGCAAAGGAGAAAAAAAGAGGCATTCAAAGAAAAGAATACGGTCCCTACAGTCAAACATGGCGGATGTTTTGGGTTGCTTTGCTGCCTCTGGCACTGGACTGCTTGACCGTGTGCATGGAATTATGAAGTCTGAAGACTACCAACAAATTTTGCATCATAATGTAGGGCCCAGTGTGAGAAAGCTGGGTCTCCCTCAGAGGTCATGGGTCTTCCAGCAGGACAATGACCCAAAACACACTTCAAAAAGCACTAGAAAATGGTTTGAGAGAAAGCACTGGAGACTTCTAAGGTGGCCAGCAATGAGTCCAGACCTGAATTCCATAGAACACCTGTGGAGAGATCTAAAAATGGCAGTCTGGAGAAGGCACCCTTCAAATATCAGGGACCTGGAGCAGTTTGCCAAAGAAGAATGGCCTAAAATTCCAGCAGAGCATTGTAAGAAACTCATTGATGGTTACCGGAAGTGGTTGATTGCAGTTATTTTGGCTAAAGGTTGTACAACCAAGTATTAGGCTGAGGGTGCCAATACTTTTGTCTGGCCCATTTTTGGAGTTTTGTGTGAAATGATCTGACAGAATTGCAGGGGTGTCAATACTTTTGGCCACAACTGTATAAGTGTGACGTGTGAAAAAACGCCATCTCAATTAGCCCTAACGGGTACCAAAAGCTTTCAAATTTTTTTTTTTTTTTGCATGCAAGAAAATCAATGATGGTAAAAACTGGCACAATTGGTCAAACACTGTTAAAAGTCCAAAGCATAGCTAAACTATGGTCAGATTTTATGTATGAGAAAATAACAATGTCTGTCTGAGACCTTAGAGTTCAGAGTACAACATTCTTCAAATTCACGTTCTGCAACCTGAGACTCTTCTGTAGCTGTGACACTACAATTCCCAGCATGCCCTGTTAGTTGTACTTTTACAGCTGCTATTGATCCACAGGTTGCTATAGATCAGGGGTGGGGAACTCCAGGTCTGGAGGGGCGCCAACAGTCCTGGTAATCAGGATTTCCTTAGCATTGCACAGGGGTTGGAATTATCATCTGTGCAACACTAAGGAAATCCTGAAAACATAACCTGTGGGGCCCTCGAGGCCTGGAGTTCCAACCCCTGCTATAGATTATAAAATCTATGGCCTTTAAATCCAAGAGATAAACCACATGCAATAATTGGACCCACTATATAAAGATAATAGATTTTATAGCACTACAGTAAACATAAAAATCTAACTTTTAAGACACCCTAGATAGGGAGCAGAGAAGCCCTACATAGACAAAAAAAGTATGATAAAATACAGTGTATTAGGCTCTATAACACAGTCCTCAAAAAAAAGTGATAGAAAAAGAACAACAATCTCCCCGGGTGTTAGATGACTATCCTGAGCAGTTCCCAAAGGGATCCTCAGATATAAAGGAGGGTAGAAGTAATACCCTAGTTTGAGATCCCAAATCCAAGAAACCAGTTTTCCCCTAACGAGTTTCCATTGATTAATCAGGAGAGAGATGATAAGCACGTAGTAGTCTGGTCCTAGGCTCCTATGAAGTGCGGGGACTCTCACAGTGGTGAAGAAACTCTATAGTCAAGTTCAAAAACAGTACATACAGTGCATCTCAATGAATTAGAATATCATCAAAAAGTTTAATTGTTTCACTAATTCAATACAAACAGTGAAACACATATATTATATAGAGTCGTTACACACAGAGTGATGCATTTCAAATGGTTATGTCTGTTAATGTTGATGATTATGGCTTACAGACAATGAAAACCCAAAGGTCCTTATTTCAGAAAATTAAAGTAGGGAGGATTAATGGTTAAAAGCCATGCTACCGTATTCCACAAGACATCAAAGGCTGAATATAATATTGATTTATTAGTCAACGCATTTCAGACCTCCCTGAAACGTCCTGAAACATGGTAATATATTAATTTTTCCTGAGAAAGGGGCCAGGTAGCCCTGAAACGCGTTGACTAATAAATCAATATTATATTCACCCTTTGATGTCTCGTGGAATATGGCAGTGCAGTGTTTAACTCTTCATCCTCCCTACTCTATTTGCACCACACTGGGGACTGCAGCAGCCGTGATCTGCTTTTATAGTGGTTGTGACTCTCACAACCACACAAGGTGAAGCCTCTGATACTTATTTAGGTCATATTTTATCTATAATGACCTTTGGGTTTTCATTGGCTGTAAGCCATAATCATCAACATTAACATAAATAAACACTTGAAATAAATCACCCCGTTTGTAATGACTCTTTATAATATATGGATTTTACCTTTTGCATTGAATTATTGAAATAAACTTTTTAATGATATTCTAATTCATTGAGATGCACTTTGTAGATTATTAAATCTTTGGGGCAAAACTCTCTACCAGGGTTTGAGATGAAAAACAAACAAACTATTGATTACTATACAATATCTGTCTGCTGGACCCCAGTGGATAACATACATTATATAGCACCCTGAATAGGGGAATGGAGAAGTCTTTTCTGTGAATGGACGAGGAGGAGATGAAGAACAGTGACAACCCATGAGAATATCAATCAGAACCTACCAGACATCATAAGCGGCGCTGCCATGGGTCTGCACTATACTGGTGCAATCCTGATAATACATTATACATTACTTAGAATTCTAGCTCCAGAATATAACATTTAAAGACATATAAAGTAATAATCCTTACCTGGCTTCACATAGCAGATCTGATAGACGAGGAAGAAGCAGAGACCCAGGTACAACTTTAACAGCATAAGTGAAGCTTTATCTCACAAAGTTCATGAAAGAAGAGGTGCTGGCGAATAAAATAGTCCAGGAGAGTCTGGATCTGAGCACACAGGGTGACAGGCAGGAAATGTGCAGCCTTCAAGTGACAGCTTCTGAGGTGCTGCCCACCTGGACTCCTCCCCACTAGGGATAGGCAGCTTTAAGACAGCTGATTTCATTGCGCCTTCAATTAACCATAAACTGTCTGGAATCATGCAGCTGCAGAGGAACCTGTATTTCCACCTTACAGTATGATATTTTCTGAGTGTTCATAAGAAATGATCACAGTGACAGATTCCAGAGATTGCTGTATTATGGATCAGAAAAGCAATCAGGTCAGGTAAGTTCTTACCATCTGAAGGGTCATATTGTCTGATCAGATACGTCTAAATAATATTATATGATCACGGGAAGGTTTATTAATCTCCATATTCACATCAAAAGAGTATTTCTAGCATTTTTTTTGTAAATTTTATAGTGGCAGGCTTACAAAGCTGACCAAGCACAGCAAAGTATGTAGCCAGGTGACCAAATTGTCCCAACCTGGGTTCCTTAAGTAGTCTTTGAATTTCCAGCCGAATCCTAGAATCCTAGGCTGAATGCCAGCAGAATATAATACAGTTCTGGTGCTCCACTTTTCAGAACTGAAGCTCTTTGACTGAGGCAACATAGTATATTTACTACTGGTGGCTGAAGCAGTCCTTTTTATATCCTGATCGATCCTCCACATCAGGGTATACTGTGTTCTTACAAGATTAGTGGATAAGGCTTTCCTGTTATTGGTTGGCATTTCAATCCGACTGCAATGGGGCTCTAAGAAGACTGGCAAGAAACAATGACCCACTTCTCATGAGTCAACAAAAAACAGAACAATACATCTGGCCAAAGTAAGAACATTAACCCATGACACCCATTTAAAAAGGCTGTGTCGTCACAATGTCTCTTTGAAGAGAGCGTTAAACCAGCGCAAGGAGACCATGCAATGCTCCTCTGGGAAAAAGCAAATAGCTTAAGAGAGGAAGAGGGCTTGAACTCTAGTGCCACATAATGTTGGTAGCAATCCTAAAATCAATATTGACCTGAGCCTTGCCACATGATTTAGGATAAGAAGCCAAATCAATAACTCTATTTGCTGACACATGTTTTAGGGTACTTGACCCTCCTCAGTGCAAAGCAGGAGATTTTATTTGGCTAGGTGAGAGACTGGGATGTCTAAAGGGTAATGTCTCCTTGTAAAGAGGGCCAAGCCAACGTATGGAGACTTATAGTGTCGAGCCCCAGGCTTTGGGGTACTCGGGTATCAGGCTCCAAGGGGTTAACGCTCCGGTGTCACGGGGAGTGGTGGCTGCGCCTGATCCCATGCCCTGGGGGACTTCTTTGAAAAAGGGTTATATTTACAGGGGATTTTATATACAATTGTCGTGACGCCACCTGTAGTGTCCGGTGATGAGCCACCAGCACCGCCACAGTCTGCCGGAGATAGATGGTATCGCGGCTTAGTTGGTATAGTCCCCTACAGGTAGGGCTGGACCTCCTGGGCAGCATTCCTGTGAAGGAAACAAGTTCATGCAGAAGAAACACAGGCAGAGGCAAAGTCACTTTTCGGCCGGGTACTTTACTGTTGGTTGTAGCAGCAGCGGTTACAGTTAACAGTTCAGCACTTGAGATGTTACAAGAACAGGTAGCTTAACGGTGGCTGCAAGTGGATCCCAGGTGGTATGGTGGAACCCTTGGTGTACATCCGTTAACTAACCCGCGTCCGTTCTTCCCCGCTTTAGATCGATCTATACCCAGTAGCTCCATGTAGAAGGTAAACAAACTGTAAGCGGTCTAATTGGAGGCGCTCAGGCACAAAGGCAGCAGGCACTGGGATGGTTTTTCAACAGACCTTTATTCAGACTCCCCTCCTACTCCACAACATGTTTCGATAGATTCTCTATCTTCCTCAGGTGTATTATTGGGTTGTGCGGGGACAGCACAACCTGATAAGGTGAGTGGCCACCTATTAGTACGCCACGCTAAATAAAGGCCCCCTGATAACCGCACTATTGCGCCCCTTTCTTTCTTTTCTCTTGCAGTAGCTCCATGTAGGCAGTACCGGGAGTCCCCTCCCTCGTTGGTGAGGAAGCAGGCAGACCTATCCGATGGCAGGGTGGTGCGTCTGATGAACAAGCCACAGCAGCCGGTTGCCGACTGCAAGCTGGACTTGGCTGATTCCTAGGGCCTGGCATTCCCCTGGATGGACTGGAGTATCCCCTGGAGTATGGACGCTCCACTCTGAGGATCTCCCCTTCTTTCTAAGGCCCGGACTTCCCCATCGGGTGCCCTCTTTCAGGACCTCTTCAAGGTCCCTTCTTCTTTCCTCCGGTGTGGCTTGTAACCAACCCGGTGTGACCTTCCGCCTCATTCCACACTCTTTCTAATATCTTTCCTCTTCCTCCATCTCCTCCTGGTCCCTCAGCTGAGAGACCCTAAGCTCCAAGACTTAGAGGCAAAGACCGAAGACCTAAGCTCAAAAAGACCTCCTTATTCCCCCTAGAGGTGAATTTATTCCCTCCCGGGTAACCTCCCACCACTCAGCTAATGTGGGAGTGCTGGGAATGGATCCCACCCACCATCCTAGGGTCCACCTGCAGTTGGAGCATTTAGACCTCTTTTACAGGTGTAATACTCCTCTGTGACACCTGCATTTGCGGGGCGCCACAATAGCCCATGCAATACTTCTCTGGAAATTTAAATCTGCTAATTGCCTTTTCAGAGAGGAAGGTGGAACTCTAGTTCCACTTTTAGATGTAGCAATTCTAAGTGTCAAATAAACCTTTTAATGAGTCCTGCCATAAGACGTATGCTTAGCACTCTCCACAAGGGGGAATGTTCCCTTTAGACTTCCAGTCAGAAGCCTCTCACCTAGTCAAATCAGATCTCCTGCATTGCATTGAGGAGGGGCAACTACCCCGAAACATGTGTTTGCAAATAAATATTCAGGTTTAGTTTCTTATCCTAACTGATCTGTCAAGGCTTACTAGAGAGTTGACTTTTAGGATTTCTATATCCAATAGGTGGTATTAGATTTGAAATTCCCTTCTATTTTGAAAAGCACCATTTGCAAATTTAAATTTCCAGAGGAGCACTGAATGGTCTATAAGTCTCTTTGCACCAATCTCTAAAAAAGAGATGACAGGGAGAGCCCATGAAAAGGACCTGATGGTCTAAGGGTGGCATAAAGGTGTGAAGGTAGGTCACTCACCTTAAGAGGTTATGAAGCTCTGCCCCATAATATCTGGAGTTGGTTCAATCACATGTAATTTATCACACTATATAGAGCTATCTTTGCAAAAATATGTGTTAAAGTTAGATTCTTACCTGAAAGATTCATCTCAGTTGATTGGTATATTGAGAAAACTCCCCCCTTTAACCAATTGTCTAATAATGACTCTAGATGTTAGTTCCCGCTATAGCAACATCCAACATGATCTGGGTCTTAATGCAGTGGACCATTTCATGTCAAGTGATGTTGCTATGCCTGATGAACAAAGAGAATTCTTAAAAAGGGCCATATTATTTATACTAAATAATAACATCTTTACTTTCTAGAACACTGTGTATTGCCAAACCAAGGGCTGCACGATGGGGACGAGATTCTCCCTCAGTTATGTAAATCTTTTCATGGGGATTTTTGAGTTCGTTTTCATCGCGCAGTCCCCGTCGGCCTATGGACATATCGTCCTATATCGCCGCTACATAGATGATATGTTTTTTCTTTGGTCAGGATCAGAGAGTACATTCCATAGCTTTGTGGAGGAACTCAATGAGAACTCTTTGGGACTTTAGTTCTACCCTTCCATATCTAACATTTCCCTCCAGTTTTTGGACCTTATGGTGCATTTGGATGACAAAGGGAGGTTGTCCACCTTAACACACCTTAAAAATGTGGATGTTAACAACTACCTTTGTTTCAACAGTGGACACCTCCCTAAATGAATCACCAATGTACCATACAGCCAATACTGGAGGATTCGAAAAACTGTACGGAGGATTTAGACTTCTTCAAAGAAGCCAAATCTTTAAATGGAAGATTTAGACAAAATGGTTCTCCAAAGAAACTTTTACACAACACTTTCCTCAAAACGAAGTTACTCTCACAAGAGCATTGCATTAATAGCCTTAAAAAAGGAAATATCGAAGGAAATAGTGCTGAAGACCTTACTCTTAGCACTACTGAAAGTAAATTGTCCAAGAACAACTTGGACATAGCAAACTAGAGCCTGGTTACCACATATAAACAGTCCCATTCCTCCATTAGGAAACTATTTGACCAGTATTGGTTTATCTTAAGGAGGGATCCGATCCTATCTTGACACGTTCCTAATAAACCAAAAGTGATCTTTAGAAGGAACTATAATCTGGGCAATTTAGTTTAGTAGGTATCTGCAAGGTGTTTTGAAGGTAAAAGGTACAATTGTCTCCGACACCTGCCGTTTTCTATCTTCCTGTTGCCGCGTGTAAAGTGGCCAAAAGGCGTGTTAAATGTTGGTTGTATTTCATGCAAAACTTCACAATGTTTGTGTTGCCAAACGATAAAAAATACACAAAAGGTTTGCGCCAAACTGCTTTCATTAAATTGTGGGATCGGTGAATGATTCCCTCTGCTCATCTTCTATTGTTGTGCCTGTCCGCACAACTGGAGTAAGAGTTTAATCTGTCTCCCAGCTGGGCTCTCCTAGTTGGGCTCCAAGCAGCGAGGTGATAAGTGCACGTATTTCCCGTGTGTCCCGGTGCACGTGACAGCTCGGGGGGAGTGATGGTGTGACGTCTGCCAGGTCCTGTATTCCTAAGCTGCTCTGTATCACGCTTCCCAGCAGGGAAGAAATTTGCAGCTCCAGATAAAACGAGTGATATAGTAAGCGCTAAGGTACATTAACAGGACACGGCTCACATAAGTATTACCTTTCAGCTTTAATGATTCAGCATATGGATCCCTTTAGCCACAACGCGTTTCAGCGCCAATTGCGCCTTTTTCAAGTGTCACTCGTGAATGCTCGTGCGGTCTACAATGTGTGGGCCGCATGATTCAGAGAATGCATTATCAGTTAAATAAACATAGATCAAATATTCGGAACAGTTATTAGGTACATAGTGTCTCCAAACACTTATTATGTTCACCAAAAGAAACCTGATTGTTTGAACCTTACAATTATTGATCAGGTTGCTGATACAGTCCCAGACCATCTTAGCTCTCTTATTAACAAAGAGAACTATTGGATTTTCAAACTCAGAACACTTACCCCAGTGGGATTGAACATGACCATTGAAAAAGTGTCGTGATAATATTTTATATCTGAGACTGACTCATTTTACTCCTTTTAATTCCGTTATCCTCCGTAACATCGTTTGTCATCCACCTATTTTTATTCTGATGTCATTCAATTTTTTTTGCTCCCATTATCCTTTTGGTATATAGGTATGTTTATACACATTTCTATTCATATATATTATAATATATACATATATATACAGAATATATATATATAAATATATATATATATACTAGCTGTGAGCCCGATGCAAATGCATCGGGTGTCTAGAATATGTTTATTGTTTTTTTAAAGATTTTTAAATAAATAATCGCATCATCAATAGCAATAATATTAGCAATAGCATTATTATTAGCAGTAATAGCAGTATTAATAGCATTATTAGCAGTATTATGAGCATTAATAACAGTATTAAGAGCATATAGAAAGTATAGGGGGACTTGCGGCAGGTGCGGCGGCTGAGGTAGCGACTCGCAATGGCGTCGCGGCCATTGCTCGCGCTACCTCAGTGGTAAATCGCTAAGTTTGTGGCCGAGCCTCTGGTTCTATTTTCGGCCAGCGACTCGCAATGGCCGCCTCGCGGCCATTGCTCGCTCGTGGTGACGTCACTTAGTGACAAAGCCACGGCGTTTTCGGGGTCCGACACGAAAATGCCTACGGCAATTATAGAGTAGATATACTGCAGAGTGCCATAACCCCTGTCCTGTATATATATATATATATATATATATATATATATATATTTACTCTATAATTGCCGTAGGCAAAATCGTGTCGGACCCCGAAATCGCCGTGGCTTTGTCACTATGTGACGATGGTGCCGGGGGGGGGGAGTGGCGGGATTGTGTCGGGGGGCAGGATGGCAGGTGTGCAGGATGGAGCCGGGGGGCGGGGCAGGATGGAGGCGGAGGGGGGGGCAGGATGGAGGGAGCGGGCAGGATGTAGGCGGAGAAGGATGGTGGCAGGGGGGGTAGGGTTAGATAGTGGGGAGCGGGGCAGGATGGAGTGAGCAGGGCAGGATAGAGCCGGAGGAGCAGGATGGTGGCGGGGGGGCAGGATGGAGTGAGCAGGGCAGGATGGAGTGAGCGAGGAAGGATGGAGCCGGAGGAGCAGGATGGGGGGGGGCAGGATGGAGCGAGCACACTTGCACACACATGCATCATGTACATAGCACACCTGGACGCACATGCATCATGCACACAGCATACCTTCAAGCACATGCATCATGCACACAGGACACACATGCATCATGCACACAGGACACACAAGCATCATGCACACAGGACACACATGCATCATGCACACAGGACACACATGCATCATGCACACAGGACACACATGCATCATGCACACAGCACACACATGCATCATGGACACAGCACACAAATGCATCATGGACACAGCACACACATGCATCATGGACACAGCACACACATGCATCATGCACACAGCACACACATGCATCATGCACACAGCACACACATGCATCATGCACACAGCACACACATGCATCATGGACACATCACACACATGCATCATGGACACAGCACACACATGCATCATGGACACAGCACACACATGCATCATGCACACAGCACACACATGCATCATGCACACAGCACACACATACACCATGCACACAGGACACACATGCACCATGCACACAGGACACACATGCACCATGCACACAGGACACACATGCACCATGCACACAGGACACACATGCATCATGCACACAGCACACACATGCATCATGGACACAGCACACACATGCATCATGGACACAGCACACACATGCATCATGGAGACAGCACACACATGCATCATGGACACAGCACACACATGCATCATGCACACAGGACACACATGCATCATGCACACAGGACACGCATACACCATGCACACAGGACACGCATACATCATGCACACAGGACACGCATGCATCATGCACACAGGACACGCATACATCATGCACACACGACACGCATACATCATGCACACAGGACACACATGCATCATGCAGACAGGACACACATGCATCATGCACACAGCACACACATACATCATGCACACAGGACACACATACATCATGCACACATCACACACATACATCATGCACACATCACACACATACATCATGCACACATCACACACATACATCATGCACACGTCTCTTAAACTTGCCGCTCCCGGCGCAGCGCGGCAGGCAGGAAGCGGCGGCTCCTTCTGCACAGCCGCTCCCCCTGGCATGGACGGATGGATGGTGCGGCCCTGGGCAGCGGGAGCAAGGGGGGGCCCCGCGAGAAGCAGAGAGGGCAGGAGGACCGGGGGAGCGCGGGCATGACACAGGAGGACCGGGGGAGCGCGGGCATGACACAGGAGGACCCGGGGGGAGCGCGGGCATGACACAGGAGGACCGGGGGGAGCGCGGGCAGGACACAGGAGGACCGGGGGGAGCGCGGGCATGACACAGGAGGACCGGGGGAGCGCGCGGGCATGACACAGGAGGACCCGGGGGGAGCGCGGGCATGACACAGGAGGACCCGGGGGAGCGCGGGCATGACACAGGAGGACCGGGGGGAGCGCGGGCATGACACAGGAGGACCCGGGGGAGCGCGGGCATGACACAGGAGGACCGGGGGGAGCGCGGGCAGGACACAGGAGGACCGGGGGGAGCGCGGGCATGACACAGGAGGACCGGGGGGAGCGCGGGCAGGACACAGGAGGACCGGGGGGAGCGCGGGCATGACACAGGAGGACCGGGGGGAGCGCGGGCAGGACACAGGAGGACCGGGGGGAGCGCGGGCATGACACAGGAGGACCGGGGGGAGCGCGGGCATGACACAGGAGGACCCGGGGGGAGCGCGGGCAGGACACAGGAGGACGGGGGGAGCGCGGGCAGGACACAGGAGGACCAGGGGGAGCGCGGGCATGACACAGGAGGACCGGGGGGAGCGCGGGCATGACACAGGAGGACCGGGGGGAGCGCGGGCATGACACAGGAGGACCGGGGGGAGCGCGGGCATGACACAGGAGGACCGGGGGGAGCGCGGGCAGGACACAGGAGGACCGGGGGGAGCGCGGGCATGACACAGGAGGACCGGGGGAGGGCAGCCGGGAGGGACACAGGAGGACCGGGGGGAGCGCGGGCATGACACAGGAGGACCGGGGGGAGCGCGGGCATGACACAGGAGGACCCGGGGGGAGCGCGGGCATGACACAGGAGGACCCGGGGGGAGCGCGAGCAGGACACAGGAGGACCGGGGGGAGCGCGGGCAGGACACAGGAGGACCCGGGGGAGCGCGGGCATGACACAGGAGGACCCGGGGGGAGCGCGGGCATGACACAGGAGGACCGGGGGGAGCGCGGGCATGACACAGGAGGACCGGGGGGAGCGCGGGCATGACACAGGAGGACCCGGGGGGAGCGCGGGCATGACACAGGAGGACCGGGGGGAGCGCGGGCATGACACAGGAGGACCCGGGTGGGGGGCTGGGAGAGAGAGAGTGTCCCGGACATTGCAAGTGAAGCAGACTCGCAAAGCCATTGAGTGAGGCTTTGCGAGTAGCTGGAGGCTATTCTGTGCAAACTCTCAAAGCCAGCGACTCGCAATGGCCTCGCGGCCATTGCTCGCGCAGGCTAAGTATAGAGAGACTTGCGGCAGGTGCGGTGGCTGAGGTAGCGACTCGCAATGGCCTCGCGGCCATTGCTCGCGCTACCTCAGCGGTAAATCGCTAACTCTGTAGCCGGGCCTCTGGTTCTATTTTCGGCCAGCGACTCGCAATGGCCGCTTCGCGGCCATTGCTCGCGCGTGGTGACGTCACAGCGTGACATAGCCACGGCGATTTCGGGGGCCGACACGAAAATGCCTACGGCAATTATAGAGTAGATATATATCATATTGTGAGGTAGCGCCCCCTGGGGAACCTGCTTGGCAACGGAAAAACACAGACAATCATGTTTTAATGTATAACACAATGCAGCCATTTATTAAGCTGCATAAACCAGTGGTAACACACAATACACTTTACATTTCACATATAATATTCACATCATTACAGTCTATATACACTATACACAATAGAATCAACAGGACCCCATTACGACTCAGCAGTCGATCCCAATGGCGGTCACGGCTGTCTGGCCTTCTGACAGGGCTCATTTCCCATCCTATTACAGGGATACTCCTCCTACTATAGGGAGAATCAACCTCATACCTCATCAGGCATGGTAATTGTACATACGCCATCATGACTCACCCACGTTACATCATACAGGGTAATTTTCCATACACCTTTATGATTCACACAACTATGGCGGCTATGCCCGCCTGGCACTACACATATACGCCTCACGTAGGGCTTTACACACATCAACACCTATGCCTCCCATAGGACTATACACATATCAACACATAACACTTAGTCCACATAACATCCTTGGACTCCTACCTTAAAGTGCACTGAACTGAATTTAGCAACCTGAGTTACCGGGTATGTGGCGCCCCGCAACGAGTGCGTCACAGGAGGGTACTGCACCCCTGACCGAAGGTGCAGTATTCTCCGTCTCAGTGGTGAACAGGTTAACTCCAAGGCTCCATACACCACATGCAACATCCAGAAGCAGAGGACCAATTGGGCCCTGGTGGGAGGAGTGTGAGATGTGTAGTGTGGGGAAAGAGCAGAACAGAAAGTTAGAATGTGGGAGAGACAAGTGCAAGGCAGACGTCAGAACCGAAGACCTAACAGGGAGGGCACCGAGAAGCGGTGACCCAGACGTGAAAGGGGCCTAGTACCAGTAACCAAGTAACGGGTCCAAAAACGCCCGCGCCCAGTCCACCCGGAGACCGGTTCCGAGGCAGCACAGAAGTCTATCTCTGTACTGCAAACCGGAGTGATAGATGGCTTCCTAGGAGCACGTCACGACAACCACCATCACCGCGGCTGTGCCGGATAGGTACCCACCATTGGTGTTCAGGGGACCCATCGGGAGTTGGTAGGCCACTGGCTCGGGTTCTCACTAGAGGCTTCCCAGTATCCCGACCTGGTGCAAGGAAGCAAGTGACGAGTAACCAGGGACAGTAAGATACAAGAAAGACACAGTGGAGCCTTGGTAGGACACTTTCCATCACTGGGACCACCCGGTCCGTTACCTGAAGGTCTGTACCGTTTAAAGTGTGTACCCGTTGGCCTGCAAAGAACAACAGTAAAGACTCATGCAGAGGAGCACTGTGTCTGAGCATTTTTTATGAACTCTTATTCACTATTCATCCATTAAACTACCCGAGCTGCCGTATTCCATCAGAGCAGCTCCTGACCCCGGGGCTATTGCTCATCCCGTGGGGAGCGAATCCATCTAGCTGCCGCATATTCCCCCGGAGGTCCAAGCAGCGCCGGTGCCATCACCGGACACCCACAGGCGGTGTCATGAAACAAACTTTATTTAAACCATGCATTTGACCACCGGGCCTCCGCAGCCTCAGGCACCGAACCAGGACCGCTGCCAGCGCCTGAGACCCGAGAACCCGGCTATAGTGAATGAGGTACACCCGGCGTCCCCGAGGCTTCCTCATGACGTGCTTACAGGTCGCCAGCCGCCACCAAACCTCCATACTGGCAGGTCTCCAGGACACGGCTGTGCCCCACATCTGAGTCGAGCACCCTCCAGGGACGGCCACAGTTCCCCAACTCCAGGAGCCATTACAACCCATTCTCTGGCCACCAGTTCACACAACCTTCAGAGGGACAGGTGCCTCCTGCATGGAGAAGGGCAGGCTTCCCTCACATCCCAAAGGGACAGAACGCCTCGGACCCACATCCTCACATCTGAGGTTCAGGTTGTACTGATTCCCATCTCCTGTCACCCCTCACACAGCAGCAGGCAGCTTCTTATCCTGGCTGCCACACCCACCTGCAAGACAGTGTTTCAATCAGCACACACTCATGCACAGATCTTGCTGCTGTTAACCCCTTACATGCCACCACAGAGCTAACTACCACTTAACCCTGTGTGTCCTGCTGGATCCAGCAATCACCCCGAATGCAGCAAGATATGTGAGTCATGTCGGCCACGTGCCATAGTGCCTGCATGCCTCACAATATATATATATATATGTGTATCTATGTGCATCAATAGTTTTTTTTTATATATAGTTATATGTATCGATAGGTTACTAATCCAGTTCTTTTAAACTATACCTTTTATTGATTTTATTGATTTTAAGTTATGTTGTAAGGTTTTTTAGCGTTTTGACATTTTTGATTGGATAATTAATATTCTGATTCTATTGGTGCAATATCCCTTTAAAAAAAGTCATTTCCCTTATGTCTCTACACCACCTGATGAAGATAGCTTGAGGCTATTGAAATACGTTGTGGCGCTGTGGAGATTCTTGAGTAAAAAGATTAGTCACTATTTAACTCATCTACTGCCACTATTTATCTCCCACCATAGTGCTCCTTAGACCTCCGTTTATTCTTTCTTTACACCAATTTGGCATTCTCCACAAAAAGAATGTTCCCCTTTAGACAATCAGAGACCTCTCATACGGCCAAATGAGATCTCTTGCTTTCCCCTGAGCAAAGTCAAACATCTAGAAACACATGTCTGCAAATAGAGATTCTAGTTTAGTTTCTTGTCTAAATCACGTGGCAAGGCTCATTAAAGGGTTGATATTGACTTTTGGTATTGCTAGATCCAACAAGTGGCACTTGAGGCTATTTGTATCTAACATTCTTGGGATATGTTTGCAGGTGGAATAATCTACAGTTTTAATATATGGATTGCATAGGCACAACATTCATAGCATGTTATCCGCCCAGGGGTCTATGGGAACTCGGTACCCGGGCGTTGATATGGCGGGGGGTGATGTCTCGGCGGATGGTACCTGGACTCATAGCCCTAGGGGTCAGCTGAATAAAGGGTTAAATAATAAAAGTGTAAATAAAGTCTCGTTACACCACCGGTGGATTCTGTTGAAGGCACCAGCGCTGCTTCAGACCTCCGGGATGATGGACGGGCAGCTTGGGTGGTATAGCTCCCCACAGTCCACCTGGGTCCCCGGGGCAGTGATGAGGTGATGGGGACTTGCACGGGGAAGTGATTAGGCAGCCGGGCTGCTGCGACAGTCTCTAGGCTGAACGGGTTCAGGGATTGACAAACTGACACACACACACTGTGGATCGTTTCTGTACCTTTACTGATGATATTGCACGCACTTTCCAGGGTACGTTCCAGGTGGTCGGTAGGCACTTCTGGATTTCCAAAGTGAGTGATTGATAAGGCCTACTTTTCTCTTTTCCCTTGTTAAAGTCTCTGACCCATGTAAAACTAAGCCTGACCTCCTCTGTGTCTTTCTTTCACCCGTTCTGTAGTGTCGAGGACCTTTGTGTGGGCTACCACTATCACTTCTCCTGCGGTCCCTAGCTCCCCTCTTGGTTGCATAACAGGTGTCCGGGAGACTGGAGTCTCCTCAGTGAACCGATATTTCTGCTTGGCTTGATGCTCTCCTGCACACTTGGACTCCAGTGGCCGGGTTGCTTCCTGGGGTGAACCGGTATGGTTCCTCTGCCCCCAGTCTGCTTCTCTACTCCTTAAGCCTTGCCTTCGACCTCACTCGCAGGCCCTCACACTGGCTAGGCCGGTCAACTGGCTCGGGCCTAGCAAGGCTCCAACACACCAGGACGTCTTCACAGATCTCCTAGCAACTGCACACTCTGGCTAACTCTGCCCCCAGCACCAGTATTTATAGTGGATCTTGCTTAAAGGCAGCAAGTGGAGCTCCCCCTACTGTTCTGGGTGGAAGGTGTTGTGTGTATGTGGGTTACCTGTTGTTGAAATCCATCCATGCTTCAGGTGGTTCTGTGGCTTCCTGTAATGGCAGGGTGCCACACATGCTACAGTACAAGGCACGTGGATCTGCGCATGCGCAGCTTCCGCGGCCATTCTCTTGACGTCCTGGGTGGAAGAGGCCGCCACAGATTGCCTGCTGGAACATGGAAAACGTTGAACCCAGCTGTAAGTTACCGCAAATCACCGTGCCACACATCCAGCCTTGTCCCACTGCCCACATCCTCCCGCGACCCTGCCTCCTGCAACTTCGCTCCACCACCGCCGACGCAACCCCCCTCGGTAAAAAACAAACAAGATTCAAATTTTAAGACACACCCGTATAATAATCCGAAAAATGCAGCACCTAAAATCAAGCTTAATACCTGATGCACCACAAAAAATGTATTTTCATTTGTTCCCCAGTGATATAATAAGTGATCCAGGTCTACAGCCCATAGTTCTGATAGAATGACACTTTATCTGACTTCACTGTAAAGTGTAAGATAATGATAATAGTTCAAATAATCTGTATAAGTTTCTATAGCTTCAAAATAAACTACTGACACCTTCAAATTTTGTTAAGGAGAGAGCAAAGAAAGTGCTGTCTTTTTTGTAAAAACCACCGCTTTTAAACGTTGAAACAAAATGAATGTGATTTCATGAAAACTCAGAAGAAAAAGAGACAGGAGAGGCGCTCCTGAGGGTATTACCCGGTGGTCTAGTAGGGGGTTAGAATATTTTACTAACCTGTTCTGGTTGTACCGCATGTACAATTAGGATCTTTCCGCACATCGAGCGGGCCCAGCACTTCCAGGTAAGCGATGGATCATGTGAAAGTGGCGTCACTGCAGGTCCTGTGCGCCAAGATCCTCTCTCCCGCAGCACCGCACACTAATCCCTCAAGAGGGATAATCGGCCGCTAAGAATTAGGATACCACCAAAACGCGTTGTAATTGTGAATAAAGTACCCTAAGAACTACTATCCTCCCTGGCATCTTCTCTGGTGCCCAGACGCACTACTATCCTAATTCATGAAAACTCAAGCCCACTGTGTATTTAGAGGTGCTGTTCAACTGCTTTTTTGTTACCTTTTTCCAGCCTCCCACAGGTAAAAAATATGTAAAGCGCATTTGTATTTTTAAATGCAGGATTCCTTTATTTTTTCATTTTAAAAAATGGGATAAAAAATGTGATAAAACATGTTTTAAATGTGCACCAGATAAGCAACACTCAGAATAGGCTGCTTTCGAGTACTTTACTGTGAAAACCTGCAGGAAAAAATGCAACGGAAAAAGCAGCATTTTTGGACATGCAAAGTGGCCTAATAGTGGAAATATTGATCACAATGCCCACTGCAATTAAACAAAAGTAATAAGTTTAGGTTCCAGGACAAGATCACAATTAAAGGCCACTTCACACACTACAATATCGCTAACGATGTCGCTGCAACGTCAAAGGTCACAGGTTTTGTGACGTAACAGCGACCTCACCAGCGATGTTGTAGTGTGTGACAGCCACCAGCGACCTGGCCCCTGCTGTGAGGTCACTGGTGGCTGCATGTCGCTCAGGACCATTTTTTGGTCCCAAGTCTCCCACTGGTCAGCACACATCGCTGTGTGTGACCGCAAGAGACGAGCGAACCAGCGACCTCACAGGCTGGTATCCATGATAAACAGCGGGTAACTAAGCAACATGCGCTGCTTAATTACCCGCTGTTTATCATGGATACCAGCGAGCGCAGCCTGTAAGAAGGGAGGGTGCTGGTAACTATGATAAACAGCGGATATCTAGGCAGCGCTGCCTAGATACCGGCAGTTTATCATTTTTACCAGCGTCCTCCCTGCTTACAAGCTGCGCTAAGCAGGGAGGATGCTGGTATCCATGATAAACACCGGGTAACTAAGCAGCGCGCGCTGCTTAGTTACCGTTGTTTTATCATGGATACCAGCGATCTCATGGGTGCTGAGTCGCTGGTAAGTCTGTCTGTTTGACAGCTCACCAGCAACTCCAGAGAGACTTTCCAGCGATCCCAGCCAGGTCGGATCGATGGTGAGATCGCTGGAAAGTCTCAGTGTGTGAAGGGGCCTTAATGTATATCCATGGAGTTGCGTTAATTTGTATGTGTACATTTGATTTTGTGCAAATACAATATCACAATTGTAGTAAATCCAACTAACTTCAAATTTCTTATGTATTGCCAAATGGCTCTAAAAGAAAGTTAAATGGATTATAATGCAATAACAATGATTTTGGATATTGAAAGGTCATTTTATATATATTAACTACAGTAGATGACCACATTAAAGAATTGCAAAAGATAGTATAAAATGTGATAATTAGTCATGGACCTGTGTGTGTTGTAAGGGTTCACTGAAGATGCTAATTTTCACTTCAATTGGGTGTATTGGACAGAACTTCAGTCAAAGAGGAGAAAAAGCAAATGGCCACAGGGAGGTTGTGTGGTATACGCCAACTTGGTTGAAGGGACATTCTGCACCTTTATTTTTTTTTGCAGTAAACATATTTATGAAGTTTTCAAATAGAAATAACAGATAAAAAAAGGACAACAAATACAGAGTCCAGGGCACATTATGAAAAGCATCTTATCACCATAGAATATCCATCACAACAAGGAAACAATATGTAAAGCCTCCAAGAAGTTTCCAATATGCAATCAAATAATGTTAAATTATAAACTCTTGTGCTTAGAGGAACATATGTTTTATGTTCAAATAAGTACCTCTGGACAATATTTTTCGTATATAATAAAAACATTAAGATACAAGAATACAGAATTAGTAAAAGAAGGAAAAGGAAAGAGGGTGGGTAGAAGAGCAGAAAAGGAGAAAATTGGAGGGGAAGGGAAGGGGTAACCTGACTATTACATTGCTGACACTTCAGAATTCACGATGACTCACGTAACCAAGCAAGGAACCTTGGGTCTTCCTTAAAGGAATGCCAGAGGAACCATGTGTGTCCACTTTCATTCCTAGTATCACTATCACCCGCCATAAGTGATTGAATGCAATGTAGTCTATCCATTTCAGTTATCCACTCCACCATAGAGGGGACCTCAGTTGACCTCCAGTGTCTAGGGATAATAGCTCTAGCAGCCAACAAGCAAAACCCCAAAATCCCTTTTTGTTACAGAAGCTACCATTCTGGGTATTAACGGACCTCAGAAATTGGGTGGACCGTAGAAGGCTTTAAAAACCGAGCTCCAAAAGGGCTGTAAGAGACCGCAGGACCACCAAATGTGCAGCATAGTACCTGTATCTGAACCACATCTCCAACAGACGTTCGAAACCGTAGGATCAATCTTATGGAGAAAAGTGGGGCATCTGTACCAGCGCGTTAACAGTTTGTGATTCCTTTCCTGCGCATTACAGGATACCGTCATCTTATGCGTAAGCGTGAAGATTTTCAAACGATCCGCTTCAGAAAAGGTGGTCCGCAGGTCCCTCTCTCAAGACCCAATGAATCCAAGTGTAGCCGGAGGAAATGATTCCAGAATCACGCTATAGAGCGTCGAAACTAAGTGGGAGGGGCCCTCAGTAGGAAGTATTAGAGACTCAAATGGTGTTGGCACCCCCACAGTAACACTGGAAAGGAAATCATGCAGCTGAATAAATTCCAACCACGACAATGGTGTATCATGATCAGAACTCCCTAGCCGCCTCACACTGGAGAGCCCTGTAAGTCTATCCTTCACCTGACCCAACCCCACTCTATCAAGCGAGGTCCAGCAAAGGAACGTAGATCAAGCCATTGCAGGGGGAAAAGCTGAAGAGGGAGCTCAACCTACTCAGTCTGGAAGTCAATTTCAGTTTCACGTTAGATCTATCCCAGAATTTCAGAACAATTTGGGTAAGTGGAGCAAAGCTCAACACAGGTGGTTGGTAGACACTGCCAAGCCAAGGCAGCCAATATAAGGAGGTGGGTGATAGTAATTTTTCCAACATCACCCATTGTTTATGAGCATCAATAAATCTCCAGTCCACCACCCTGGAAAGCAAGACCGCCTGGTAATATCTTTTAAAATCAGGAAGGCCCGCTGCCCCCTTAGTCTTGGGTCTAATTAATACTGAGAATCGAGTCCGTGGTTTACCATTTCTGCACCTTTATTACTAGGAGAAAGGGGTGCATAACTTTGAAACTAATGGGCAAGGTAAAAGAAATAAAAACAGTTCCAGAATAAGTGGAAAAGCAGCAACTTGAGGCAGTACTCAAGGCCCAGTTACACACACAGATAAATGTGCAGAGATTGTTCGCACATCTCTGGTTGCAGTGAAATCATGGACATATTGTTCCATTTTGTGGCTGTGTACAAATGGAACAATGTGTCCATGATTTCACTGCAACGAGAGATCTTCCAACAATCTCTGCACAATTATCTGTGTGTGCAACTGGGCCTTTAGTTTAAATTAGAAAATCCAATAAAAGATCCTCTATAGGCTCCACACTTTCAAATAATTAATCACTAGGAGGCGCACTGCTGTGGTTTTCATACTAAATTTATTAAAGGAGTTGTCTCATCTTGGTGTGCAAGTCTGCAGTCAATCTATGTGCGCGCACTGCACACTGTGAGGATTCACTGGTGTTGGTGCTAGGAGTGGGCGGTAATGTGACGATTTATGTCCAATTTACCACATTCCACAATTCAATTAGACTTATCTGCCCTCAATTCACTTGTATTGGGCAAGTGTGATATCTGTCCGAGGCTACAAGCACAAAAATGCTATCTCGGACAAGGAAGAAGCCGCTCCGTTAGGTAGAAACCCGAAAAACCCTGACACCCTTTAACTCCCATATAGGGATCTGGATTTATAGCAGGATCCAGGAGATTACTGCCTATGGATGGGCTGCAGTACAGATATAGGAAAGTCGCCAAGAAGGGTCAAAAGCCGGGATGTCAGGAATAGGAGAAAAACATTATTTGATAGCATAGTCAGGGAGCCAAAACCAAGATGGCAGCAAGGTACAGAATCAAGAGGCAGGCGAAGCATCCAAAAAGCAGGGCGCGGTAAAGCAGGAGACCAGTCAGGAGACCAGTCAGGGAAACCAAAAGCTATTTTTGGCAGCATAAAGCTGAAGGTATTAGTAGGGTGTGGTGCTTTCCAATAGGCTGAAGCTTAATAGCTAATGACTTCAGCTGGAGAGCCTACACACACACTTCCTCTCGGTCAGGCCTCTTTTACATATCCATGCAAAAACGCACGTGTGTGAGGGACTTTTGTGCCCATTTGTTCATCTGTCTCACATCATGGGTCATACGTGTGCTGTGTGTGTGTGCTATCCGTGTAACATCCAGATAGCACACGGACAGCATGTCTTTGTATACATACCAGGCTCCAGCGCTGCTGTCCCTCTTGCTTCTGGGTCTGCAGCAGCTCACAGTGCAGTGAATATTCATAAATATAATGCGCAGCCCAGGAGGTGAGATGGACAGGAGCATTGCTGGAGTCAGAATAGTATAAAATTCTTTATTTTTAAGCTAAAAAAAATCTTTGCTAAGGTCCGTGCACACATATGGCACATGGAGGACATCCGTGTACAGAACATTTTTTGCACTGACCCATTGACTTGAATGGATCCATATGGCTGTGCTGCTGCTATAAAATGGACATGTCCTTGTGTGGAGCACACAGACACGCATCTGCTTGACATGGAGACACGGCACATGCGTAAAAACGAAAATGTGAATATGACTATTCACTAACATTAGTGTACGCATGTCCTATGGCATGTGGCTGCATGGATGGCACACAAGCCAGAGACACAGACATGGTAAAGAGGCCTCAGACTGTGAAGCACTGCAGGTTCCAGCCACTCTAACCTTAGGGGATGAGTGGAGCCTGCACTCTCCCAAGATTCTGGTTCTTAGTTCTCCATCACCAGCACCATCTATAGTGTGAATACTGCAGTGCCTGGTGACAGAGGCAGATGTCGATGGGGCAGACTCTGGTGGGGATGTGTCCGCAATCCTATGCATATCTATTCGGCACATGACCATGTGTCCAAATCGCATACTTATGGGAAAGCACCAAACTATTCTCGATGCCGGAGAATCCTGGTACGCTTCAAGGATTCAGAAGTCTATGATCACATAGAGTAACTGCATTGTACACCAAGAGTGAAACATCTCCAAGTAGTTTCACATACAACAAAAATTAACAAATACTTTTTCTAACTATGTTTGTGGTCTTTTTTAATGGTAAAATAATATACAAACTGTATACAAGTGCTGTATGTATCTATGTAGCACAGAATTATTTCAGTTTTCGACATGAAATATACAGTTTAAATTACAAAACAAATTAAATTTGACATTAAAAAAAAAAAAAAAAAAGACTTATTGCATTTGGAAATCGAGAGAGTGAAAAGGTGAAGTTGAAAATGATCCGAGTAAGCATGAGTCAGACTGGCAGGAATGCAGAAGAGTTCCCATGGCATCACCTCATTGTTAGGAAGCCATGTGATATTCAAGAATAATTCCAGTGTAAATGATCAAGCCAAGAACAGTTTACATTATGACACAATATACAATTCGTGTTTAACTATAAGTGTCAACAACAATGAACAATATGAACATTAACAGGTGAAATAGGTTCTCCACTTTGGATGATCTCTACATGTTGGAAGGGTTTTTGATAATACACTTTGTGTAATAATAAAGTTGTTGAGATAACTGTGGAATGAGGGCCACGTCACACCTGGCGACGTCAGCGGCAATTTTTTAGGCGACGCTGGAGGGGGCTCCCATTGTACTGTATCGCCGCTGGGGTTTTGAGACACCCCAGCGGCAATGCCGCCTGTCAGATCGACGGTGCATCACCGGAGGTGTCGCCCCATGTACATCTCTGTCGCTGTCACCAGGTGTGACGTGGCCCTGAAGGACGTGACAGATCCTCCAGAGTGAGAGATGCTTTCTTCTAACTGTTCGTTCTCCTGTCAAGAGCAGTATCCTAAACAAAAATCTCACCCACTGCGACCTCCAAATCATAGTGTATACTATAAACTAGATCTTCTAAACTAGACAGCCCTTCTAAGGGTACCGTCACACACAGAGATATATTGCATACAACTCACTGGTTGCAGTGAAACCATGGACACATTGTTCTATTTTGTGGCTGTGTACAAATGTAATAATGTGTCCATGATTTCACTGCAACCAGAGAGTTGCATGCAATATATCTCTGTTGGTACCTTTACACGCCGCCACAACAGGATGCATACAACCCGCTACAGGCTACAAATGTAGCTTGTCGCGCCAATATCGCCCGTAGTAGCGGCGTCTGAAGACGGGACGACACAGCCGGCTACAGATACCTCTGTATCCGTGCACTGCCCATAAACAGATGGCTACATCGCCGATTGTAGCGAGCTGTATCGGCGTGTAAAGAAGGAACAGAAGGGTTGTTCCTACACCATGCTATGTAGCTGGGGCGTGACACAGGCTCCGGGTTTCCGCGCCCCCTTCAGCGATCATTGGAGGAAGCTCCTGCGTTGCGATTGGTTGTCGCCACACAGGGCGGCATATTTAAGGAGCTGACCAGTCACACTACACAATTGCTCGAGCGTCATGTATTAATCAGCCTCCTGCGATGCCTGCCCAATCATGATAATATTGCTTTGTCCTATCAGCGTACGGACGTCTCGTAATCCACAATTGTAGCACGCCTATGTGCTGTCCTTGCTGCACCAGGTACGCCCATAGTAGCTGGTTGTAGCGGTGTGTAAATGAGCTACAGATGGCTACTTGAGACACCCGGCGATGTAGCTAGCTGTAGATGTAGCGTAGCGTAGCGCACCTTGTGGTGGCGTGTAAAGAGGGTGCGTTTCCCGTTGGTAACCGTTTGGGCATGCTCGTGCACGTGAAGTAGCAGTTGGTATCCATCCTGCAGTGGCGGCGTGTAAAGGTACCTTGTGTGTGACGGTACCCTTAGGTCCCTGTGTCCACCTGACTAGTGTCAGCTATTTGCAATTATGAACAAAGGTAACCAGAATACATTATCTCTACTCTTCTTTAAGAAGTGATGTATGAGCTGCCACGGATTGTAGACTTAACACCACCCCCCACCCCACCTCACCACCCCGCACACACACTTTAGATTGTTGCCAGCCAATCATTTTTTGCCATCCTTCCCATACCCAGGAGAGCTAGCTCTACCGGGCGCTCCTATGTTCTCAATCAGAAAGGCACTACCAGACATGTCTGCCAACAGTTTATCTCATAGAGCAGCAGTCCCTACTGTAACTCCAGTCCTCAAGGACCACCAACAGTACATGTTTTCAGGATGTTCTTAGCATTTGACAGTTGGAATTTTCACTTCTGCAGGAGTTTGCATTACAACCTGTCAAATGCTAAGGAAATCTTGAAATCGTGGACTGTTGGTGGGCTTTGAACACTGGAGTTGGGGACCTCTGTCTTAGAGAACAAAAGGGTTGACAGTCCAAAGTCGAACATGCCAGATACTTACCTACCCCAACGACATCAGTCAGAGACAGTCAGGAGACCCCATACACAATAGACTCATGGTCGAATCCATTGATATTGGTGGATTTGTCTGACATTAGTCTACAGCAAGTGGGGTCCTTTATCTGTCCTTCCCGAAGTATGGTTGGGTCTCCACTTTTTTGAGAAGCCAGCCTAGAAGTTTTGGAATGCAAAATGGTATACGGTAGTTGTTTAAAAAGGGGTTTATTGTTAGGCAGGGAGTTTGAGGGACCTGCGTAAGCTCTTAGTTGTTCCAAGCACTGTGAGTTTATGGACAGAGTTCCGATGTTGCTCCTGGGATCTGTTGCAGACTTTTTTCCAACCTAGTGATCACCATACATGGACAAGGCAAGATATGTGTATATATATATATATATATATGTACCTCTGCCAGAAAAGCACAGTGCTGGGAACAACCAAGATCCTGCACATATCCCTAAAATATGTGTGTGTATATTTCTTAAAATATGTATATATATGGGGATGAAAAAATGGATGGCAGTACTTCCTTCATAAGTGTAACATGTGGATTCATTCCCCCGGGACCGCAACGTTTTGGCAGATTTCTCCGCCTTTGTGATTGACAAAGGTGGAGAAATCTGACAAAACTTTGTGGTCTTGGGGAAATAAATCCACACGTTACACTTATCTATTTACTGAAGCCTATGGATTCATGGTAGGGGGCTTGCACTGGTAGTGTTAATTTTTTGTGCTGTTCCGTTTAATAAATTATATATATATATATATATATATATACATATATACACATACACACACATGCAGTTTATGGGTGTGGCAACCCATAGCTCCAGATACCAGAGTGGAGAAAAGCAGTGTGCAGTCTGTACCGAAAATGAAACTTTATTCAGTTCTTGCCATAACACGACTGTGTAATTACAAGGAAAAATATACAAGATCTCTGCATGCAACGGGCATGACCCTGCTGGAACTTGTTACTTGTCTATCTGCGAGATAATAGTGAAGCGAACTCTATAGGAATGGGGAATTCTTCTCGGCAGCGACATTTGACAGAGTCTGCAGGTAGCGGAGCTGGAGGGCGGCTGGAGAGTCAGACATGATAACAGCTGCTTCTTTCAGGGCACGAGAGGCGTTCATCTCCCCCTCGGCTGCCACCACCTGTACAGAACACAATTTGAGGAGATCAGGTTAACACCGCAGGCTTCTCACATCACTATTATGTAATACTGTTATACATTTTGTTAAATGGCTACCAAAATTGTGAACTAATAAAAGCAATACTTCCAACCTATATTCTCCATCAGTGATCCAGTCCTGACCCTCCTATACTGCTCCAGATACATTTTTACATGCGACCATATGTGTGCACACCGCTACATTCCAGACAGAGGACAGTAATGTAAACTTAGCGTCCGTTTGCACAATGTGTATGTTGCTGCATATATGCCGCAGATCTGCACTGTGTTTTCCCAGCAAAGCTTATTGATTTTGCTAATTTCTGTCTGCATGGTGCCACTAAAATGCGTATCGGATATGCTGTATATTTTAGTGTGCGAAAATCTACAACATGTCAATTCTTTCCGCAGGTTTTTCCTCACTAAATACCCAATTCCCCGACCCCTGCCTCAGGAACAGGGCTTGTGCCCTATGTTATTGTGTGTAAATATGATTTAAATGTATTATGTGCATGTATATAAATTGTAGGGACCTGGTGAGGGGCCAGATAATTGTTTAAAAACCAATACTTTATTATAAACGCTGTTTGAAGTCCCGTCGGCTCTTGCAGCCAGAGCGGAGACTTCTATGCCTCGGCTACGAAATTTGTGTAGAAGAGCAAGCTATGCCTATTCTAAATGTTCTCTATGCACTGAACTGTCAAAAGAGGTGTCCCCACAATTTATATACATGCACATTATAAATTTTAATCCCGATAACACACATAAACATAGGGCACAAAACCCTGCTGCTGAGGTGTCACTAACATGAAATGACACATGCAGGACAAAATCTGCACCTTCCCGCACCAAAAACGCATCGTGCGCATGACATCTTTTTTGGTGTAGATTTTTTTTCTCCAGAAATACACACTACTCTTCTCTCATGCAAATGCACCTTTAGACTTACAGTCTACCAAGACGGTCCAAGGTCATCTTTCGCGATGGGAGATGTCTAGAAGCATATGTTTGGAAGGGGTCTTGTTTACATGCCTTATTCTGGTGTTACCTATTCTCTGATTGCCCAGCTATTTAGCTGAGCAGTTAGTCCCAGATCTCTGTCAATCCTAGCATTTTTGCTCATTGGTGCATGTTGGATTAATTTATCTGTGCTTTGTGTTCTGAACTATTGATGCCTGAATTTGAACCACCTCTGACCATCTATTTGCCTTCTAAAATGTGAGACAAAATGCACAATAGCGTCTTATCTCCTAAATATGGAGAGTAAATGTTTAGTGGTGGAATCTGCTCACCTGATCTAGTTATGTAAACCTACAACCAGTTAAGTCGCTTAGAAGGCAGCTGCTGCTGGATCCACACATCCACGGGTCAACGCGTTCCAAAACAAGCATACACAGGACGAAGTGTCGTTTGATCCGCGGTGCTGCCAAGGAAGACCAGAAGACTGGAGTGTCTGGTTTCGGAGCTATTACCCAGCTCCTTCCTTAGGGAGGAAGGAGCTGGGTAATAGCTCCGAAAAGCGTCGGATTAAACAGATAACTTCAACCAGACACTCCAGTCTTCTGGTCTTCCTTGGCAGCAGCGTGGATCAAACGACACTTCATCCTGTGTATGCTCATCTATTTGCTTTGTCCCAGTGCTTTGATCCGCTATCCTCTTGGTATTCTGACACAGACCATCACCTGACTATGCCTTTGTCTATCCCCTTAGTCCACAACTTCATCCTCTGGTATCCGACCCCAGATTGTTTGTGTGCCCTGACTCACAGTTTGTCTATATAGTGACTAGCATCACACTATGCATGCTCCGTGCCGGCAATTATCCCCAGCAAGTAGAGTACAATGCATGAACTGGACTGGAAGTAGTACACACATGCGCAAAGTTTCTGTACAGAACACAGTGATGTTTCACAACAGGGCAGCCATCAATCAAGGTCTAGGGAGTAGGATTAAGGGAGGAGAGCTAGAGAACTACAACCACTGTCTAGGCACCTGGGTTGCCAACCGTCCAGAAATTCCAGGACAGTCCATACAAATAAGGCACTATTTTGCCCCATTCATAAGAAAATTTGAAGTAATCCATGATTTTTTTTTTGAAGCTGAAGAAATTTGAACAGATTATTTTGACTTTAATTAACATTATTTTACAGTTTAGATGTAATGCATCTAATGTCTTCATATCAGTATTATGGGCTGTAGACATAGATTACTAATAATCTTAATCATGATTTATTATAGTTTTACAATGTGTCTGTAAAAAATATTGTCTGTTGGTGATTTTTTAATAAGCTATCTAGAAAAAAATAAAAAATCAAGTTGATAACCTTGCAAGGTATTTGCCAGCACATTTACATATTCAAACAAAGTTGACTTTCTCTACATTTCTAATGCGAGCTCCGGCCCCATAGGTATGTTTTATCCTGTCTTAAAGGGAATCTGTCGGGTGAAAAATCAATATGTAACTTTCTAATTCCTTTCTCTAAGCTCTTTCTATTAATGTATTTATATTATTTATGCTTCCCTCCTATCCTGTGTAAACTTCAAAATAAAAGATGTATTCCATCTGTCAATCACAGTGAGTTTTCTGCTGCCCACTCCCCAAGAAATGAATATTCATGCATCATTACACTGACCTGCCCTCCTGTGATCTTTATGTTGTGTGACTCATTGCAGACAGAGGAGAAACGAGGGTGAGGAGTTGTGTGCTATTGGCAGATGCAGCTGAGATCTTCATTGTGTGTATCTGAGGCATATGTGCACTGTGTACAGTTTGAGATATTTCTTTGTGTTTATATGAAGATTTGATAATTTGCTCAGCAGATACACACATTACATGTATGCAGGAAAACCAATATTTAAAGGGAACCAACCACCCCAAATGACCCCCCCGGACTATTAATATGGTTCCCTACACCCAGCACATCCATGTGCTGCAAGGTTTTTTGCTAAAAAAACTGCTTTTTAAAAGTGAAGATAATGCTTTATAAAGATTATAAAGAAGGGACGGGTGGGCGTTACCTAGCTGTGGCTAAAGCCGAGATTCTGCTGCCAGTCATCCTCGTGTGCTCGTCACAGCAGTAACGGCCAGCCCTTTTTGCAGCGTCCCAGGCTGGTGCACGGGATGTCATGCCCATGCACACGTCATCAGCTACAGCCCGGTCGCGAGCGCGCGCTCTGACTTCCTGCGCTCGGCTGTGGAAGTCAGAGCGCGCACTCGCAACCCGGCTGTAGCTGATGACGTATGCACGGGCATGACATCCCGTGCACCAGCCTGGGACGCTGCAAAAAGGGCTGGCCGTTACTGCTGTGACGAGCACACGAGGATGACTGGCAGCAGAATCTCGGCTTTAGCCACAGCTAAGTAACGCCCACCCGTCCCTTCTTTATAATCTTTATAAAGCATTATCTTCACTTTTAAAAAGCAGTTTTTTTAGCAAAAAACCTTGCAGCACATGGATGTGCTGGGTGTAGGGAACCATATTAATACTCCGGGGGGGTCATTTGGGGTGGTTGGTTCCCTTTAAATACACAGAAATATTTTACAGATATCACAGACTATAGTGATGCTACTCAGCAGTCTGCAGAAGCATGAGAGATTCAGTGTAACTTCAGCAGAGGGCAGGGACAGAATACCAGCTTGGATAGGTGTGGATATTTAAATAACACTTACAGACTGTGACTCTCTGGCTGCTCAGGAGTCATGTCACAATTACTTTCATAGGGTGTGAAGGTGCTTATAGCAAGAGAACTACACAGGGTACAGTAATGATTTTTACATATTCTGAAAGGTCTATCCAGGCACTATTCAAGGGTACTACTAGTATCATACTGAAAAATGACCTGACAGAGTCCCTTTAAATCCCTTAGCCCGTGCTGAGATGGTTTAGTAGGAATGAACCGTTTTAAGTGAAACCCTTTAAATATAGCAGTCATTAGATCCATTAGAGTTATAGTTATTACATCCAGGGCTGTGAAGTCGGAGTCAGTGTCCATTTTGGTGGAATCGGTATAAAAAAATGGACCAACTTCGATTCCTAAAATATATAATAAATTGAGCTCAGTAGTTTAATTGAGTACGTGCTAAATACTTTTATTATGAATTATTATTACGTTTTATGTAAACAGCTTGATTATTCTATCATAATGATGATTAAAAGCATGATGTTCACATTGTCCTACAATAAATGTATCACTTAAACATGAGCCGTGTATGAGGGAGTCGGAGTCGAATTCAGTGAAATTGAGGAGTCAGAGGTCTGGCTTACTGACTCCACAGCCCTGATTACATCCATGTCTATTGAGTGAGGATGCTAATGATAATACACATAACAGTAAGTTTTTATAATGGCCTTAAAGGCCATGTGCATGCAGTGCGTTTTTGATGCATTATTGGGTGCAGATTTGCATGCCTACCCTTATGGCTACAAAATCTGTGAAAATTCTGAAGTATTGTGCACATGCTGCTTATTTTTTTCCTTGCAGAATTGGTACAGGAAAATCTGCAGCATGTCAATTCTTGGTGCAGATTTGCCTGCGTTTTTCAGCCCTTCCAGAAATTGACTTCACTATGAAAAACACATTGCACAAATCTGCTGTCCGGCCCAGGCCCGTGGGGTACTTGGTCACTCAGGCGCAGGTCTCTGGGGGTAGTCACGGGTGGCGGTGCCTGAGGCCGTGGGTCTGGGGGAATACAGATGAAAAGGGGAAAGGAGATGATGATGGCAGTAAAATAGTAATGAGTGTCTGTCGTGACGCCACCTGTAGGGGTCCGGTGATGGCACCGTCGCTGCTTTGACCTCCGGGGTGATGTGCGGCAGCTAGATGGAACCGCTCCCTACAGGACGAGCGGGGTTCCCCGGGGCAATTAATGGAGTTGAGGGGAATAGGGTAGCGCAGTCGGTGTGGTGTAGTTGGAAGGAGGGACACGCACACATAAAGTCTTTTGATACCTTTACTGATGTTGATGGGTACACTCGACCGGAGATGAGGTAAACACTTCAGGACTTTCCACAGCAAGCAGGGTTGTAGGCTTCTTTATGTCTGTTACTCTGCTGGAGTCTGGCAGGCATGAAACCCGACCAGACTGTTACTTCACTCTCTGTGTGCCTCTTCACACCCGGATTTGCTGCACTGAGGGCACACTATGGAATTCCTGTCTTGGCCTAGACTCCGGGCTCTCATTTGGTGGTGCTTCAGGTGTCCGGGGAGCTAAACCCCCTGTTTGTAGTGATGGTTTCTCTGCAAGGAGTATACTGTGCCCTTGTAGCTCGGACCCAGTGACCGAAACGCTGTTAGGGTGAGTCGGTATGACTCCTCTGCCCCTTCTTGTACTCGTTACACTCCTTTTCCTGTGACCCCTACTCTGAGGGTCTACCATTTTCTCAGGTGTCTCTGGTATGGACCTAGCGTGGCTCCAGTACCAGGTCAGCTCACTCAGCTCTTCACAGTACTGTAGTGACTGCACACTCAGGAGTTTCTTCCTCCAGAACCCGCATTTATAGGGGGAACTGGCTTAAGGCAACCAGTGGAGCTCCCCCTACAGGTCTGGGGTGAAAGGTGTTGTTTGTTAGTGGGGTCTGCTTACTGTGTACTATCCATCCATGTCCCAAGGGAACCTGTGGTGACCTGGCACAGGGTGCCACACTGCACCAAGTCTGCACTGCTTTGTTAGTGCCTTTTTCTGCCAAAAGATGCAGATTTGGTGCAGAAAATGTCTGCACCAAGTCTGCAACATGTGAACATAGAAACACTCACCAAAATTGGTCGCTTTTTTTACCCCTTGCATCTAGCAGGTGGCTGCAGATTCCCCCAGGAGGTAGCACATGCGTCTAGACACCGGTACACAGACCCCTGCAACCTATAACATGGGGGCGGTTTGTAGCAACCAGCGACCATCCATGTATGCAGGGAGAGGCTGGTGGTGAATGCAGACACATGGACACCATTAGGCCCCTGCCACACTCAGGTGTTACATAGTGTCTGAGCAGCCTATTGGTGACGCCTCCTATTAGACCGGGCGGGCTGTTCAGCACTGATATATGCAACACAGTGACAGACGCCCCCTAGAGGAAAACAACCTCAACTGCAAAAGATAAAAAGATGCAGGTTGACACTAAGATAAAGATGTAAGGTGTCAGTTGGTATTATGGCGCCAGAATATCGTAAGCTCGTGACCCACCGTCAAGGGCCCTTACACTCACGAGTACCTAGCCACATGTATAACACATGTATAATTTAGCTTTAGACAAAAATAACCGAATAGGTACTAAATATCAAAAGAGAAAAACTCACCAAAATTGGTCGCTTTTTTTTACCCCTTGCATCTAGCAGGTGGCTGCAGATTCCCCCAGGAGGTAGCACATGCGTCTAGACACCGGTACACAGACCCCTGCAACCTATAACATGGGGGCGGTTTGTAGCAACCAGCGACCATCCATGTATGCAGGGAGAGGCTGGTGGTGAATGCAGACACATGGACACCATTAGGCCCCTGCCACACTCAGGTGTTACATAGTGTCTGAGCAGCCTATTGGTGACGCCTCCTATTAGACCGGGCGGGCTGTTCAGCACTGATATATGCAACACAGTGACAGACGCCCCCTAAGGGAAAACAACCTCAACTGCAAAAGATAAAAAGATGCAGGTTGACACTAAGATAAAGATGTAAGGTGTCAGTTGGTATTATGGCGCCAGAATATCGTAAGCTCGTGACCCACCGTCAAGGGCCCTTACACTCACGAGTACCTAGCCACATGTATAACACATGTATAATTTAGCTTTAGACAAAAATAACCGAATAGGTACTAAATATCAAAAGAGAAAAACTCACCAAAATTGGTCGCTTTTTTTACCCCTTGCATCTAGCAGGTGGCTGCAGATTCCCCAGGAGGTAGCACATGCGTCTAGACACCGGTACACAGACCCCTGCAACCTATAACATGGGGGCGGTTTGTAGCAACCAGCGACCATCCATGTATGCAGGGAGAGGCTGGTGGTGAATGCAGACACATAGACACCATTAGGCCCCTGCCACACTCAGGTGTTACATAGTGTCTGAGCAGCCTATTGGTGACGCCTCCTATTAGACCGGGCGGGCTGTTCAGCACTGATATATGCAACACAGTGACAGACGCCCCCTAGAGGAAAACAACCTCAACTGCAAAAGATAAAAAGATGCAGGTTGACACTAAGATAAAGATGTAAGGTGTCAGTTGGTATTATGGCGCCAGAATATCGTAAGCTCGTGACCCACCGTCAAGGGCCCTTACACTCACGAGTACCTAGCCACATGTATTTTCTCTTTTGATATTTAGTACCTATTCGGTTATTTTTGTCTAAAGCTAAATTATACATGTGTTATACATGTGGCTAGGTACTCGTGAGTGTAAGGGCCCTTGACGGTGGGTCACGAGCTTACGATATTCTGGCGCCATAATACCAACTGACACCTTACATCTTTATCTTAGTGTCAACCTGCATCTTTTTATCTTTTGCAGTTGAGGTTGTTTTCCTCTAGGGGGCGTCTGTCACTGTGTTGCATATATCAGTGCTGAACAGCCCGCCCGGTCTAATAGGAGGCGTCACCAATAGGCTGCTCAGACACTATGTAACACCTGAGTGTGGCAGGGGCCTAATGGTGTCCATGTGTCTGCATTCACCACCAGCCTCTCCCTGCATACATGGATGGTCGCTGGTTGCTACAAACCGCCCCCATGTTATAGGTTGCAGGGGTCTGTGTACCGGTGTCTAGACGCATGTGCTACCTCCTGGGGGAATCTGCAGCCACCTGCTAGATGCAAGGGGTAAAAAAAGCGACCAATTTTGGTGAGTTTTTCTCTTTTGATATTTAGTACCTATTCGGTTATTTTTGTCTAAAACATGTGAACATAGCCTTAATATTTAACTATCCATTGCATTTTTGGTGCGTTTTTCTACCAGGAGGTGCAGAAATGTTCTGCACGAAATACTCAACATACACACATAGTCTTAGAACGATCAAGTCTGGTCCTGGCAGCACATAAAATGCCAGCTACTTGGCAGCAGTGACTGGTTCCCTGGCACAGATCCTGCACACAGTATAATGATGTCATTTACAACAGTCAGAGTTGAATTACAGGTGATTGACCTGCAGTAAGTCATAAAAACACTGTGCACTGTTCTACAAAATAATCATCAGAAATGCTGACATGAGTTCTCTTGGCTGTGTTCATTCAGGTTTGAGAAAAGTCATTGTCCTCTCTCTGTGGTGTACCTGGCCTGGGTTCATTTCAGCAAGTACCTTCTAATACCGTAATTTATTGCTGGGTAGATAGAACCACCCCATATTAGCTGGTTCAAATATTCTGTTTGCTGTCAAAGTACCTGTTTTAAAGGGAACCTGTCAACTTGTTTTTGCCCCCAAATCTATCACTACCTGTCCCTGCACCTTCCTAGCACATCGTTAACCATCCCTGTCTGACCTAAAACTGTCCTATAATGGTTTTCAAAATGTGCTTGGGACTTACATGTCCATATGCTAATTAGTCCTCTTGACAACTGTATGTAATCAGCCTGGTGCTTTCTCCAGGGCTCCATCTCCCCTTTCACTGCATGTTTATCATGCCCCGGTGGGTGTAATAATAGAATTCCCAAGTGCATTCCTGGCTCCTCAATCCAATCTCCTCCTTGTGAGTATGACTCTGCGGCAGCATAATTTTCGCACCTGCGCATTGGTATTCCTTGCGAGGTGTATCTGCTGGCTTCATCATGCAAACTGCGCATGCTCTGAAGGCAGCAATGGAGAAGCTGAGCTCCGGGTGCCAGGTGATGCTGGGGTTATCTGAGTTCATGTTCATCCGTGAACCTAGATAACTTTTCACATGGCACTCGGCACCCAGAACCCAGCCGTTAAGTGAAAACTTCTTGCACGGCTGTGCTCTGCTGTCATTCTGTGCCCGCTTGTCTTTGTCTGCTGGTAAAAATGTAACAAAGTTGAAGATAGAATGTCAAATATAGCTTTTTTTTTTTTTTTTTAATAAAGATGGAGTCCCTAAATGTGTTTGTGTTTTTATTTCTAATAAAAAAATTCTGTTTTTTTATTGTTTACTGGAAATTCATAATGGCTGGGTCTAATTTGGCCTGATATCATGAATTTCAGGGTAGTACCAGCTGACGACACAAAGCTGGTATTAACCCCCTAATTATTAAGCGTGCCATTGCCACCAGGGCCACTGGAAGAGCAGGGCAAATCACCTGGAAATGGCGCTACGATAATTGTGCCATTTCCAGGTGCGGCTACAGGCTGCGATTTTCAGTGTAGGAGACCCAGAATGCTTGGGCCTTAATATGCTGAGAATCCCAGCCCTGAGCTGCCTGGGATTTACCTTGGCTGGTGCTGGTGATTAAAATACGGGGGGAAAGCCCACGCATTTTTTTTTTAATTATTTATTTAAATAATTAAGCCAGTTACATGGGGGTGATAGCCAGTAGCTGTCCGCTTTATCTGACCTGAGAATAAAAAAATACAGTGGAGCACTACGTAATTTTTGTAAATTATTTATTTTTACGCAGCAAATCACAGATGCCCATCCTTTGTGACAGCGTCTGTGACTGGCTGTTTAAAAATAAATCACTTAATAAAATGACTTCGCGCTCCAAACTATTTTTGATTCTTATCGCAAATAAAGCAGACAGCTACGGGCTGCCATCCCCAGCTGCCTGGCTTTATCTTGGTTGGCAATCAAAATACAGGGGAGCTCATTTTTTTTTTTTTTTAATTATCTAAATAAATAAAAAAAAATGCATGGGCTCCCACTGTGTTTTGATTGCCAGTTAGTTGGGGCTGGGATTCTCAGCGTGGTAAGGCCCAAGCTTTCTGGGCCGCCCACACTGAAAACTGCAGCCCGCAGCCACCCCTGGAAATGGCACATTCAGTGTAGCGCCATTTCCAGGCACTTTACCCAGCTTCTCCAGTGGCCCTGGTGGCAGTGGCATGTTGGGTAATAATGGGGTTAATACCAGACTTGTATTGTTAGCTGGTACTAAGCCCAAAACTCATGTTGTCAGGCCAAATTAGACCCAGCCACCATGAATTTCTAGTAAACATAAAAAAAAGACACAACACAAATTTTTTTATTAGAAATAAAACACAAAACACATTTGGGGACTCCATCTTTATTACAAAAAAAACTCCATCTGACATAACAGATGGGTCTTCAATATTCAGCTCTGCTACATATTTTCCAGCAGACAAGCACATCTACTGACAGAGACAATCAGACACAGAATGACACCAGAGCACTGCCGTGAGAGAAGTACTCACTTTACAGCTGGGCTCCAGGGGCCAAGTGAAAAGTTATCTGAGTTCACAGAAGAACATGAACTCAAATAACCCCAGCATCACCCTGCACCTGAAGCGCAGCTGCCTCATTGCTGCCTTCAGAGCATGCGCATGATGAAGCTGGCAGATACACCTTGCAAGGAATACCAATGGGGAGGTCTGGAAATTACGATGCTGCGGCGTCATACACACAAGGAGGAGATTCAATTGAAGAGCTGGGAACGTACTTGGGAATTCTATGATCGCGCTCACCAGGGCATGATAAACATGCAGCATGGGGGAAGATGGAGCCATGGAGAACGCCCAGAGTGTCTACATACAGTACTCAAGAAGACTAATTAGCATGAAGAGATGTAAGGGACAAACTCATTTTTTACAACCATTATAGTACAGTTTTAGCTCAGACAAGGGATGGCTAGGGATGTACTAGGAAGGTGCAAGGACAGGTAGTAATAGGTTTGGGAGCAAAATGAAGAGCACTGCAGCTGATTAGCTGCTGCACCCTGACTGACAAGCCCCTGTGATGTTCCTAAGGTGGCCCGTCCCATACAATGATCTCATCAGGCATCATCCCCTTCCTGCTCCTACTCCCGCCTTCAGGGCTTATAAACCCCTATCTCTGGCTGTTTGGCCTCTCCCACCATGATGATCCAGGGCACGATCGCCCTCCCTCCCTTGTTTGTTATTTTGGTGAAATGGTTTAAAGGCGCAGCAGCAGATGGTGTGTGGTTTTGTTCGAAGACAACATGCGCCGGGAGTCCGGTGGCATACAGCTTTGATACACACAGGTTATCAGGCGGATTTCTGCCTAGGATCAAGCTGCGGCCAAAAATATCCCTCAAAAGATGAGATGATACTATTTGGATTTACCTCTCCAATAAAGAATTTTGGTTAAGATTTAAATGTGTGGTTCTTCATTATGTGGGACGGAGTTGGTGGTGGGTCTTGTCAGTCAGAGCTGATAGATTCCCTTTAATGCAGAATGTAAAGAGCAGACCAGAACCCAACACTTCTCACAGGTAAATATTTGCAACAAAATATATCCAAGTAGGCAATTATCTGATAAGCAGCTATACTTCATACTGCTGGCTCTAATCTACTTTTATACTTTACACTACACTATCAAAATTAGTAAACAATTTACACATTGATTAAAAGGAAAAAAGGAGAAGATCCTGCAGCACACGTCTCCTTAAAACTTCATGTTTTATTTTGCAACTTTAAAAGAGTCCATTGACATGTAAGCAAAACCTGGCTGTACAGGGGAGGTTAGGTGCAAGAGACGCTGGCACAGACCCACTGAAGCACACGCAGATGCAAAACGGCTGTTGTCTGTTAAGCCTCCTGTGTCTCTTGCACCAGAGCCCTCTCCCCTTGTACTTCCATGTTTTGCTTGAATTTCAATGGACTCTTTTAAGGTTTGCACAACAGAGCATAAAGTTTTAACCCCTTCACCCCCAAGGCGATTTTCTGGTTTTCATTTTCCCCTCCCCTTCTTCCAACAGCCATATTTTTTATTTTTACGTTAATATAGACATATGACATCTTGTTTTTTGCGGGACGAGTTGTTCTTTCAGATGCAATAATTTACTTTACCATACAGGAAAATGGGAAAAAATTCCAAGTGTGGTGAAACTGCAAAAAAAATGCAATTACACGTTTGTTTTTTTGGGTTTTTATTCACAATGTACACTATATGGTAAAACTGACCTGTCAGTATGATGTCTCAGGTTGGTACGAATTATTAGATACCAAACATGTATACTTTTACTGTTATCTAAGTGGTATTTTTGTGCGATGTTCCGTGACCCGTAACATTCTCAATTTTTGGGATCTGGGGCTGTGTGACGGCTTATTTTTTGCATCTTCAGCTGTTTCTAATGAAACTATTTTTGAGTGGATATGATGTTTTGATCCCATGTTATTGCATTGTATTACAATGTTGCGGCATTTGGACCTTTTTTTAGGGCACGCAGTTTGCAGACATGATTAACCGATTTTTATATTTTGATAGCTCAGGCATTTTTGAATGTGGCAATACCAAATGTGTGTATTTTTTAAATTTTTTAAATAGTTTTATTTTCAATGGTGCAAAAAGGGGGGTTATCTGAACTTTTGTGGTTTTTTTTTTTTTACTTTTAAAAACTTTTTTTCAGTATTTTACTTGGACTACTAGAGGGCCTCGGTGCTACAAAGTCTGATCGCTCCTCTTGTCTTCAGATGAGCTGCTGCTCATCTGAGCACAGGGGAAATGATCACTATCTGCTGGTGACCTCACTGGGTCACTGCCAGCAAGAAGTGGTTCAGGACAGCTCCTGGGGTCTTCAGAGGACTCTGGGCTGTCGGGGTAAAGCATGGAAGTCCCGTGGTCGCATCACGCGACCTCCGATCACGGCAGGGAGCAGCCCAATCCCCACCACGGTGATGTGGATCGCGCTGTCAAAGATTGAAAGTGGCTTTGAGATCGTGGATCAGATCGGCGCTGTCAGATACACATCTCAGCTGATGACATAAGCTGAGATGTGGGGAAAATGATGCAAGCTCAGTGCGTGAGCTTGCATTAAAGTGTGGGAAGCGACCTATGAAACAAATGTGCGTCATAGGTAGTGAAGGAAGATGTGTGCCACAGAATCTTATCTTCTAAATTGAATTTGTCTAACCAGAGCCAGGCTTTCCTTGGTGGAGCACCGTTATCTCTGTTTTCATAGAAGAAGTCCTGTGTTTGAGACTCCTAACCGAGGCTCCACAGACTCTATTTGCATAACTGTATAGAAGTACATGTACTACACAGCCAAAACCTATACATTGATCTATTTGCTAAACAAAAAGTTACAAATATGGACAAGGTTCTTGGAATTCTGATCAGACTCTATGAATTCCATTGCCATGTAACGTAGAGCCTCTTAGTAGGTTCTGGTCCCTGACCTTAACCCCTTAATGACAACTGATAAAAATGGCGGCCATTAAGAGGCCTTATTATCTCATTACCTGTGAGCAAGGACAAGAAATTAGTTGAGATGAGTGAACCTTTTGAAGTTCGGGTTACGCCAGGGCAGTCAACTTTTTGGCACACTGTTCAGGGCCCCGAACTTCAATGGAAGTCACTGATTGGCAGTTCAGCTCTCCACTCACATACAGCCAGCCAGAAGTAAAATAATTCCAAGGGTGGGAGGGCAGGTTTTGTTTTTTTTAATTAATTTTGGATACACACTACGGCCAAAAAATGTGCTTTTAAGCCATGTGCAGTGTTTGATCGTCTCGCACTGGGCCAAGCACCAACTGTACCCGACCACAGCAATGCCTGCTCCAGAGCTTTGCAAATGTAAAGCACTCAAACTCTGAACCTGAACAGGTTTGCTGAACACTGGGAAGTGCAGCGGCTTGAACCGAACCTTGAAAGGTACGCTCATCTCTAGTGATAAGCCATCCCCCCGTGGGTGACAACTTGACACCTGACACAATCGGGCATCAGCCCTGACCGTTGTGGAACTGACCAGGGACTGTTAACTCCTTAAATACCACTTTCAATCAGGACAACGGTATCCAAATGGTTATAAAAGGGTTAAAAGACCCCCTCTCACATGATCGGCACCCACATGATAATAATTGAGTGTGCTGATCATTGCCATGGTACGCTTAGGTCATTTGATGACACCAGGTACAGAGGCTGGTTAGATCCTGCAATGAATAGGGTCTAACAGGCACAGTCAGTAAACACCTGTGAGGTGGATGGATTATCTCGGCAAAAGAGTAGCACCTAATTACACAAATTTAGACAACATTTCAGAGAAAAAGACCTTTTGTGTACATAGAAAAAGTCTGAGATCTTTGAGTTCAGCCCATGAAAAATGAGAGCAAAAACAAAACTGTTGAGTTTATATTTTTGTTCAATGTATTTACTATGATTTATATCAGAAAATTAGTATGAATAATAACTGACTTAGATTTTATTTTCCAGCACGTGGACAGCCCACAGATGCACCACGATTATTGAGATGTGTAGGCCTCTAAATATATTTGGCACCCCTTACTCCAGTGTGTGCTTGGATCAACACAAGGTGTTAATGTTAAAGCTAAAATGTTACACACTGGGCCTAATTTATCAATGGTGTTGATGACCCATAGCAACCAATCAGAACTCGGCTGTCATTTTTTAAACTGCTCTGGTAAAATGACAGCTGCAATGTGATTGGTTGCTATGGACAATCAAGACAATTTTACTAGGAGACTTTTTCAGCAATCCTTTCCATTGTGCGTGTCTAGCATACAGAAACCTGGTCACACAGTCACAGGGGATGTTTGCTGTATTACACAGTATGCTGCATATGAAGGAACATCTGACATCTGCCTTACATATATGGTGGAGGTAGGAAAAGGGGGTAATAATGAGTGCTAAAAATGTTTTCGCACAAAATCCTGCAAAACGTAAACTAAACAAGAGGCATCAGGCACTTTCATCTTCCTCTCATGACCATTGTTATGTTGGATGTGATGATGCCAGTCCTAATGGTGGCTGGCACTATATAATTCAACAAAACATGAGAAGATACAAGGAAAATCTTGACACATCGAATCCAGGGTAAATGTTAAAAATTCATACTTTTAATTCTAGAACATATTAAACAGAGAACCCACTGAACAGGGCACCTTGACGCGTTTTTGGTAATCAATTAGTCTAAGGTCGTTTCTGAACACCAGAAACGTGTCAAGTTTAGCGGGTTCTCTCTTTCTTAATATTTCCTGGAATCGAAATTATGAATTTGGATTGGATGGGTGGAGATTTTTCTTCTCTCTCCTCATGTTTTGCTGTGCCACACCAGTATCCACAGCACTTGTGCAGGAGATTTTGACATGAGCCATCCATAGATAGTGTGTTGAGACTCCTTCATCTAATCCAGAGGTGGGGAACTCCAGTGCATCTTTTCAGGATTTCCTTAGTATTACACATGTGTTGGAATCATCACCAGAGCAGGTTTTAAGGATTTCCTTAGCATTGCACAGCACAGGGGTTGGAATCATCCCCAGTGCAGGTGATTATATTATCAACTTGTGCAATACTAAGGAAATCCGGAAAACCTGCATTGTTTGTGGCCCATGAGGCCTGGAGTTCCCCACCCCTGACCTAATGCATATAAAATGTAACATTAAACCCACAATGAGACAATTGACATCTGATACCTTTGCTCTGGCTTCACGGCTTGCTTCCGCCTCAGCCGCCATTGCTCTCTGTAACGATGATGGCAGCTTCACGTCCTTTATTTCCACTCGCTCCACTTTAATTCCCCATTCTTTTGTAGCATCGTATAAGATTTTCTGCGGATACAACAGTAATTACAGAAATATATAAGTAATTACAGCCCTCTTAAATATCATTAAACTGGAGAAATGTATAAACGGCCATGCGGTGGACAGTGGCTATGCGCTTTGCAAGAACAGTTTAAACATTATGACATAGGAAAAAAAATATTTTTAGCCCCATTTCAGACAACTTGATAAAGAGCCTGAACTTAGTTTCAGATTTTTGTCTTGTGAGATTGTCTCTCCCAGCAATATAGGCTGGATGTGAAGTCGGTGTGAATCCAGGGTCCTGCTGTGTTCATTACCTTGTATTTCAACACAGCTTCTATCCAGCTCTTATATTTAGTTTATGTGCTTTCCTCCTTGTCTAGAGCTTGTTTTCTTTGCTCTCATAGGGGTTTGGGAATATTTCTCCCCTCACCAATGCAGATCTGTGTACATCCCTATCCCTCTTGCTATCTCTAAAGGCCCCGTTACACCAGTCCACATCGCCGCCGATTACATAGGCGACGTAGGGGCGATGTCGACGGCTGTGACAACTCGCCTGGTGTCACATCACTGATGTGAAACCAGGCGGCCGATCTGGGGCGATGTGCACACATCTCCCCATGTAACCGGCCGCCGACGAGCTGACAGGCGATGGGAGCCATAGGCTCCCATTGTGCTGCATCGCCGCTGGGGTTTTGAGACACCCCGGCGGCGATGCCGCCTGTCAGCTCGCCGCGGCATCGCCGGAGGTGTCTCCCCGTGTAAACAGGGGGCGGCGACGCTGGCGGGGCACCAAAAACATGCGCGCTCCCACCCGTCGCCACCGACATCTCCGGCGGTGTCGCAAGGTGTAACGGCACCTTAACACTGAAATAAGGAGAGGTGGAGTGGAGATAAGAAACAGTTAAGTGGGATCATTGATGTAGCATGGAATGGTCATGTGCCGGCTGCTGCATCTGTACAGGTAAGGTTTGTATGCTGCATTTTGCACCTTTATTCCTGGCTGATATTATTAGATCTCTGTTATCCAAGATCACAGTAACGATTGGTTTAATAATTAACCATACTGAAACTGTGTATAATCATTAACCACTATGAATTTACATTGCACAAGGGAAGAGTATTCTTTGTGGCCTGTACTAGAATGGAGATTGAGAGCTAGGGCCTCTCCGCATCTGCTGACACCTTCAACATCTTGTACAAAGCCTTCTCAGGAGAGTGGAAGATGTTCTAACTGCAATGGGAAAACCGGCACCATATTAATACCTGGCTGTAGAATGGGAGATCATAAAACGTCCTGTAGGTGTGACACGTAGGAGTCCCAATACTTTTGTCCATATAGGTGTATTTTTATATGGCAGATTCCATATTTTTAGTATTAATTATCCTATGTTGTAGGTAGATATAGTAAGTGAAGGGCTCATGTAGACAGCTTGTTATAGCTTTTGTACAAAGATGTAATACGACTACCATAGAGGTGTCTACGTCCCCCCTTGTGTATGCCTCCAAGTTTAAATAGTCGCCCCTATTTCCCTAGTTAATGAACTTGATAAAAAAGCATGACCCGTTGATGGTAAAATGTCACTAGCAAGCATAGGGCCAACGGCAGCAGCTTTTCACTAAGAGAATCCCACCAAGCAGCTATTGCTCATCACAAAGTAGGATTTTGGAGTCTAGGGAAATCTGCTAGCAGGTTTTTGCTATGTAATCTGAAGATAAAATGTGGCAAGGGTTAACAGAAAGAATTTAGCCATGTGTCTCTTGTCACAAAGTGTGTTGTTGCTTACTTGTAATGTTTGTTTTAGCACCAGTAACTTATCATTGCTCAGACACAGCAGCGTGTGAGCCCAAGTCTGGCACGCTTTATGCTGTTATTAGCAGCTCACTGTCTATATAGACTTTGTATACAGAGCCTGGTGTAGGCAGGAGAAGATCTCTCAGCTCTGCTGCATGGCTAAATCTAAAAACTTTGATTGTGTCACAACTACTTCACCCAGTAATCTAAGTGATACACTGTTGGATTCAGGGTCTCTTTGCCTACATCATGCTGCAGACCGATGAGATAGCAAAACCCTGCTGACAGATTCCCTTTAAATTCAATTCCATAAGAATTTTTTCACTTTCAGTGGAGTTTTCCTTTAAGTGACAGGACTTACGCTCATATGATCAGCCATTTGTTCACGATCCACTAAAATCTCTGTCAGGCTTTTGGTGCCCAACATATTCCGTAATGTGGTCTGCGCCAACATTTGAGTAGCCTGATTGGCGTTGTCCACTTTAATTACTGTAATAATTGGATTGAAAATACGGTAGAAGACCACAGCATCCACCATGATGGTCACAGAGTCCTTTGTGAGAACCTACAAGTAAAAAAGGATGTAAATAATGAATATGTACTCATCTGAAATGCATGTATAGTTAGATTCAAAAATCCATGGAAAGTCATAACACCAACAGAAATTTATCAGTACCTAGAAAGCAATCCTGCCACTTAGTGAAAAATAATATCAACTAGTTAAACTGATGGCTGATAAAATGGTGTCTCATTACCAAAGTGCCACACAAGAAACATCTCATGATGGCTAAAAGCAGTGAGCTGTGCAAAGAACATCATTTCACCATAAACCTGCCACTGTCAGGTGCTCCCTGAAAGATTTCACTCTTAAGAAGTAGCACAAGAGTTTTCAAAAAGCCAATAATCACCCGTGGAGAGCAACAGAGAGACCAGGAGTCAGAATGTACAATTGTTTCAAAGAGAGCAACAATAAATGCACTCAACCTCCATGACCTGTATGCACGGTCACCAAGCAAGACTCCATTGCAGAACAGAACGCATGTTCAAGAGTATTGAAAGTTTTCTCAAAAACAATTAGAAGAGCCTGTGAAATACTGGGAGAATATAGCCTGGTCAGATGAGACTAGAATTGTACTATTTGGATGCCATAATACGCAACAGGTTTGGAGGCCTTTCACATCATACCAACAGTGACAATTTGGAGGTGGAAACATCATGGTGTGGGGCTGTTTTTTCAGCATTTGGCCCTGGAAAACGTCATATGACTGAAGGAAAGATGAATAGACAAATGTACAGAGTTATTCTTGATAAAAATCTGCTGTCATCTACCAGCAGTGGCGTAATTACCGTGCTCGCACCCGGGCAGCAGTGCCCGCCCCTTCACTGCTCCACAAGCTAGCGGGAGGCAGAGCAGGTACTCGCGCCGCTAAAACAACCCGGCCGGCACCGACAGCACCAACACCCCCTTCCCCCGCTTCACACCCGGCCGGCACCGATAGCACACCCCCCCCGGTCCTCACCAAAGGGGCCCCGGGGTGCATCTTGCACCGGGGCCTGTGGGTCGGTAGTTACGCCACTGTCTACCAGGATGATGAAAATGAAACAAGGGTGGACATTTCAGCAAGACAACGATCCCAAACACACAGACAAAGAAACGCTCAATTGGTGTCCGAGAAAAAAAATAAAGCTGAAAGAATGACCGAGCCGATCACCTGACTTCAATCCAGTAGACAATTTATAGGAGGAAAATTGCAATAAAACTGGGATAGACAGAGAGGCACAAAATAGGGTTTATCTGGGATTAATATCCGTAACAATAGATAAGGGGTTACTCACCGGAATGGGTTGTGTGAAGTCACAGCCACTTTGATCGCTTGGGATATCTATGATATCCAATATCCACGACGTCTTACAGCAGTCCCCCAGTCAATAGTAATCCAAGATAGAAGATAGAAGGACTGGGGTATAAACACTGCGCTGCCATTAATAAAATCGAATGAAAGTAAAACTGATTGCGAGCTTAATTTCTACGCATTTCGGGCTGTTCATGCCCCTTTTTCAGGAAAGAATCACAGGATGTGTTTATACCCCATTTCTGCTATTTTCTATCTTGGATTTATGGAAGGAACCAAAACTCAAAAGTTCATGGAAGGAGTCCATGTGATCTTCATGATTTGATGAGTGTGTGCTAAGGGCCCGTTACACACTATGATATCGTTGGTTCGTCACGGCTTTTTGGGTGGAGCAATGACATCATAATGACGTTGTTGCGTGTGACAAGTAAGGGCCAGTTACATGCTTCAATGTCTCAGCGATCTGACCAACGATCCGACTTGACCTGGATCGCTTGAACGGTGTTCAATGATTGCTGGTGAGGTGTCACAAGTACAGATATCGTGAACGACGCAGCAACGACTCCGTGACAAGCGACCGATATTAGCAGTCGTCCGCCGACCCCCCACTCCCCGCCTGATTTGTCTACGCTAACACAAAGCGAGATGAAATAAAGGATTTCTTGGCATCTAAAAGGGTGAGTGCCGCTTTTCTTTTTCTACTTGTAGATGAATCTGTATAATATGTGTTTCACTTTTTAGTATTGAATTAAATTAACAGTTTGATGACATTCTAATTCACTGGGATGCACTAATATTTTAGGCATATTTATGGCATGAACTAAAAATACGCAATATGGATGCTAAAAGTCATGGTAATGCAGTTACAAAACAAACCTAGGTATTGTGTAATGTATTTTGTGTTTATAATAACAATATAATCAAATATAATGTAATATAATATAATAATATTAATAATCACTTCTTCATAATTTTCAAACTCTCTGCTTGGTAACAGTGGATAGGGGTAATTCTCATGTATATGCTAAGGCTGGACAATTATAAGGTCCTTGTTTTACTATCACATAGCGGCAGTCCACATCGCTGCCTCCAGGAGAAAGACTGAAAATAGGGACCCCAATATTGCTACAGATTATATATTCTGTTGCAAAAGCTGCATTATCTTATTAAACCACTAGATGGCAGTCAAAGAACTAACAATGGACCACATCACTTGGCTATTATCTGCCTATTCTCCCCATGTTTGCTTCTTTTCTATCAGTTAAATGACTCCTTTCATAACAGTGTCCCAATCCTGTATAATTATAGGAAAATCTAGGTCACTCTCCCGCAATAAAACAAGATCCCGGTCTATGCCGTTCTCACTTCCATTTCTTTTCACTCCAACATATAATTAATACGTATACTCACTTCTTGGGGAGGGACGGCAAATGACACTGTTCTTAAATCGAGTCTACAGAAATCATCTGTGCAGGGGAGAATCCAGAAAATACCTTTGGAAAGTGAACAAAATACATTTCACAGGAGTAAATATATTGTAAAGAAAAAAATACAGTAAAAATAAAAAGAGTTTGTGTGAGTTTTATCTGTATTTTCATGACTTTGTCAAAATAATGTATTAGTTTAACATGGTCTCACTAAATAAAAACACACAAGAATAAGATGCGAGTGATGCAATAAAAGATGCATCTATGCATGTGCCAGAAAATCAAATCAAGGCCACTACTTATTGCTGAAAATTATGGTAAATGTATCACTAAGATCATTATCTAGAACAAGGCGAGCACTGTAAAAAAAAAATCACTGCAAGATATGGCATATTGGATGGATGGATAGATAGGTAGATAGATAGATAGATACTAGGGAAAAAAAACTGCAATGCACTCGCTACATTGTGCGAGAGGTGCAAGCTGTGTCGCTGGATCAACAAGAAACAAAAAATTCACTGCTGCACTCAATCTAACCAAAAAGTGTATGCTAATAAGCAAATGGTTTGAGAAAAAAATTGAAACATCCGTTTCTTTCTAAAAAACTCAATACTCACTTTTTTATTAAAAAACCGGGGCTCTTGGTACACCCATTGGCCAATGTATGCCTGCCCTCCGGCCACTTCTCGGCGGCCCCGGGGTCCGGAGGGTCCTGCGCTGACATCCCTGCCAGATCCTTGTTCGTGGACTCCCTGGTCCTTCTGACCTCATCCTGATCCCTGAGCACCTGGGCCCAGTGGGGGTGCAATCTACAGCTGGGTGGAGCCAGCCACTCCACCTTGTCTGATATATACTAGGGAAAAAAAACTGCAATGCACTCGCTACATTGTGCGAGAGGTGCAAGCTGTGTCGCTGGATCAACAAGAAACAAAAAATTCACTGCTGCACTCAATCTAACCAAAAAGTGTATGCTAATAAGCAAATGGTTTGAGAAAAAAATTGAAACATCCGTTTCTTTCTAAAAAACTCAATACTCACTTTTTTATTAAAAACCGGGGCTCTTGGTACACCCATTGGCCAATGTATGCCTGCCCTCCGGCCACTTCTCGGCGGCCCCGGGGTCCGGAGGGTCCTGCGCTGACATCCCTGCCAGATCCTTGTCCGTGGACTCCCTGGTCCTTCTGACCTCATCCTGATCCCTGAGCACCTGGGCCCAGTGGGGGTGCAATCTACAGCTGGGTGGAGCCAGCCACTCCACCTTGTCTGATATATACTAGGGAAAAAAAACTGCAATGCACTCGCTACATTGTGCGAGAGGTGCAAGCTGTGTCGCTGGATCAACAAGAAACAAAAAATTCACTGCTGCACTCAATCTAACCAAAAAGTGGTACACACATACACACACACATACATACATACACATACATACACACTCTGTTCTGCTCCATACACCTCGTACGCACTCAGCTCTGCTCCATACACCTCGTACGCACTCAGCTCTGCTCCATACACCTCGTACGCACTCAGCTCTGCTCCATACACCTCGTACGCACTCAGCTCTGCTCCATACACCTCGTACACACTCGGCTCTGCTCCATACACCTCGTACGCACTCAGCTCTGCTCCATACACCTCGTACACACTCAGCTCTGCTCCATACACCTCGTACACACTCAGCTCTGCTCCATACACCTCGTACACACTCAGCTCTGCTCCATACACCTCGTACACACTCAGCTCTGCTCCATACACCTCGTACGCACTCAGCTCTGCTCCATACACCTCGCACGCAATCAGCTCTGCGCCATACACCTCGTATGTACTCAGCTCTGCTCCATACACCTCGTACGCACGCGGCTCTGCTCCATACACCTCGTACGCACGTGGCTCTGCTCCATACACCTCATACGCACTCGGCTCCGTTCCATACACCTAGTACACACTCGCCTCTGCTACATTCACACTGTAAATCCCTCCTGACCCCACACAAACTTCACCTAATTGAGTCTCATGATGGGCAGCACAGCAGAGTCCTGCATACTCGGAGATGCTGATCATGTGATCCCTGACTCCTCCCCTCCATGTGACATCATCACAGGTCCTGTAAGCACAGAGTGTTAAAAAAACGCCTATGTGAAGGCAGCCTTACAGGAACAGTGACTGCCGAAACCAGCAAGAGCTGTTTCTGACAGTGAGTATATTACACATTGTTAGGAGCGGGCTAAAATGCGTTTGCATTCTCTTGCGCTTTTTAAAAATATCATTCAAATGCAAAATGTTGCATTTTTGTGCGTCTGAGGATGCTTGGTATATACACAAGCATCCTCAAGCGCACAAATAATGTAAGCAGCTCAACAGAGCTACACTGCCATATGGTGGCACCGCAGCTTAGCGGAGTGTCTGGCCGTCTGGATCTCTCTTTCTCCTCACCTTTCTTCTTGCTGCTCTGGTCTCCTCCGGTCGCTCTGCACATATCAGCACGCAATCAGCTCTGCGCCATACACCTCGTACGCACTCAGCTCTGCTCCATACACCTCGTACGCACGCGGCTCTGCTCCATACACCTCGTACGCACGTGGCTCTGCTCCATACACCTCATACGCACTCGGCTCCGTTCCATACACCTAGTACACACTCGCCTCTGCTACATTCACACTGTAAATCCCTCCTGACCCCACACAAACTTCACCTAATTGAGTCTCATGATGGGCAGCACAGCAGAGTCCTGCATACTCGGAGATGCTGATCATGTGATCCCTGACTCCTCCCCTCCATGTGACATCATCACAGGTCCTGTAAGCACAGAGTGTGCTGCTCTGTCGGCTCCCATGGAGGGGGGGAGGAGGGAGACTTCCGGTGCTGCAGGAGGCTGAAAATGACCCCCCAACTGCCCCCTGGATATGACCCTGGCTGTGGGGGAAGTGCTCAGGGGCCCCTGAGGTTAGGGTCACACTTGCATTGTGTCCCTAGCCTGAGGCAAGTATTTTCGGCTGCAGAGTATAGCATTTAATGCTATGCGCTGGAGCCCATAGAAACCCGATATTTACCTTGACAACCACTGATTGTCAATGTAAACATCGGGTTTCTATGGGCTCCGTTGCTGGCAGCGCATAGCATTAAACGCTCTGCGCTGCAGCAGACAATACTTGCATCAGGCTAGGGACACAATGCAAGTGTGACCCTAGCCCTCAGGGGCCCGGTGGGCCCCCTCCAAGCAGTCGGGCCCCGGTACTTGCCCGGGTGCGCCGGGTGCTGACGCCGGGCCTGCTTATAGAGCTTGTAGCTTTTACCAGTTCTTTTCACTGGGCTGAGTTAGGACCAGAGACCACATCAAAGTTGAGCTAGTTGAGTTGAGTGTACTTTGATGTGGAAATAAATCAGCTGATAGAAGCTCAGAAAAAGACATAAAGAGTTACAAAATCCCCATCAGAATGAGCTTACTGAAGCATTCCTAATGAAGAGCCAAATTGCACAAAATAATGAAACCCAATGGCAAAAAAAAATATTTTAGCCAGAAATACATTAAGGGTTTTTTCCCATGAACAAAATTAGTTTTAAAGTTAATTGTAATCAATAGATCTTGAAATAATTATAATTTCGTTGGCTGTGTTTAAAAAAACGTTCCTGTGCTGAGATAATCTTATACATGTGTATTTGGCCTCTCTTGAAGTTTTCAACTTTTTGCCACATTTCAGGCTTCAAACATAAAGATATAAATTCTAATTTTTTTTTTCAAGAATCAACAACAAGTGGGACACAATCGTGAAGTGGAACGAAAATTATTGGATATTTTAAACTTTTTTAACAAATAAAAAACTGAAAAGTGGGGCGTGCAATATTATTCAGCCCCCTTGAGTTAATACTTTGAGCGCCACCTTTTGCTGTGATTACAGCTGCAGTCTCTTGGGGTTTGTCTCTTAACAGTTTTGCACATCGAGAGACTGAAATTCTTGCCCATTCTTCCTTGCAGAACAGCTGGAGCTCAGTGCGGTTGGATGGAGAACGTTTGTGAACAGCAGTTTTCAGCTCTTTCCACAGATTCTCGATTGGATTCAGGTCTGGACTGTGACTTGGCCATTCTAACACCTGGATATGTTTATTTTTGAACCATTCCATTGTAGATTTTGCTTTATGTTTGGGATCATTGTCTTGTTGGAAGATAAATCTCCGTCCCAGTCTCAGGTCTTTTGCAGATTCCAACCGGTTTTCTTCCAGAATGGTCCTGTATTTGGCTCCGTCCATCTTCCCATCAATTTTAACCATCTTCCCTGTCCCTACTGAAGAAAAGCAGGCCCAAACCATGATGCTGCCACCACCATGTTTGACAGTGGGGATGGTGTTTTGAGGGTGATGAGCTGTGTTGCTTTTAAGCCAAACATATCGTTTTGCATTGTGGCCAAAAAGTGTGATTTTGGTTTCATCTGACCAGAGCACCTTCCACATGTTTGGTGTCTCCCAGGTGGCTTGTGGCAAACTTCAAACGAGACGTTTTATGGATATCTTTGAGAAATGGCTTTCTTCTTGCCAGTCTTCCATAAAGGCCAGATTTGTGCAGTGTACGACTGATTGTTGTCCTATGGACAGACCCTCCCACCTCAGCTGTAGATCTGTGCAGTTCATCCAGAGTGATCATGGGCCTTTCGGCTGCATCTCTGATCAGTCTTCTCCTTGTTCGAGATGAAAGTTTAGAGGAACGTCCAGGTCTTGGTAGATTTGCAGTGGTCTGATACTCCTTCCATTTCAATATGATCGCTTGCACAGTGCTCCTTGAGATGTTTAAAACTTGGGAAATCTTTTTGTATCCAAATCCAGCTTTAAACTTCACCACAACAGTATCTCGGACCTACTTGGTGTGTTCCTTGGTCTTCATGAAGCTCTCTGCACTTGAAACAAAACCCTGAAGGTGTGTTTACACGTCCCGATATCGGCGTCCAACTCCGACCAAAAGTCACGTGGTTCGTGCGTTGGACCCGATATCGTTTGTGCGTTGTATGGTGTAAACATCCAATATGATGCACAAACGATGGCAAACCGATATCGGGGATCGAATGAGCGTGCTATTCAACGGGCCGATATTGGGTGGAGGTTGGAGCAGGATCGTGCTGTGTGAACGCCCAACTACGATGTGCAGTACAACTTCCCCTATTCACTCCATGTTAAATGGTCGTTCCTGGGTCGGCCGTACAAGGGGGCGTACACATCGTAGAGACGTTGTATGCCGATATCGCGCTGTGTAAACCTCCGATGCGATTCTTTGAAATCTGGCCAGAAAAAGCGCGCTCCCGCATCGTCGGATCCAATATCGGACCGACGTTGGAGCGTGGAAACCCACCATGAGGATATCGCAGAACAAGTGCATTTATACAGAGACTTGATTACACACAGGTGGATTCTATATATCATTACCAGACATTTAGGACAACATCAGATCATTCAGAGATCCTCACTGAACTTCTGGAGTGAGTTTGCTGCACTGAAAATAAAGGGGGGAATAATATTGTACGCCCCACTGTTCAGTTTTTTATTTGTTAAAAAAGTTTAAAATATCCAATAAATTTCGTTCCACTTCACGATTGTGTCCCACTTGTTGTTGATTCTTCACAAAAATATTAGAATTTATATCCTTATGTTTGAAGCCTGAGATGTGGCAACAGGTTGAAAAATTAAAGGGGGCCAAATACTTTCATAAGGCACTGTATAGGTTTTCCCTGCTATGTAATGTGTAATGGGACATGGTCTGATCATACCACATCTCCTGTGCTGAGATAATCTCTAATATAATTGTGCAGCGCCCACTTCCGTCTGAGGCCGAAATGTATGCAAAAAAGCCGCCGCACGGCATGCAGGGAGATGTTGTCCACGGGCAGGCCACAAGGGGCAGTGACGCTGCCTCGACAACTACAACTCCCAAGAGCCACCGCAGGAGAACGAAACTCTCCCTGCCACAATGTCAGCGGCCACAGGGCACAGACCGCTTCCCCACCGGCATGGAGCCCCCCTGCTGCCGCCCAGTGCCACACACCGACCGCTACTGCCCGCTGCCACTGGACCGCCCCATGCAGGACAGAGGGGGAGCTCCAGCTGCCGGCATGGAGCTCCCCGCTGCCACTCACCGGAGCGCACGTGCTGGAAAAGAGAGGGGAGCAGAGGGACTCGCCACCTCCACCGGACCCCCACCTTCACCGGCCCGCCAACTCCACCGGAATGCCATGTAAGTGGAAGCAGGAGGGAAACTGGCGTCTGAAAGAGAGGGGGAAAGCATGAGAACTGGAGCCTGGGGAACAGGAAGAGCACTGGAGCCTGCAGCACAGGGGGGAGGCAGGAGGGGGACTTCCGTCTGAAAAACAGGGGCAGGAGGAAGACTAGAGCCTGGGGGGGCAGAAGGAGGACTGGACCCTGGGAAGGGGTTAGGAGGACGACTGGAGTCTGGAGCAGAAGGGGGTGGGGGCCATGGGATCAGGAGGGGGACCGGAGCCTGGAGCAGAGGGTCTAGAACATCCTGCCCCCTGGCTCCATCCTGCCCCCTTGACTCCATCCTGCCCCCCCGCCACCATCCTGCCCCCCCTGCCTCCATCCTGCTTCCCCCCACGGCTCCATCCTGCCCCCCTGTGACTCTATCCTGCCCCCCCTCGGCTCCATCGTTCCCCCCCACCCCCGGATCCACTGTGCCCTCCCTGGCTCAATCATGCCCCCCCCTGGCTCCATCCTGCCCGGCTCCATCCTGCCCACTCCGGCTCCAACCTGCCCCCCTGACTCCATCCTGTCCCGCTCCTTTCTGCCCCTGCTGATTAATCTCGCCCGGCGACTAAACACTGACACTGCCACACACCACTGACACCGCCACACACCACTTCACACGGACACCGCCGCACACCGGCACTGCTGGATCCATCCTTCCTCTCTGGCTCAATCCTGTCCCGCTCCATTTGCCCCCGCTGATTAGTCTCGCCCGGCGACTAATCTCGGACACCGCACACCGACACTGCTGCACACTGACACTGCTGTACATTAACACTACTGTAGGTATCTACTATATAATTGCCTAATCGTGTCTGTCCACAAAATCACACGCCAGCGCTCACGGCTTGGTATATTGGCGCGCAATTTGAACTGCCGCTCATAGTGTGACGCACTTCTCTGCTGTTTACAAGGCTCTCAGTCATAGTGTGACACAGTTTACTCCTGTTTACAATGTATTCTAGAATACCCGATGTGTTAGAATCGGGCCACCATCTAGTCTTATATATGTGTCCCTGCTATGTACTGTATAATGGATGTGTCTGACCGTACAGGGACATGGTCTGATCATACCACATCTCCTGTGCTGAGATAATCTTATATATGTGTCCCTGCTATGTACTGTGTAATGGATGTGTCTGACCGTACAGGGACATGGTCTGATCATACCACATCTCCTGTGCTGAGATAATCTTATATATGTGTCCCTGCTATGTACTGTGTAATGGATGTGTCTGACCATACAGGGACATGGTCTGATCATACCCCATCTCCAGGGCTGGCGAGGAAGCAAAAGAAACTATACAGACATTACAGCACAGGATTATAGATGATTCTTTTTGTGAGATAAAACATTTCCCTGTCTGTTTTTCAGAAATGTTTTACCTCAAAGAATCACCTGTGATCCTGGGCTGTAAAGTCTTTATACTCTTATTTCCTCCCTGGCCCAGGGGATGTGGTATGATTAGACCATGTCCCTGTATGGTCAGACACATCCAATACACAGTACATAGCAGGGACACATATATAAGATTATCTCAGCACAGGAGATGTGGTATTATCAGATCATGTCCCTGTATGGTCAGACACATCCATTACACAGTACATAGCAGGGACATATATATGTAAGATCATCTCAGCACAGGAGATCTGGTATGATCAGACCAGATTTTTTTTCACCACTTGAAAAAAAGAAACTATAAAAGTTTAGTATCACTGTAATCCTACTGACTTGGAAAACAAAATTGCCAGGTCATTTCAGCTGCACAGTAAACACTGTAACAATCAAACCAAAAGAATAATTGCGAAACTGAGTTTTTTCTGCAATTTCACATCACCTGGGATTTTTTGTTACCGTAGTTTTCCAGTACACTGGTGTCATTCCTCTATTCGCTCTATGGAGTCTGATATGCAATCTTGTGCTTTTTTGCAGTTCAGCTAGAGTTAGGGTGTCGGCTGTTTGGTATTCACTGGCCATCAGTCTTGCAGAACTTTCTGATGGCTGGTAATTTGCTGCTGGAGTTTTTGGTTGCTTCTGTCTTATCACAGCTGTCTCCACCCTTTAAGTATGGTGGAGCCCAGATTTCTATGCTGGATATAGCTTTAGCTTTGCTGCAGCAATACCAGTCATGTACTTGCTCTTTCAGTTATTTGGAAACAGCTGCTTTTGGTTTGATGGAAACTTCCTTATTGTATCTCCTGCTTGTACTTGTTTTCTCCATTATGACATAATGTATTCTCCCTGAACATGAGTGCTGTGAGCTTGTGTTTTGGTTTTCTCCTATCGGTCTTCTCATCTGTGGATTTCTTTACTTACCAGCCCCGGGGGGAGTGGGAATCAGTTCAGTTCTGTACAGGAGCAGGGCAAGGTTGGTGACTCAGGCTTCTCCTCTATCAGGAGTACCATTGAGTTAGCAATAGTTCAGGGCTCCCTAGCTTGAAGTGCAGATCAGGCACCCCGGTTTCCCTTTTTCCCATAGCCACTGTGACATTTGAATGGTGAAATGAATGGTGTCATGCAAAACTACAACGTGTGCCGTAAAAAAAACAAGCCCTGATATGTCTATGTCGATGGAAAACTAAAAGACATATGGCTCTTAGAAGAAGTAGTGGAAAAAAAATGAAAATCATCTGATCATAAGGTGTTAATATGACATTATTGTAATCATTAACCTATGTACTATGACACAACTATGTGCACTACTCTAAGCCAGTACTATGGCACTGACGCGTCCCAGGGCCGTGGGGTACTTGGAGACCGGGTTAACGGTTCTGTGCTGGGGGAGTCACGGGGGTTGAGACCCAGCTTCGTGGCTCTGGGTGTCGAGTTAAAAGTTCTGGGGGTGGTGAATTGGGATTTAGGGATTAGTTGTCATAACGCCACCTGGGGTATGTGGCTATTAGTGGCTGATACTGCAGTCTGGGACCTCTGGGGATGATGGGAGAGCAGCTGTAGTGGTCTCGCTCCCCACGGGTGGAGCGGTTTCCTAGGGCAACCGATGAAGTCTATGGCGGTGGTAAGCCGTTGAGGGTGCAGGACTGAGGGCGCGTAATAACCGACAGACACACAGCTTGTAGTCTCTGTTACCTTTACTGGTAGGTGCAGGTGAAAGCCAGGATACTGTCCACAGGTGATGTTAGGAATCCATTTGGCCTGGGAGCACGTTGAGGTTCTCCTCACCCAGTGAGTTCTGAGGACTCCCTGCTGCGCTACTTTTGGTGGGTCCTGGCTGTCTGTAGCTTGCTTCGACCCTCTCTTCCTGCGTACAGTCTCTCACCAATATGGCAGGCAGCCCGAGCCCTTCCCGGGCACCTCTCCTCTGGTTACTGTCCCTGAGCTCTTGTATGCTACTTTGCCTCCTGGGCTTTGTTGTGGACGGAAGACTTGAAGTCTCTCGCCCTCCGGTTTTCGCTGCTGGGCCTGGAATGCTTCACAACCTCGGATTCCGGTGTCCGCTTCTGGCGCTCTGCTCTAGGGTGAACCCGATTGCTGGCTCCACTCCCCAGGCTTTCTTCTCTCCTTCCTCAGGCCCTCTCCTATGGGTCACTCATGCTGGCTAGTCTCCGTCCCGGGACGAGCCTTACCCTGCTCCAGTCCTGGGACTTCTTCACAGTCCTCCTAGGAACTGAACTGCCTAACTCTCCCCTCAGGCCAGAATTTATTGGGGACCTCCCCTGAACCCGGGTTCGAGCTTCCCCTTTTGGTCTGGGGTCAGGAAAGGTGTTGTGTGCTGTGGGCTTACCTAATGTGGATACCCCTCCATGCTCCTAAGCACGGCATCAGCCCCCAAGGGAGACAATGGCATTGTGGCAACCGGACTCTGGGGTGCCACATTCCCCCTAGTTAAATTCAGTACTGGACTGAGGAAACATTTTAGAAAAACATAAAGACATGAAATGACAATAACAGTGAATAATGAACAGTCTCAAAAATGAAAAATTACAAAAACCAAGAAACAGACACTACGGCGCTTAGTCCTTCCACTGTTGGCTTATGAAGAGTTATCTAAAGGGAACCTGTCACCTGGATCTAAGCCCCTACACTATCACTACCTGTCCCTGCACCTTCCTAGCTGCTCCCTATCTATCCCTCTCTGAGCTAAAGGGGCCCTATAAAACTGCAGAAAAATAACTTATAACTTACAGCAGTCCTTAAGGCTGGGGACTTATAAGGCGGCCCCAGACTCCATTCTGCCCCTCCTGCTGGGCGTCATTATTCTTTCTTCATTGCCACCTCCTCTATTTGGAATCTCCCGCCCTCTTTACACCTATCATGCACCGGCCGCTACGTCACATCCGGCGCAGTGCATTATGGGTCGGATCACGTGATCGGCCCCAGTGCATTATGGGCTTTGTCACGTGATCGGCCTGGCTCCGCGCATGCGCTTCCTTTAACCAAGCGAAAATTTGCATAACAGTTTGTTTGTCTGTATCTAGCTAGGGCTTTACCTCCCGCTGGGCCACACTAGTCTCTGTTCTTCCTTCATGGAATACACCCCGAATAAATGTTTCAGTCTCTTTGAAATCGGTCAGGGAAGTAGCTTCCAATGATTACTGCCAGATCGCTCCCGGGATGAACGGCATTGTGAACAGCATGACTGGTGCTGCTGTGGGGGTCACAGCTGCGGTGGCTACTAGAGGCTCGACCGGGTTTACGATGGCGGGCAGAGCTTTGGGTTCGACTTGGGCAGTGGCCTCGGCTGGAGGGGCTGCCGGGTCAACCGCAGGTTCTATTTCCTCTAGATTGGACATTGTTCCCCCCTAGTGAACCACAGCCCGGTTCTCGGTGTCTCTCGGCAGATCAGTCTACCGCTCTTCAGGCGGGGGATCGCGCGTTCAGGGGATTCCCAGCGCAGGACGTCCTGTTTCATGTTGGCTGATGTCAGAGCGTGGGCCATTTTCTCTCTTCAAGCCCTTCCCAAGGTTCCGCCCCCGACAGCACGCTCCCTCGTCTTTCCGCACGCTTCATGGGATAACAATGGCAACTATACACAGTTCAATAAAGTCTATGGCACATAGTACCAGTTAAAATTGCGCATGAGATCCTGTTCGTTACGCCAGGAACTGACGCACCCCAGGGCCGTGGGGTACTCAGAGACCGGCCTAACGGTTCTATGCTGGGGGAGTCACGGGGGTCGAGACCTGGCTCCGTGACCCTGGATGTTAAGTTAAAAGTTCTGGGGGTGGTGAATTGGGGTTTAGGGATTTGTTGTCGTGACGCCACGCGTGGTATACGGCTATTAGTGGACGATACTGCAGTGTGGGACCACTGGGGATGATGGGAGTGTAGCTGTGGTGGTTCCACTCCCCACGGGTGGAGCAGTTCCCCAAGGTAACCAGTGAAGTCTATGGCGGTGGTAGGCCGTTGGGGGTGCAGGACTGAGGGACGGAATAACCTAGACACAGAGCTCAGAGTTTCCATTACCTTTACTTGTAGGTGCAGGTGAAAGCCAGGATACTGTCCACAGGTGAAGTTAGGAATTCAGGTGGCCTGGGAGCAAGATGAGATTCACCTCACCCGGTGAGTTCTGAGGACTCCCTGCTGTGCCTGTCTTGGCGGGTCCTGGTTGCCTGTAGCTTCCTTTGATCCTCTCTTCCTGCATAAATTTTGCGGCAGGCAGCTCAAGCCTTTCCTGAGCACCTCTCCTCTGCTTACTGTCCGTGAGCTCTAGTATGCTGCTTTGCCTCCTGGGCTTTGTTGTGGATGGAAGACTTGAAATCTCCCGCCCTCTGGTTTTGGCTGCTGGGTCTGGAATCCCTCACAACCTCGGACTCCGGTGCCCGTTCCTGGCGCTCTGCTCTGGGGTGAGCCAGATCGCTGGCTCCACTCCCCAGGCTTTCTCCTCTCGTTCCTCAGACCCTCTACTATGGGTCCCTCACGCTGGCTAGTCTCTGTCTTGGGACGAGCCTTACCCTACTCCAGTCTACGGGATCTCTTCACAGTCCTGCTAGGAACTGAACTGTGTAACTCCTCTACCAGGCCAGAATTTATATGGGACCTCCCCTAAACCCGGGTTCAAGCTCCCTCTTCAGGTCTGGAGTTAGGAAAAGTGTTGTGTGTTGTGGGCTTACCTGGGGTGGATACCTCTATTTGCTCCCAAGCACGGCATCACCCCCCGAGGGAGACAATGCAATTGTGGCAACTGGACACTGGGGTGCCACAGCATCACTATTTTTATTATCTTTGTACTGACACATCACTGTCTTTATTAGTCCTGTACTTTAGACATCATAGTGTGTCTTATAACTGTACTTAGACTTTGCGTTGTGCCTTATAGCTACAGTATACTGAGACATCACTGTGAACCCAAGGACTGTACTGAGACATCACTGTATGCCTTACAACTGAACTGAAACATCATAATGTGCCATTTTACTGTAGCATTAGTTCGACCACTAGAGGTCACCGTGCCAAACTAAGAAGAAAGCCCAGGAATCTAATGATAAAGACAGGAAGTAGAGAAAATGAAAAAGACCCACAAGCTGGATGTAGAGGATGGGAGCTGAGAGGAGACCTGTCTGAGACACAGAAGTGCTTAGAGCCTTGAGAGACTCAAAGTGGACGGTGTGACCAAGAGGCATCAGCTTCTGTGAGTAAACTTGGATGTGTGACCAGTCACGGACTGTTTAGTCAGCAAGGGAAAGTTAGCTAGAATTTGCAGCATCTCTAAGAACATCCCTTTTGCAAAGACTACAGATAGACTAATAGAGAAACAGTGTGAACTCCTGTGTACTCAGGTGAACATGAATACCATAGGAGAGCTCAGTGGATCACTACATCATTGAGACTAAGACTGATTCTGTGTCGTCAACTGCACCTGGATGCGTCAGAGAATTTGGTGACCTAGGAAAGCTGATTAAATCTAGTGGACAGACGTCAGAGTAACCAGTTCAGTTTTTTTTTTGTTTGCGGATATTTAGTCAGGGTGTCCACTCTAAGCCCTTGCAGAGAGAAGGGCAGTATAACTATTGTTTTGGTTTGAGTGATTAGTTATGTGAAGATATATATATCAAAGGGAAAACTGGGTATCTGGAATCTATTCTAATTAAGATGGGAGGTGGGTGTAAGATTGTATACCTGAAAGAATGACATGCCACGGTCACGGTACAATCCAGTGTAGTCCCTGTATCGGAAAAGGGAGGGAGCAGCATAGTCTTACAACAACCCCGAAACAGCTGTCTGTGGTTGGATACCTAGTCCATGGTAAACCCCTGGCCATATCTTCAAGCTCGCAAGGGCTGGGTAGTGACTTAAGGGCTACTAATACCCTGGGCTAGGTCCTTCCCTGGTGGGATAACTGGCTGGTGTCCATGTTGTAGACTCTTAACCGAGGCTCCATGGACTTCATCTGCATATTCAAATTCTAGGGAGCAATGCACCTTGGGTTTCACTGTGTTTGAGTGCTTTAACTGGTGCCCGCAGTGTTATCCTCCACTGGTCTCCACAAGGTCAGTGGTTGCTTTGTGATGTCGGTCTATCAAGCATTGCTCCCACCCAGCCAGAATCCTGCGCCACACTGATGAGGGGCAACAACCCCGAAACAGCTGTCTGTGGTTGGATACCTAGTCCATGGTAAACCCCTGGCCATATCTTCAGCTCGCAAGGGCTGGGTAGTGACTTAAGGGCTACTAATACCCTGGGCTAGGTCCTTCCCTGGTGGGATAACTGGCTGGTGTCCATGTTGTAGACTCTTAACCGAGGCTCCATGGACTTCATCTGCATATTCAAATTCTAGGGAGCAATGCACCTTGGGTTTCACTGTGTTTGAGTGCTTTAACTGGTGCCCGCAGTGTTATCCTCCACTGGTCTCCACAAAGTCAGTGGTTGTTTTGTGATATAGTCTTACAGGTAGAAGTGTTCCATTCCGTACAGCTGGCACTTGGGATCTCTCAGGTGGCATAATTTGTATTTTGTGGCTGTTGTAGCCCATATTTTGTTGAGAAGTGAAATTCTGCTATCTATTGCAAGTTATAAAAAGAAGTTGGTTTGGTATCATATTGTGGTTGGAGTCATTTATAGCAGAGCAGTATTTCACACTCATATCGACCAGTGTTCAGTCGTTATATTACTGTACTGAGACATCACTATATGCCTTATGACTGTACTGAGACATCACTGTGCACCTTATGACTGTACTGAGACATCACTGTGCGCCTTAATACTGTACTGACACATCACTGTGTGCCTTATGACTGTACTGAGACATCACTGTGCACTTTAATACTGTACTGAGACATCACTGTGTGCCTTATGACTGTACTGAGACATCACTGTGCACCTTATGACTGTACTGAGACATCACTGTGCACCTTATGACGGTACTGAGACATCACTGTGTGCCTTATGACTGTACTGAAACATCACTGTGCACCTTATGACTGTACTGAGACATCACTTTGCACCTTATGACTGTACTGAGACATCACTGTGTGCCTTATGACTGTACTGAGACATCACTGTGCACCTTATGACTGTACTGAGACATCACTGCGCGCCTTATAGCTGCATAGAGATATCACTGTGCGCCTTATGACTGTACTTAAGATATCACTGTGTGCCTTATGACTGTACTGAGACATTACTGTGCACCTTATGACTGCACTGAGACATCACTGTGTGCCTTATAGCTATAGACATCACTGTTTTGCCTTACGACTGTACTGAGACATCATTGTGCGCCTTATAGTTGTACAGAGACATCACTGTGTGCCTTATTACTGTACTGAGAGATCACTGTGCGCCTTATGACTGCACTGACACATCGCTGTGTGTCTTAAGTACTGAGATATTACTTCGTGATTTAACTGTTTATTAAACATTTATTCAGCTAAAACTAGTGACATAAACTGTGGATGCTAAAATAGTCAATATTAGATAAAACAAGGCACTATGCCACTAGTGTGATATCACTACTTTTAGACCTGTGAAAAAAAGACAGAAAATCACAGTATAAAACAAACTGATGGTTACTTGGATGGACATCATGCATTTTGAGATATGCAGAAATAGTGACATTTACTCAGTTCCCCTGAATTTTACTGAACTCTACATACCAGTAACCAGTAATGATCATACATTTCATTGCAAACAGCATTTGATCAATCTCAAGAATACTCCTCTTACCAGGGTCCGGTTCTGGATTGGTAGGCTTGTCCACAGATCTTCCCGGCTTCCCCAGGTCATAGTCAGTCTCCATATCTGGCTGCACTTTGTTATGCGTCTGAACACATATCAGAGTATGGGGTCTTGCTTCACTGTGCATGCAAATAAAATCAGGCCTGATGTCAATGAACCTGCACGTAGATGTGATCTTCAAGAGGGACAGACACAAGTCATATTATGTGCACTTGCAAGTGGTGGGGTGAGCTGTCTTATACAGAAGAACATGGCCATGGCTGTAAACAATAAAGTGGTAACTAAGGTATCGTTTTCATGTCACTTATAGCCATTGTAATATAAACCTTCACCATGATGTTGTGTACAGCAACAGGATCACCCACAATAATGGCAAGAACAAGTCACCGGGTTATTGGGTTACAGGATTTACCATGCAGAAGATATTAATAGGCAGGGTAGAGGAGGCATTAGCAACAATAAAAATGGAAACGTCCTCAATGATATGTTGATTACAGGGGTGCTACTGTGATCCCCAGTGATCAACTGTAATCTTGTTGAGAATCCATCAACTCACAAATTGAAACTCACTTCTCAAAATCATTCCATCTAACAAGTCCCAGGAACACCCTTTCAATCCAATACATTGATCCGGCCTTTGGTTCAGTGGCCCTTGGGTTGCGTCCATGGAATAGTTGCTGGCTGATGGAGCTACAGTCCCTAACAGAAGTTATGTCACTTATCCATGTTATGTAAATAAAAGCTTATCACCTGACGTTAAATTCATCCATTGGCTGTATAAATTACTCTTTTGAAAGATTAAACGCTCTGAAATTTGGTTTAGGTTAAGAAAATAAATTGTCATCAATGCTGAAATATTGATCATTTAATGAACACAGAATGGTCAGATTTTGGCAAGACAAAAGAGTAATTATAACAACCAATGGTCCCATGATGCATTGTTGGTGATAATGTGTCTGGAGTTGGTGCTGCTTCCTAGCACAGCATTGCATCTGGGACTTCCTGTGTTGTTTGCGGTCTGATAATAATAATAATAATTTATTTATATAGCGCCAACATGTTCCGCAGCACTTTACAATTTAAAGGGGACATGTACTGACAAATTCAGATAAGAGTAACAAAAAATTCAACAAATACCAGGAGTGAGGGCCCTCCATTCTGCAAAGTGTTTCTCCCTCCCCCTTTTGTTTGTTTCTCTGGTATTTTTCTTTAGTGGTTAGCGGGGTTGACCAGTGTCCACCCTGTCTGATCCCTAAGTAGTCTTAGTTCAGGGACAGACAGGGACGAGGTATCCTGATTGGCGACAGTTGCCTGCTGTATAGGGTTGTTAGAGAAGCCAAGTGTTATGGCCACTTTACACACACCAACTTATCTGTCCAACACAGTCACAAAATGGAGCAATGTGTCCATGATTTCACTGCAACCAGCAAGTTGGTCAGAAGTTGGACAGATAAGTTGGTGTGTGTAAAGTGGCCCTTAAGGGGATGTCACACGCGTCAATATCACTGTCAATGTCGCTCTTACGTTACGGATTTTCAGTCGCTCGAGCGACATAAAAGTGACGCAGGAGCGACATTGAAGCGTGTGACCAAGCGATGCAACCAGCGATATGTCGCTGATCGCAGGTTTCACTGCCAGATGTAAAACCTGTCGCTCATCGCTCAGTAGACCTTGTGCATCGCTGCGTGTGACACTAAACTCAGCGATGTATTTTCTATTTTGACAACGTACAAGCGACTAAATAAAATCGCTCGCAAGATGGCGACATCATCGCATCGCTGGGTCATATTGACGCGTGTGACATCTTACCTGCGATAATTTCACATCGCTCAGGCGATTAATAATTTGTGACGCATGAGCGATATTGCGGGCGACATTGACACGTGTGACAGGCCCTTAAGTGCTAGTATTTCTAGGGGCCACCATCTTGATGATAAGGGCAAAGGGGAGGAGTCCTTTCCCCCCTCATCGTCCTGCACTGGGTGTCTCCCTATGCCCAGCATGACACATTTACAGAAATAAACACTTGAAATAGATCACGCTGTGTGTAATGACTCTATATATCTGTTTCACTTTATGTATAGAATTAATTAAATAAATTAACTTTTTGATGGTATTCTAATTTATTGAGATGCATCTGAATTTTTGTAGTTATACTGTGTTTTCCAGCTAGGCACCTGTTCACACCCACTGGATGTGCTGATTAGTACTTTCTTATGTAAGGCTGGTTTCACACTGGCGTTTGCAAGCGCTGCAGAAGATGCGCATGCGCAAATGCATGTAAAAACGCATGCCCACGCAGCGTTTTTCTTACGCATAGTCATCCGCAAACATTAAAAAAAAGCAGCGTATGCATGCGTTTGTTTGCGTTTTTGCATGCGCACGTGTTTTTTCCATGCATTTCTTCAATAATTCTTCTGCGGCATCCGCACTGTTCTGGTAGGTTTTTTGACAGATCCCGCCCACAGGGAGTGGCTAATCTCTTTCTGGACATGCGCATTGTCTTATACGCATGCGTACCAAACACAGGCATCCGCAAGTCCTTGCGTTTGATTGCGTACGCATAGAGAATAATGCGTAGTTTCATATGCATGCGGACGCTTGCGCTTTTTTGAGCACCCAAAAAACGCAACATGTTGTGTCTCCCGGCCACGGAATTTCAACGCGCCGGTACGCATACGCAGCCATACGCATGCCAAATAGTGTCTCCGCGCACGAATGACCACTCCATGTTGAAGATACGTGCGCATTACGCTTGCGTTTTTGAGAAATTTTATCCGCAGCATCCGCAGCACTTGCAAACGCAAGTGTGAAACCACCCTAAGATTATCTCACCACAGGAACATTCTTAAACACATTCAAGTGTGGAATTTATTATTATTCCAAGATCTAGTGAGTAAAATGAACTGTTTATGTCGGAAAACCTATTTAAACTGACAGTGATATGAAGAGACAGGTAATGTGCAGCACGCATCATGCATTGTGCAGCACAAAGAACTGTAGATCTCTTATATAATTGCTATGAGAATAGTAAAATACTAGTGAGAGAAACAGAAGTGATTATTACAAGACTCCGGAGAATCGGCCCCCTCAGAGGCCTGGCATGTAGAATAAACCCCAGCTGCAGGATACTTCACAATGATGAGCCTCAAGAGTGGATTCAGAAACAAAGAAAAGAGATCGACGACATACAGATCTTTAATCAATATGTTCACATCATGCTATACGGCCATAGTACATGTGCTGGATGCATAACCTCACCGTGTGGTGCTGTATACCATACAGGCATAGGTCATACATGTTACTGGAATCTGTATACTTGTCCAGAGAACACTTTGGGCATCTACAAGTATAGGGCCAGTTCTAAACATCCAAAGTGTGACATAAGAGATATCTCTATTAGTCTATGTTCACACTGAATTCACATTCTTCAGCATGAATCCTTATACATAGCCAAGAGTACTCAAGTGGAAATAATCAGCTGGTATTATGTCAGTACACCTCTTTTCTAATTGTAGAGAAAAATGTCATGTACACCTTTATCAGCAGAAAAATGCATAGTGTGCACCATAAGGTCGGGGTCACACAAGCTATAAGGAGCTGGCCATAAACTAATGACTATTGGACTTTTACAGCATGGATCAATGGTTACATTGAAATTATTTTTGTGTTTTAGTAGGTTTGCTCGCTTGTCAATTGTAAGGTCACTTGCCTGTACACAATGTAAGGCTGCGTTCACACGCTGCGCAATTGCTGCACTATCGATCTGCTTTGTACAGATCTGCTATTGCAGTGGAATTCAGTGAAACGCATTGATGTTAGTTGTCCCCGCCAAGGCAATGCATTTCACTATTTTCTATTCACACGCTGCGCTATTTACGGACCCACTTTTGGGCTCAAAAGCGGGCCATAAAAAGAATGGAAATGTCAATTCTCTTGCCGTTATTTCGCTGCGCTTTTTACTCACCTCGCCGCGCTCCCTCGCTGATCTCTCCTCATCTCAACACCATAGGACGTGTGAAGGACCTTGGACAGCAACATGTGACCAAGCGATGTCACCTGGTCACATGGGAGGCCACAAGGTCCTTGAGGCCACGCTTGCTGCGGCTTCAGTGATGAGGAGAGATCACCGGCGGTTACCGGGGGAGCACAGCGAGGTGAGTAAGCGCAGGAGAATAGCGTAGCGGCATTGACACACAGAACGCTGCACTTTGTGAGGATCCGTTCTTGGTGCAGTTTTGCACCAAAAACAGATCCTCACAAAACGCAACAATACGCTGAGTGTGAATGTAGCCTAACTCTAACCCTAGTCAGCCTCCATGGCCATAAAGAAATTATGCCTATATTAGTGTTCCGTCCCCTTGCACCGCTCCCCCGCTCACCTTCCCTAAGGCTGCGCCGCCGGTCAGGCATCTCGTGTCCAGGCGCGCGGTGTCTCGGAACTGTCGCCGGGTCCTCTTCCTGTCTGCCAGTCACCTGGGTTCACACACCAGCACGCTAAAATGGACGGTGTAATCAGCGGTGCATTGGGTGTGGCCTCGCTCCTCCCCTGTGAATCTAGGGGTCAGCTCAGCTCAGCCTGACACTCCCTTGGCCAATAGCTGTCCATCCGCCGGTATTTCAGGCTGCCTCCACTGCTGGGAGGTGTCTGATGATTGTGTTAGTTGCCTAGTGCATATCTGGATGTTAGTCAGGCCCTCCTTGTGTTCTCTCACTTGTGGGTAATTCTTCTAGTCCTCCATCCTGCCCGTACCTCGGGCTCTGGTACCTCCGGCCCTCCTCTGCCATACCTCCGTTAGGTTAACTCTACGAGCCACCCCTCTGGTACTGACAGCTGTGGTACTTAGACCCCCTGAGTTTGCCCCTGACAATCCCTGTATGGGGTTGGATCAACTAGGACCAGCTCACCCAGGGGAGTTTGGTACCATGGCACAGTGGGTCCACTCTAGGGCGCTTTCTTCCGGAAGAGTGACAGAATAATCAGGCCATGGACCCCGCCGGTGCTCCAATCTCGGCGCAAAAGGAACTGCCTTATCTACGAGAGAATCAGAATCATATTATGGCCTTCATGCAGTCCATTGATTCCAAAGTGGCTTCCCTCCAGACCTCTGACTCGGTATCCGCTACACAGCTAGCAAGTTTGCAGCAGGAACTTTCCGTGCAACGTGACATGAAGTCTCACATGCTGTCTTACATGTCCTCAATAGATGACCGTTTGTTCACTCTACAATCCACCGCCACAGCCTCGGTCAGGCCGTGTCCCATGATCGTGCTCCACAAAGCATCCTGAACCCTCCGCCTCGCCTTGGAAAACCACCTAGGTACAGTGGTGACCCCAAGCTGTGCCGGGGCTTTCTGAATCGGTGCCGTCTACACTTCGTTACCGTTACCTCGACAGTATCCCACCGATTGGGCTAAGGTGGCTTTTGTAGTATCCCATCTGGAGGGCGAGGCTCTGGCGTGGGTTAACCCTTTATGGGAGTGAGACAATCCTACAGTCTCTCATTTGCCGACCTTTTTGGAGACGTTTTGGAAGGTCTTCGATGAGCCGGGCGGGGTGGCTTCTACTACTGAGTCTCTCTTTAACCTCCGTCAAGGGACCCTCACCATTGGGCTATACGCCATTCGCTCCTGCACCCTCTCCTCCGAGTTGGAATAACGAGGCTCTGATTGGAGCGTTCTGGCATGGCCAGCAGGATTAAGAACAAACTTGCGAGTTGTGACACTCCAGCTGAGCTGGAGGACCTAATCTCGCTGGCCATTCACATTGACCTGTGTTTCCAGGAACGCTCCCGGAAGTCTGCCCACGGCCTACGGCCCCTGCCGCTGCCTCCTTTTCGGAACCGATGCAGGTGGACCGAGTCAGAATGGTGGAACAATGCCAGGAGGAGAAGCTTGCTCACGGCTTGTGCTTATACTGCAGAAGCGCATCCCATCTGCGTCGTAACTGTCCTGTGATACCGGGAAACTCCTCCGCCTAGGTCAAGTCGGAGAGGTCACCCTAGGTGAAAGCGATACCTCTCTAACCCTCACCCTGTCCGTGCAGGTGATACGTCCACAGAGACACTTCTCTGAGCTGGCCTACGTGGATTCAGGAGTAGCTGGAAACTTCATCAAGCAAGAAGCGGTAAAATGGCTTGAGATACCCATAATACATTTGTTGGCCCCTCATTTAATCACGTCAGTGGATGGCAGACCACTGCAGGAGGTCGTCACTAAGGTGACAGAAGAGGTGGAGGTGCAGATTGGGGCTCTACACCGTGAAAAGGCTGCCTTCTACGTCTTACCCAGTCTCTCCCACGCCCTTCTCCTCAGGCTTCCCTGGCTCCGGGCTCATGAACCTGTCCTCGACTGGCACACTGGGGATGTGCTGCGATGGGGCCCTCTCTGCCAAGAGCGATGTCTTCAGTCCGTTCTGCAACCTTGTTTATCGCAACCCTCTTCTGCTCCTCCAGGGTTACCGGCTGCTTATTGGACGTACGCAGACGTCTTAAATAAAACAGAGGCGGAGGTTCTCTCACTTCATTGGCCGTATGATTGCCTCATTGACCTAGTCCCTGGTTCCACGCCTCCCAGGGGAAGAATCTATCCGTTCTCTCCGGCTGAGTCTCAAGCCATGTCCGATCGCGGACAATTTGGCTAGGGGTTTCATTCAAAAATCCACTTTCCCTGCTAGCGAAGGGTTCTTCTTTGTTAAGAAGAAACACAGCTCTCTTTGATCCTGCATAGACTACAGGGGTTTGAACCTGATCACCATCAAGAACAAATATCCACTACCGCTGATCTCGGAGCTCTTTGACCAGCTCCAAGGGGCTAGAAATTTCACGAAATTGGATCTATGCGGGGCCTACAACTTGGTTCGCATACGCTCCGGGGATGAATGGAAGACTGCTTTCAACACTTGGGATAGCCATTATGAGTATTTGGTGATGCCCTACGGTCTGTGTAATGCCCCTGCTGTGTTCCAAGAATTAATTAATGACATCTTCTACGACCTGTTGTACACATGCATAGTGGTATACCTGGATGACATCCACATCTTCTCTCTGGATTTATCTTCTCATAGCTGGGACGTTCGGCAAGCCCTCCAGCGACTGAGGAGGAATCGGTTGTACACTAAGATGGAGACATGTATTTTGCCCTTTCTCGGATACATCGTCTCTGATTACGGACTACGGATTGATCCTGAGAAGCTCTCTGCCGTTCTTAAGTGACCCTTCCGGTGGGGACCAAAGCTATTCAACGGTTCCTTGGCTTTGCAAATTATTATAGACAATTCATTCTTCATTTTTCTTCCCTAATCAAACCCATCATGGATCTCATCTGTAAGGGTACCTTTACACGCCGCTACGGCAGGATGGATACAACCCGCTACAGGCTACAAATGTAGCTTGTAGCGTCAATATAGCCCGTAGTAGCGGCGTCTTAAGAAGGGACGACACAGCCGGCAACAGATACATCTGTTTCCGAGCACTGCTCAATAACAGATGGCTACAAAGCCGATGGTAGCGAGTTGTATCGGCGTGTATAGAAGGAGCAGAAGGGATGTCTACACACCAGGCGATGTACCTGGTATGTAGCTGGGGCGTGACACAGGCTCCGGGATACCGCGCCCCTTCAGCGATCATTGGAGGAAGCTCCTGCGTTATGATTGGTAGTCGCTGCATAGGGAGGCATATTTAAGGAGCTGACCAGTCACACTACACAATTGCTCGAGCGTGCTGTATTAATCAGCCTCCTGCGATGCCGGGCCAATCATGATGTTATTGCTTTGTCCTATCAGCGTACGGACGTCTCGTAATCCACAATTGTGGCACACCTATGTGCTGTCCCTGCTGCACCAGGTCCGCCCATATTAGCTTGTTGTAGCGGTGTGTAAATGAGGTAAGCTAAGCTACAGATGGCTACTTGAGACACCCGGCGATGTAGCTAGCTATAGATGTAACGTAGCGTAGCGCACCTTGTGGCGGCGTCTAAAGGTGATGCGATTACCGTTTGTAACCGTTGGAGCGTGCTCGTGCAGTAGCGGGTTGTATCCATCCTGCCGTAGCGGCGTGTAAAGGTACCCTAAGGGCCCCTTTACACACGGCTACATTTCTAGGGTGGCTACAGGTAACTTACTGGCTGCAGTGAAATCATGGAGAGATGATTCCATTTGTACACAGCAACAAGATAGAACCTTATCTCCATGATTTCACTGCAACCAGTAAGTTACCTGTAGCCACCCTAGAAATGTAGCCGTGTGTAAAGGGGCCCTTAGGGAGCAAATTCCTGCATCTGGACCCCAAAGGCCGAAAACGCCTTTTTCATCTGAAAGCACTCCTTCTCCGAGGCTCCTACCTTGCACCGACCTGAGGTTAGGACAGTTCATTCTTGAGGTAGATGCTTCCTCCATCGGAGCAGGGGCTGTCCTTTCACAGAGATCCTCTACAGGACGGTTAGTCACCTGCGTTTTTTTCTCTAAGGCATTTACCGCATCGGAGTGCAACTATTCCATTGGAGACCGTGAATTGCTGGCCATAAAACTGGCATTGGATGAATGGCGACACCTCCTCGAGGGTGACATTCATCTGTTCTGAATCTTCACCGATCATAAGAACCTGGCCTACCTCCAATCCGCCCAGAGGCTCAATCCCAGGCAGTTTAGGTGGTCCCTGTTCTTTGCCCGTTTCAACTTTGAACTGCATTTTCGGCCTGGCAATAAAAACATCAAGGCTGATGCCCTGTTAAGGTCCTTCGAGCTGTCAGATGTGGAGAAGCCTTTTCATATAACCCTACCAAGATAATCACTGTGGCTCCCTTACGTCTTACTGGACTCCCGCCTGGTAAAACCTTTGTGGCACCAGATAAGAGGAAGAGGATTCTGTCATGTGGTCACTCATCAAGACTTGCTGGACACGTTGGAGTTCAATAGACTCTTTCTTTGAATTCTCGTCACTATTGGTCGCCTACTATCCGTCAAGACATCCATGATTTTGCTGCCTCATGTCCATCTTGCGCAAGAAACAAAGCGTCTAGACAGTTGACGGCTGGATGTCTGCTTCCTCTCCCGATTCCATCGGCGCCTTGGCAACACATTGCCATGGATTTCATCACGGATCTACCTTGCTCCTCCATTTGCACGGTTTTATGGTTAGTGGTGGATCGCGTCTCTAAAATGGCCCACTTCGTTCCTTTGCCTGGATAACCATGCGCTTCTGAGTTGGCCAAACTATTCATCAAACACATCTTCTGGCTCCACGGATTTCCTTATCACATAGTGTCTGATAGGGGTGTCCAATTCACTTCCAGGTTCTGGAGGGCATTGTACAAACATAAGGACATCACGTTGTACTTCTCCTCTGCTTATCATCCTCAGTCCAACGGGCAGTTGGAGTGTATTAATCAAGTCCTCACAACCTATCTACCACACTTCGCCAATGCTCATCAAGGCAACTGCTTCCTTGGGCAGAATTTGCATACAATAATCACTCCAGTGAGTCGTCCACTAAATTCCCTTTTTTCGTTGTATTTGGATAACATCCGGGTATGTCTCTTCCAATTTCATCTGCATCAGGCAACTCGGCAGCTGATTCATTGTCCGTGGACTTCTCCAAGATCTGGGAGGAGACCAGAGATGCTCTTACACAGGCCTTCAGCAAGATGAAGAGACATGCCGATAAGAGGCGCCTGGACTCTCCTTTTTTTCCAGGCGATAAAGTATGTCTTTCATCCAAGTACATCAGGCTAAGTGTGCCATCCTACAAGTTGGGGCCGAGTTATGTCGGTCCCTTCAAAGTCTTGGGATGCATCAACGATGTTGCCTACAAGTTGAAACTGCCTGAATCGCTTCGCATCCCTAACTCCTTTCATGTCTCGCTGTTGAAACCGGTGGTATTTAATCGCCTTCATCCTTCCTCCGGCACTGTTCAACGGCCTCTCAGCTCCGAGGACGTCTTCGAAGTAAAAGACATCCTTGCTATGAAGACGAGCAGAGGCAACACACTCTTCTTGATTGACTGGGTAGGCTTTGGTCCTGAGGAGAGAATCTGGGAGCCACAGGAGAATATTAATGCGCCTCGTGTTCTGGAGAGATTCCTTGCACGCCTTCGGCAGAGGGGGCATAGGGGCTGGAGTACTGTTAGGTCTCCTGGCACTACTCTACCGCTCACCTTCCCTTACACTGCTCCGACAGTCGGGCATCCGGCATCCAGGCGTGCAGTGTCTCAGAGCTGTTGCCGGGTCCCCTTCCTGTCTGCTGGTCGCCGGGGTTCGCATACTAGCACGCTACAATTGACGGTGTAATGAGCGGTGCATTGAGCGCGGCCGAGCTCCTCCCCTGTGAATCTAGGGACTTGGCTCATCCTGACATTTCCCTTGGCCAATAGCTGTCCGTTCTTCGGTATTTCAGGCCGCCTCCACTGCTGGTAGGCGTTTGATTATTGTGTTAGTTGTCCAGTGCATATCTGGCTGTTAGTCAGGCCCTCCTTGTGCTCTCTCACTCATGGGTAATTATTCCAGTCCTCTGTCCTGCCCGTACCTCGGGCTCTGGTACCTCCGGCCCTCCTCTGCCATATGTCCGTTAGGTTAACAGCACAAGCCGCCCCGCTGGTACTGGAAGCTGTGGTATTTGGACCCCCTGGGCTCGCCCCTGACAATCCCTGTATAGGGGTTGGATCAACTAGGACCAGCTCACCCTGGGGAGTTTGGTACCACGGCCCAGTGGGTCCACTCTATGACGCCTTCCTCCAGAAGAGTGACAATTAGCATTTATTGTCCTGCATCTAGTGGGGGAATCTGTGTCTTTGTTCTTCTCCGCAGAGATGGGGGGGCACCTGGACACCTGGACACTTTTGCAGACTGGCTGGAGACTTAAGTGAACTTCTTTTACTTTTGAAACTGAATGTACAAATGGTTAACAAGGTTGGGTATGCTTGTATTTGACCAACTGGGGGGTTGCCTTGAACAGATGGATAT
>JARQOC010000002.1:60686047-60705629 GCA_033576535.1 Allobates femoralis | reverse complement strand
ATCTAGTTTCCAAAAAATGGGGTCACTTGTGGGGAGCCCAATGTTTAGGCACACAGGAGCTCCCATACACAAAGGGGGACCGCTAACAATAAGCTAATTTTCCATTAAAATCGCTACAAAAATTTTTACGTATGGGGAACCCCTGTGTGCGAAAAAATTTAGCCCCCCCACAATGACTTGTTTTTTGGAAACTAACCCCCCAAAAGGAACTTACTATTTTGGGGGGGTGAGCTTTTGAACCCCCAGAATTTTTTTTCACAAATTTATCCGTAAAAAATGAAAAAGTACTTTTGTTTTTCACAAAAATGTTTTTTTCCTCAATTTTTTCATTTTTCACAGGGAATGGGGTAAAATGTCTAAAATTTTTGAGAAATTTTCCCCCCAGAAAATGATACCTCTATGGTCAAAAACCACTTTTGGGGGCCCACGGCAGGGCCGGAAGGGAAAAGGGCGCTTTTGACTTTTTGAAAAAAATTACCCCCAAAAATCAAATGCGCTCCTTTCCCTTCTAACCCTGCCGTGCGCTCAAACAGTAGTTTAAAGACCCATATGAGGTATCGTGTAATCAGGAAAATTGGCAACAAATTTTTAGGATCCATTTTCCCCCTGCCCCATGGAAAATAAAAAATTGAGGCTAAAAAACATTTTTGTTGGAAAAATTTTAAAAGGCCATTTTTTCCTTCCCTTGCTTTGGGTTCCTTAAACACCTAAAGGTTAAAAATCTTCTGAATGTATTTTGAGTACTTGAGGGGGTGGGTTTTTTTTGGAATGGTGCACTTTTGGGTGTTTTTGTCAGTACACCCCTCAAGGGACTTTCAAATGTGATGTGGTCACAAAAAAAATTTTTTGTAAATTTTGTTAAAAATGAAAATTGGGCTGAAAACTTTAAACCCCTTTTTTAACTTCCCCAAAATTTTTTTTTTTTTTCCAAAATGTGCTATGTAAAGTAAAACATGTGGAAATGTTTATTTATTAACTATTTGTGTCCAAAACTCTCTGGTTTTTAACAAAAAAAAATTAAAAATTGAAAATTGCGAAATTTTTCTAAAATTTTTTTTTGCCAAAATTTTAAATTTTTTTTCCAAAAAAAAACAAAAATGTTTTGACCTAAATTTCCCCCTAACATAAAAGCCCAAATGCACAAAAAAACAGTCTCAAATCTAGCATCCTTAAAACTTCCAGAGAATAAACCTCAAAAGGGCACTGGCAAAGCAAAAAAGGCGGGCCCTTAGGGTCAAAATAGGTGGGTCCTGAAGGGGTTTAAAACATTTTTTTTTAATAAATTATAACGTCCACACTTTGTAAAATGCATATAACCTCCATGGGGTTGATTTAAACCTTTATTAATCCGATTCAAAAATGTTTTTCAAATTTTTTTTGCCCGTAGTGCTTTTTTTTTTTCTTTTTTTTTCAATTATAAATCGGCTGAGTGCACTGGGGTGTGTCGTGCACCCGGAAATTCTCTTCCAAGTGACTGCCACCCAGGACATCACCGTTTAATATAATCTATCGTGTTCATACTTACACCCTATATAAGAAATTTAAATTTAATAGCAAACATCTATTAACCTTTCACCCCCCAGAGCTTGTTTTTACCCTAAGCCCCCACCTTTTTTTCCCCCTTTACCAGTGCATTTTGAGGCTATAACCCGTAATTTTTTCAACGATTCCCAGTGATTCAACATTGTTTTTTCATCACATATCGACTTCAATTAGTGGTGAAGGTGGGCGATATCACTGTTTTTTTTATTTTGTGGAAAAAATTGAAATTTTTTTTTTTTGTTTTTTTTTAATTTTGTTTTTTTTTGCCCTTTTAAACCAGAGAATTAGATCCCCAGAAATTTAGGTGCCTTCACATTTGCGGACCCCCCGCAGCGTTGCAGAAAGGGGGCCGCAATGTACCGCACACCGCAAGCCCCCTGTCTTTAAATGGGGCGCACGGGGTGCCTTGCTGCGCATGAGGAGCCCCTTTTTACTGCCATATGTGATCTGTGCGCAGGCGGGGTCTAATAACTCCCTATAACAGTAGATAACACAGGATCCCCATTCACAATTGGTGAATCACAGCTCACCCCCCCTATACAATAACGAAAACCGCTCTATATTGAGGGGCGGTTTTTTTTAAAAGGCAGGTAGGAGGGACCCAAAGTCCCTGGGGATTTGGACCCCTGATTTTTTCTGACCCTGGCAAAAACAAAAAACCGTGCCTGCTCCCCAAGCACCCATAAAAAGTTAATGTACAAACATGTCTGTCGTTGTTTTTGAGTAGACAATGGCAAGGGGGCACAAAGGGCAATTTTGCACAGGGCCCATTCACCTAAGGGCCGGCCCTGTCCGTGAACCCAGGGATTGGCAGTACATTGATACATTTACGGGGTGCAGTCGCCCCGATAAAATGGGACGGTGAGCATAGTCCATTCGCATGCTCAGGCACCCCTGGGGGGGTTGGCTGGGAGGGGGAACGCATCAGAGGAGGCACAAGGCTATAAAAAAAAGCCAATCGGGCAGGGAGATGGCGGAGAAATACACCGCATTGAATCATAAAGTAGCTATGTTTTCTTAACCTACAGATATAGTACCCTCATAAGGATTGTGTCATGATCATCTTATGAATGAAACATAAGCATTATATTGTATATGCACTGGATGAGCTCTTTGTATTTATCGAGTGATCTGGTCAATTCACATGAATTAAACTTAAAAGCACCTTTACTGTTACTTGGTAACTTTTTTTTTTTACATATGCAAAACAATTTGTTGTTTAATTGATTACACATTTTTTTAACACTACTTTAAGACTAATCTGACTGTGAGCACATTGCTTGATAAAGAGGGGCCCCACCTTTAAAAATTTTTTCCCATGGATCAGTAAAGTATCCACTTTTCACTTTGATTTGGGAGTGCTGCCTTTTTTTTTTCCTTATTTTTTTTAATAGGGCTTTTTTGGACTTTTGCCCCGATATAAACTGGGCACACTACCAACATAAAATTGAGGAAAAACCCTTTGTTTATACAAAAGACAACATTTTATATTGGGGGAGAGCCCTATACACCACACCACTATTTATGTACAATCCATTGAAAATTTCCCTTTAAATGTATATTATCTAAATATAGATAATTCGGGGCCAGGATCAATTTTGTAAGCCCAGAGTTGTCAACTTTAATTTTTTTTTCTAGGACAAAAACGTATCCATAAAATCATGGAAACCAACATTTTGTGTGGACATTTTGGGAAAATACAAAAACGAAATTAATATTAATATTCAATGTAAATGTCTACAGCCCTGATATGAAGCCATAACCGCATTCACGAGATCTGTAAAAGATAATTACAGTCATAAAAAAACGTGGCCCCAACTCAAAAGAAGATCATGGTGTCAGAAATTTTTTTCCATATGCACAAACAAAAGGGGTTTTATAGACTGTCCAATAATCTCTTTAGGTTGACAATCCTGGTCTTCATAAATGACCATAGTTTTAGGTCCCTGTCCTCCTGGAGCAATAATAGGGGCATTCCTGTGTAAAGAGGATAGGGGCATTGTATCTTGCACATGGGGAATTTGCCAGGATGATACATACAGTTGTGCTCATCTACAGGGGGGGAATTTACCTTTATTGCCATTCAACCCATTTGTGTCACTTCTGTTCAGTTATCAAACCTAAATCACCGGGGAATAGAACTTCGATCAGGGGTCATTATGATTTAAGAAGAGGAAACACAGTGTTTGGGGACAGAAAATTTGGCTTCACCCAATCACTAACCCAGGGGTGGGCAACTCCAGGCTCGAGGGCCACGCAAGCCCCAGGTTTTCTTATATTCTTTAGCATTTGACATTTGGAATCATCACCTGGGGGCAGGAGATTACATTACCACTCTCAAACACTAAGGCCATACAGAAAACCTGCACGTGTAGCCCTCGGGGCCCGGGAGCTGCCCTCCCCTGCACTAACCGTGAGGGGGAAAAAGGCCTTTGTCTTATCATTCAATTCTCTGAAAAAAAAGGCCAAAAAAGCAAAAAATTTTTCCGGGGTAAAATAAACATTGAGACAACTGTACTTATCACATTGTGGGGTTTCATTCAACTCGCTGTGGTTGACAAATTTTTAATTAAGACTTCTCATAGGTCATTTAAAACCACACAAAATATCTACATCCTAAAGACAATCACCAAATAATAAGTCTGTACTATCAAAAACCCTCTGACCCCCGTTGTTACAAGCGGTGGCCACAAAAAACCCCCCACAACCACTTTGGGTCATATTCAGATAAAATCTGCCAATTTCCCAAAAACAGTGTTTACATTGTGATTTTCTTACCTGCAGGTTTTTATTGAGGGATCCTGATGGGAAAACTCCATATTGGGGCCCCTGCTAACTGTTGTCAGCAGCAAACTAACAATGAGAATAGCAATATTCCCACATTGTCATGAGAGGATTTCCCCAGGTTTTTTTAGCTTGTACTCATACTGGCAGCCTCCTACAAAAAAATGGCTTCTAATGCTGCCCCAGTCTATATAAAGCCTCTGATGGAACTTGTGAGATACAGAATGGATACATTTGTTCTAAGACCAGGAAGGGAGATGTAATGATCATGTGACACCACTGATCATGTGACCTCCCTCTGGCCACCTCAGCCACATTATATTGAACAAAAATAGGGGGGCATAAAAATGCCATTAACCCTTTTACCCCTAGAGCTTGATTTGCCCCAATGACCCGGCCATATTTTGCCATTCTGACCAGGTCACTATATGAGGTTTTAAAAACCCTTTTTAACGCTTCAACGGGGGCCATTTTATTCTAACATTGTTTTTTTCATCAATATCAGACTTCATATTGTGGGAAGGGCAGGGCGATACTCATCGTTTATTTGTGGGAAAAAAATCCAAAAATTTGGTGAAGATTGTAAAAATCTTTGCTATTTTTACCTTTTTTATTTTTTTTGCCCTTAAACCAGAGAAATTAATCACACGTTAAAAAATAACATTTTCCCCCATTCTACTTTACATCACACAAGGGTTTAAACAAATTATTTTTTTTATTATGAAGTTAGAAGGGTTAAAGTTTTTCATAAATTTCCTTATTTTTTTCAGCAAAACTTACAAAAATCTATTTTTTTAGGGACCACATCACTTTTGAAGGACTTTGTGGGGCCTAAACAAAAACACCCCAAAATGACACCCCCTTTCTAAAAACTGAAAACCCCCCAACTCTAAAAAAAAAAATTCAAAAAGTTTATTAACCCTTCAGGTGTTCACAGGAACTTAAAGCATGGGGAAGGAAAAAAAAAAAAAATTTTCCTTTTCCAACAAAAATGTAAATTTTTTGCCTGAAAATATTGAATTTTTAAAGGGGGTTTAAAAGGGGAAAATGGGCCATACAATCTGCTGTGCCATTTGTCTTGAATTACGCAGATACCCCCTATGGGGGCAGAAACCACTGCTTTGATGCACAGCAGGGAAGGGCACATTTCCCTTTGTAATGGAAAACTGACTGGAATTTTTTAGTGAACACCATGTCGCATTTGAAAGAGCCCCCTTGTGTGCCTAAACGGGGGGAAAAAAACACAAGGGCCCCCTTTTTTGGAAACTAGCCCCCCCCAAGGAATTTATCTAATGCGGGGTGAGCACTTTTGAACCCCCAGGAAATTTCATAATTGAGCCGTGAATATGAAAAAATACTTTTTTTTTTCCCCCAAAAATGTTCTTTTAGTCTAAATTTTCTCATTTCCAAGGGACAAAAGGATGAAAACCCCAAAAAATTTTTTGGGAAAATTTCTCCTGAGTACACGGTTTACCCCATATGGGGAAAAAATTCATTTTTTTTTGGTGCAGAGCAGGCTGGGGGGGGAAAAGGAAAAACGTTTGTTTGGGAGCTTAGATTTTTATGGAATGGTCTACAGGTGTCATGTTTTTGTTTGATTAGATACTTAAAAATAAATTTCCCCAAAAAGTGCCCCCTTTCGGGAAACTAGGCCGCCCCCAAGGAATTATCTAGTTGCATGGCGAGCACTTTGAACCCCCCGGGTGCTTCATATATTGACCTGAAAAAAAAAAAAAAATACATTTTTTTTTCCACAAGAATTTCTTTTAGCCGCAATTTTGTCATTTCAAAGGGCAAAAGGATGAAATGGACTAAAAACATTTGTTGGGCATTCTCCTAAGACACGAACTCCATATGTGGCAGAAAACCCCCTAATTGGGTGGGCACAGCAGGGCTCATAGGGAAGGATTTTTTGTTTTGGAGAGTACATTCTTAAGGATTTTTTGCAGGTGTCATTTTGTTTGGTTAGCCCCTAAGTACCTAAACAATAGAAATTTTCCCCCCCAAGTGACCCCCTTTTTTGGGCACTAACCCCCCAAAGGAATTTATCAAAAGCATGGTGACACTTTTAAATCCCCAGGCGCTTCATACATTGAGCCGTAAATGGGGAAAAAAAAAATTTTTTTTTTTTTACAAAAATGTTTTTGTGTTATCCTGCGTCTACATACAGTGATAACACAGGATCCCAAATTTACAATAGGGATTCACGCTCACCTCCTCCTGCTGTACAATGACTTAAACACCTCTATAAACAGAAATTTTAAAACAGGGCCACCATTCACAAATTCACAATAGGTGATATCACAGCTCACCTCCTCCTGTACAATGACTGATAACACCTCATATACTAATAACACAGGGGTCCACCATTCACAATAGGTAAAATCCAGCTCACCTCCTCCTCCTGTACAATGAACGATAACACCTCTATATACAGTAATAAAACATGACCCCCCCTGCACAATAATGATATCACAGCTCACCTCCTCCTGTACAAGACTGATAACATCTCTATATATATAGATAACACAGGATCCACCATTCACAATATGATATACAGCCACCTCCTCCTTTTCCTGTACAATACTGATAACATCTCTATATATAGTAATAAAACAGGATCCACCATTCAAAATTTTCGTGATGTCACAGCTCACGTCCTCCTTACAATGACTGATAGCACCTCATATACAGTAGTAACACAGGATCCACCATTTACAATAGGGGTGAAACACAGCCTCCCCTTTTCCTCCTGCACAATGATTTATAACACCTCTAAATACAGCAGATAAAACAGGATCCACCATTCACAAAGGGGATATCACAGCTCACCTCCTCCTGCGTACAATGACTGATAACACCTCTATATACAGTAGATAACACAGGATCCCACCATTTACAATAGGTTGATATCACAGCTCACCTCCCCCGCTGTACAATGACTGATAACACCTCTATATACAGTAGATAACACAACCCCACCATTCACAATTGGGAATCACAGCTCACCTCCTCCTATCAAAAGAAAACACTCTATATATGGGGGGGGGGGTTTGGGGGGGGTGGGGGGGGACACATGTCCGGGGGGTTTGGGCCCCTTCTTTTCTGACCTTAGCAACGCCCCCCCTGCTCCCCAAGCAGCCCATTTACAGTTAATGTACAAACATGTCTGCTCGTGTGTTTCTGAGGGGGAAAAAGGCATGGGGGGCACAAAAGGGCAGTTTGCACAGGGGACCATTCACCAAGGCCCCGGGCCCCCGTCCGTGACCCCAGGCATTGGCAGTACATTTTTATACATTTTATGCGGATGGCATGCTGCCCTTATAAAAAAAGGGACGGTGAGCTATTTCCAGTGGCCCTTTTTTCAGGCACCCGCGGGGATTGGCTGGACGGGTACGCATCATGAGGGGGCACAAAGGCGAAGTAAACAACACCTCGCAACAGGGGGATGGGGGGAGACATATTTAATGCAGTAAAGTATGCTATTTTTTCTTAACTGTACAGATATATTTTCCCTCATAAGGATTGGGGCATGATCATTTTTTAAGAAACATAAGCTTTTATTTTATATGCACTGATAGTTTTTTTGTATGTTATCCATGATCTGGGCATATTTACATCTTTTTAAACTGAAGAAGCACCTTTACGTTACTAGGGGAATGGTTTTTTTTTACAAGCTAAACAATTTAAAATTTTTAATTGGGGTTACACATTTGTTAACACTACTTAAGACTAATCTGACTTGAGCACTTTGCTTATAAAAACGGGTCACCATTGAAACGTTGCCATGGATCAGAAATTCCCCTTTTTCACTTTGATTTTGGGTGTGCCCTTTTTTTTTTTCCTTATTGTTTCAATAGGGTTTTTTGGGACATTGCCTGGGCACACTCCAAACAAAAATATAGTGCAAAACCTTTTTTTTTAAAAAAAAACAACATTTTAATATTGGGAATGAGCCCCTATACAGCCACACCACTATTTATGTACAATCTCATTTGAAAAGGGGCCCCTTTTTAAAAAAAATTTTACCTAAATATAGATAATTCTGCCAGGACCAAAGTTGTAGCACCAGAGTTGTCAACTTGATTTTTTTTCAAGGACAACAAACAACCAAAAATCAGAACACCAACATTTTGTGTGGACATTTTGGAAAAAACAAACAAAATTAATATTAATTTTAAATGATAAATGTCTACAGCCAGATATGAAGCCATAAGCCCATTCACTAAACCCCTGTAAAATGATAATTACATCATAATAACGTCCCCTCCAACTCAAAAGAAACCCATGGGTCATCAATTTTTTTTTTCCATATGCAGCAAACAAAACGGCTTTTTTATAACTGTCCAGAAATCCTAAGGGTTGACAATCCGGGGGTTCATAAATGGCCATAGTGTTGGGGTCCCTGCCCCCCCGGAGCAATAATAGGAGCAGTCCTGTGTAAATGAGGATGGGGGAAAATTGTATCATTGCAACATGGGGACATTGCCAGGGATGATACATACATTGTGCCATCTACAGGGGAGGATATTACCTTTTTTTGGCCATTCAAACCCATTTTTTGTCATCTTCTGTTCATGTTACAGGCCTAAATCACCGGGGAAAAAAAAATTTTTCTGGATCAGGGTCATTAAAAATTTAAAAAGGGGGAAACAAGTGATTGGACGTAAAGGGCTTCACCCAACCACAAAAACCCCAGGGTGGGGCAGCTCCAGGCCCGAGGGGCCACACACAGCCAGGTTTTTCTGTATATCTTAGCATTTGACAGTTGGAATCATCACCTGTGCAGGAAAATTATATTAACAACTCTCAAACACTAAGGATATACAGAAAACCTGCACTGTGTATGGCCCTCGAGGCCCGGAGTTGCCCACCCCTGCAATAACCGATGAGAGGGAAAAAGCCTTTGTCTTATCATTAAATATTATATAATCACGAATGGGATTTTTGCCCCTTTTGAGACCGCTCTCCGCTGCGAGTCAGCGAGGTCATGTGGATACGACGGAAGCATTGGCCCGCAGCGGCATGGCGAGTCGCCCCTTTGCAGCGCGAAGCAAATTGGCCGCGAAGCGGCCAAAGCGAGTCAGAGACTCTCACTGCTAGAATCCCGATGCATGTGCATCGGGCACACACTAGTCATTCATATTCTCTGAAAAAAAAGCCAAAAAAGGCAAAAAAATTCTGCCGGGTATGTAAACTATTGAGCACAACTGTACATTATCTACATTGTGGGGGTTTCATTCAACTCGCTTGGTGGTGACAAATTTATATACAACTTTTCATAGTTCACAAAAAATCTCCATCCTATAGACAAGTCCCCCACATGAATAAGCCTGTACGATCAACACAACTGACCCCAGCTGTTGGACAAGCAGTGGCCCCCAAAACCTCCCACAACGTCACTTTGGGTCACATTCAATAGAATAGTGTTTACATTGTGATTCTCTTTCCTGCAGGTGTTTTATGGAGGGATTCTGGTGAAAGTCTCCGTATCGGCGCACTGCAGCAAACTAACAATGATAATAGCAAAATTCTCCACATTGTCATGATGAGGGGTCCAAAAGGTTTTGTAGCTTTGTACTCAGTACGGCAGCCTCTCTACACAAATGGGTTTTTAATGCTGTGTTGGTCTATAAAAAGCCTCTGATGGAACTTGTCAGATCACAGAAGTGTGATGTCATCGTGTTCTAAACCAGGAGAGCAGATGTAATGGGTCATGTGACACCACAGACCATGTGACCTCCCTCGGCCTCCTCAGCCACATTATATTGAACAACATAAGTGGCCCTAGACAATGCCGTTAACCTTTCACCACCAGAGCTTTTTTTGACCCGATGACCCGGCCATTTTTGTGGCCATTCTGACCGGTTTATAACCCTGTAACGCTTCAACGGATCCCAGTGATTCTAACATTATTTTTCATCATATCAGACTTCATATTAGTGGTGAAGGCAGGGGCGATACTTTGTGTTTTATTTGTGGAAACAAATCCGAAATTTGATGAAAACTGTGAAAATCTCGCTATTTTTAACTTTTTATCTTTTTTGCCCTTAAGCCAGAAGATTAGATCACACAGAATACTTCATCTATAACAATTTCCGCACATGTTACTTTTACATCATCACAAGTGGGAAACTAATTATTATTTTTTTGTGTGAAGTTAGAAGGGTTCAAAGTTTATCAGCCCCAAATTTCCCTTTTTTTTTTCAGCAAAACTTAAAAAAAAAAAATCTATTTTTTTTAGGGACCGCGTCACTTTTGAAGTGACTTTGAGGGGCCGTATGACAGGGAAACACCGAAAAGTGACACCATTTCCAAACACTGCACCCCTCAAGCTACTCAAAACCATATTCCCAGAAGATTATTAACCCCTTCAGGTGTTCACAGGAACTAAAGCGAAGTGGAAGAAAAAAAAATACAATTTTCCTTTTCCAACAAAAATGTTTAAATTTTTGCCTGAAATATATTGAATTTTCACAAGGGTAAGAGGAGACAATGGACCATACAATCTGCTGTGTCATTTGTCTTGAGGACGCAGATACCCCAAATAGTTGGGAGAAAACCACTGCTTTGATCACTGCGGAAAGGAGCCACATTCCCTTTGTGAATGGAACATTTGACTGGAATTGTTAGCGACACCATGTCGCATTTGCGGAGCCCCTGGTGTGGCCTAAACGGTGAAAAAAAACACAAGTCACCCAATTTTGGAAACTAGACCCCCAAGGAATTTATCTAGATGCATGGCGAGCACTTTGCTTCATACATTGAGCCGTTAAATGAAAAAAATAAAAACATTTCCACAAGAATGTTCTTTAAGCCACAATTTTGGCATTTTCACAAGGGCAAAAAGGATGAATGGACAAACATTTGTTTGGGGAAATTTATCTCCTGAGTACACGGATACCCATATGTGGCAGAAAAAACCACTGACTGGGTGCAGAGCAAGCCCCAGAAGGGAAGGAGCATTGTTTTGGAGTTTGGATTTCTAAGGAATGGTTTTGCAGGTGTCAATTGTTTTGGTTAGCCGTTGATGTACCAAAAACAATAGAATTCCCCCACAAGTGACCCCCATTTTGGACACTAGACCCCCAAGGAATTTATCTAGATGCATGGTGAGCACTTGAACCCCCCCAGGTGCTTCATACATTGAGGCCGTGAATAGGAAAAAAATATTTTTTTTTTCACAAAAATTGTTTTTTTTTGTTTATCCTTGCCTCTACATACAGTAGATCACATTTTCAGGTCAGGTTAGGCCGCCGTTTAAATCCGGGGCAGTGTGATGTAACCCCGCTATACTTTATGCTACACTCAATGATATACACAGCTCCACACTGTATACTGTGTTGAGGAATATATAAGTGGAGCTGTGTAATACTGCATCTTTTCATCTTCCTAAAAAGTCATTTTTTGTTCCTAATACATTTTTGAATCTGCCTAAAATACATTTCCAAACTGCACCTTTGACATTATTCAGTGGTGACTAGTCGTGGGGCGTTGTATTGTGGGACTAGTCATGGGGGCGTTGTATTGTGGTGAATAAGCATTAAAAAAAAAGCATTAAAATAAATAAAACAAACCAAACACCAGTCTCATCAGGTCAGATTTATTTCACAATAAACACAGGAAAAAGTTTTTCTGAAAGAAGATAACCCCTAAGAAAGGACACTTATGTAAGGCTGGCACTGCACATGCCAGGCTTCACCCTTTAAACAGAGTTTGAACTGTGCCATATTTACCAAGATTTGTACATTTCTGCACATATTGGGTGGCTCATGTGCCATAAACTGAATGTTAAGCCAGTTTAGATTACGGTTTTTTGTTATTTACGGTTTAGGGTAATTTCCGGTTTTTAGCTTATTGTAAATCCACTTGTCAGAGTTTTGTACCCATGCCCTCACACTAGATAAGAGCGTGGCTTCAAGAAAAGAGGAAACACAGTTGTTTCTGTGCAATTAAAATTGCTGCAAAACAGGCCCCACAAAATGAGGGACACAACCACTCATTGTTAGGCTAACGAGAAAAAAAAAAAAAAAGGGTATATTTATGACTATTAATCAATGTGTCAGGATTCCAGCATCACCTACAAGTCTGTATCCGATGCCTCCTGTGATCCTCACACTCCTATATACAGTGACCAGTCACAATCCTGCAGCCGATCTCTAAAATGCAAAACAAAATGTTATTGCCTTCAAGCTGAAGGCGCTTCTCCATTAGGTTTTCTTCCGATATCGCTGGGGTTGCACTGTGGCCTGGGATTTGCACACAGCAGTGGACGGAACGTGGGGCTCCTCTCATTCATTTGCTTTTGCTTTGGGCTTTTGTGTTGTAGTTTGGATGGAAGGGCCTCGGATCTTTCTCTCCCAAGTCATCATTACCCTGCCGCTGCTCTCCGCTTTCTCTCAGTCGCTTTTAGCTCGGGCGGTTTTAGATTTTTTAGGGTCGTGTAAAACCTTTAAGTTTGGTCTCTCATAGCTCGGGCCAGCGCTGAAATTCTCTGTGGGCTCATCATAAGGGGGGAAAAAGGGCTCATTGGGCCATGGATTCATTGTCCTGTAGGGCTCAGGTGCTTGGGCTGCTGCACAAAATGGAGGCTGCTGGAAAGCGAAAATCTGGTTCACTAAACGGGAAAAACATAGGTTATATACACAGGTTACAGAAGAAGTCACAGCAAATATAATTTTCAGATGTTGTCCTAATTATCCCGTGCAATTATGTGTATTGGCCCTTTTCACAATCTAATTCACCTGTGCGCTTGGCTGCCCAAAACCGGCACAAATGCCAGCACAGGTGCCCTTTAGGGCAGCCAAGCGCATAGGCGCATGGATGCACCACTCCTGCGCTCGGTGCCCCCAAATTTCCTTCTATGACCGAGCGCAGGTGAGCGCAGAATCCGACATTCCCGAAGCGAGAGTGTGATTTGGGGTGACGCACCCGCGCAGCGGCTTCTTCCAACTCACCCGGAAACATCATATTTGCGTTTCCGGGTCCGTCTGACTAAGCGCATGCACGGTGACGTCAGCCCAGTCACACTCGCGCTTCGGGGATGTCAGCTTCTGCGCTCGGCCATAGAAGGTAATGGGGCACCTAGCGCAGGAGCGGTGCAGCCATGCACCTATGCTCTTGCCTGCAGGAAATCTGTTAGCAGCATGATGTAGAGGCAGAGACCCCTATTCCAGAGATGTCACTTACTCTCGGCTCCTTGGTGCTGTTTTGATAGAATCCCTGTTTTCTGTGTTGTAGATATAGCAGTGCTATGACTGCCGAGCTGTGTATAACCCCCCAACCCCCGATAGGTAAATTTCTTCGTGTACACTGTACATTGCAGTATACTGCCAATCAGTGTTGGGGGTAGTGTTACACCAAGTAGCTTGACAGCTCTGCACGTAAGACCTAGTCCTGCAACGATAATCTCCTGCTGATAAAACGCAGAATATATTGAAACTAAAACTACAGCACACAGCCTAAGATGTGACATCTCTGGAATGGGGGTCTCTGCCTCTACATTATATACTCTTAGATTAAAATGTCGACACCCTGGTGACCAAGATTCTTCAAATTTATTTTCAGACTTGGAGAATTGGGGAGGAGGGGGGGGGGGGGAATCAGTCAACCCTATATTACTTTTTACTAATTTCCTCCAACAGAAACTGAAACTAAGATCATTTGTAGTGGATACTGCAATACCAAAGGCTTGTCTTCATGGGAATATATTGATATTGGCAACAGCCTTTTGTAGGTCTCTGAAGGGTTGGCATAACATTGGTGCAATCTGTGCAGTCACACAGGGAACTAAAGGTAAGGCTGGCTTCACCTCACGTTTTTGGGGATCAGGTCTATCTGTTTTGGGCTCCCATGTATCCCTATAGGCACAGATTGGTCATACTGTATATGGCCATCTGTTTTGTGCTAATTCAGTCAGGGATCCATTTGTGTCCTGTTTTTTTCCTGTATCCAGAATCGGAGACTGCTTCAATTTTGGGCGCACCGGACAAAAACGAATCCAGCGTGGTCCGTAGCACATAACATATGGGTCTATGGAGCCGGAAAAAAAAAAAAAAAAAAAAAGGATAGTTTCCCGGATCCGGTTTTTGGTACCGTTCATGCCCCAGAACAAATTCATTGCTCATCCCAGCCCAATTTCTGTTCAGGATCTCTCCTCGCAATCTCTCTCCTCAGAACGGACGTTACCATTAAGTCCTATGGCTGTACTGATTGCCATGCACAAAGCGGATCCTTCAAGAACAGGATCCAGGAGCATAATTGCCAACCGTCTAACAAAATCCATGGCTGTCCTTCAAATTCAGGATCCACAAGGACAGGCAGAAAAACATGATGTGAAGGCAGCCTAAGGGGGCACATCCAGCTCTGAAGAAGGCGGAATTGTGAATTATGAAGACATTTCTGTATATCCCAGTCTATCCATAAAGAACAATCAATAAGGCTACCATCTGCCCAAAGCTACCAACAGGGTTTTCTCAACACACAACACAGGGAGGGGGGGGCAGGGGAAGTAAAGTAGGGGGTGAAGGGTGCAAAGAGGCAAGGGGGGGGGGCTGAGTGGTAAGAGCCTTCCCCCCCAAGAGAAGGCACTTGTTGGACTTTTAAATATTCGCTACTACACTAATGCTTCATCCTCCGTCTCCTGATATAAATATCTGGCCAAACATTCCCGTGAGAGCTGCATCTCCCTATCAATATCGGGTTGTCCACCAGTAACTCCTTAATGTGAGATTACCAGGCTATGCATTCCGTGGGACTGATCGTGAAGGCACTACATGTTGTACAATGTCATATACAATACATGGGATAGAATTTAAGTATGCATAAAAATAAAAATCACACAGACCCCTCAACCAACCACTTAATAGGGCAGATTTACTGTTCTCAGTGCACCTCAACTCTGACAGAAAAAAAGTACCAAGTTTTGGTGCAAACTAGTGCCTGTACATATAAATAAAACTTTGTTGCTCCCTTGAAAAGGAGAACTTGACTTGAAGGGAGGTGATGCGTCTGGGGAAAGGGAAAAGGGGACTTTTAAATGTAACAGCGAGTGCTGGATTGTGTAGATAGAGGGGTCTAAAGATTGACAATCCTCATTATCAGGTCTGAGCCACTGTGATGATTGGTGCTAGTTTAAAATTGCCTAAATTTTGCACAGGGGGATGGCTTATCATAGGGGAACTAGACAATCACTAGACAATTAGCAAAATGCAGATTTTTGGGTGCAATGATTTAGAGCAAATCACATTGTTTTAAACAGGTGCTGTGCTTCTGAGAATTGGTTTATATGCAATGAACAACAGTATTAATGGCTGTTCTGTAGGCACAGAATGTCGTCAGCCTATAACCTCCTGTAGATCAGCTTGTATACAGCCAGTTGGCATCAGTAAGGCCCCTTTCACACTAAACGGTTTTTTGCAAATTGCGTCAGATCCGGCAGATTTACTGCATCTGCCGCCTAACAGTTGCACTTTGCAGCAAGCCCCATGCATAGTCTATGGGGCTTGCGGCAGGTGCGGAAAGTGTGGTATAGCCGCGGTTACGGCACTTGCGGCCACAAAAAAAACTGCAGTCAGCATCATTTTTTTAATGGCCGCATATGCCGGAACCGCGGCTATACCGCACGTGCAGCACGCCCCATACACAATGCATGGGGCTTGCTGCAAGTGCAACTGTTAAGCGGCAGATGCATTAAATCTGCCGGAGCTGCAAAAAACGCTAGTGTGAAAGGGGCCCAAGTCCGCTTCTGTACATGGGAGACTTCAGGGGAAACAGGTCCCCCATGCAGAAAGTCCTGGCTTCCCCTGGGTCACTCACTGGCCAGATTAATAAAATCCACCGATAATAATGAACGTTGTTTCCCATTTCTACATTCACAGCTAAAAAGATTTCTTTTCCATTAGTCACTTATCCAATCACTTACCATGCCATGAAAATAGTTATATGCCATCCGAGTATGGCGATTGTTTACAAAGGGCGGAGGCCACCTGGTTGAACGGTCCCCGCCATTTCAGGCATTCTGGGGAAAGAAAAAAAAATGTAATTTTATTCTTTCTAGCATCCTCCTTAACTAGAGGTGTAACATGGGGCCAACGTGATCTGCCCACCAATCCATGCTATACAGGTTACACCATGCAACTTTCCTTTCTGCCTTGTGAATTGTACAATCAACTTTAGATTAATACACCCCTGATCAAAGAGACATTGGTAATATTAAAGGGGTTGTTTGTGAAAACAAGTCATCGCCTAACCATAGGACTTGCAAGTCAGAATGCCAAGACCCGCACTGACCGGCAGAACAGGGAATTGTTATCACCATTAAAAAATATCATCTGACCCCCGCTCCATACATCCTCTATGTGGCTGGAGGACGAGCGCAGCACTCAGTAGCCCCAAATGGGATGAATGGAGCAGCAGTCAAGCATGGACACTGCAGCTTCATCCTAATGGGGATAAATGTTCAGCCAGGGAGGGTTCTGTGATCAGACCCCTGAACAATGCAGATAGGTGATAACTTGATTTCCCGGGACAAACCTTTTAAAGCTGGGCCCACACGTCATCAACAAGGAAATGTACAAGTTGCAGTTTCACAAATATTCTACAGCTGCAATTTTGCTTTACAGAAGAAAAAAATAAAATTAGATACAGCCAAATCGCAGATTAGTTGACATGGTCACATTAATCTGCAATGGAGTCTAAGGTAAGCGAGTCAGTCGCGGGCGACAGATAGTTGAACCCATTTGGAAATTTTGCGATACTCCCTTCAATCGTGGTAAGTCATCTGTCGCAACGGAAACAGTAGGAAATTATCAGGTGACGTGTTGCAACAGGAAACATATTTATTTTGCATTGCTTGTATAGCGCTATCATATTCCACACTGTTAATTATATTTTTTGATCAAATAAATTTTTAGTAATTAACAATAATCCAAGACAGTAATATACATTAGATCATTATACATCCGATTTTTAACATGACAGTTTATAAATTAACCCAGAAATAAAACTGGTGAGGTCAAGGCTGGGGCATAGAGATCACAGGAGATGCTGGGGCATATACCTCACTGTGGAGGCCATGTCTGGGGCATAGAGATCACTGGAGAGCTGGATTTAAAGGGCAGACAGTCTGCAAAATGCTCTGCCAGCCTGAGCACAGAGGTCCCCAGGAATCTGCCCGGGGCCCCAAAAAACAACAAAAACAAAAGTCGTCGAGGGCTGCATTCGGCCCTGGGGCCTGAGGTTCCCCACCCATGCACTTGATGGATGCTCGATGCAATCGCATTGGGGATTTTGGTGATGTCATGATGGGGCGGGCTGGTGTGGCAGTGGCATTCTTTAGTTTGAGGGCGGGGCAGTGAGGATGGGGGTGGGTTTATGACTCACACTGCCATGTTTTGTTCACCCTGTCACGTGTAGTAGCGGACCAGGTTTACAAACACGGTGACCTCATGCGCATTTACAAAAGGTGGGACGTCACGATGGGCATAGCCTAAGAAGCGGCTTTATTATAGGAAGTGGCGGTGCAGCAACAGTAGCAGAGTAGAAGCCGGAGGACAGCAGAAGCATGTGATGCCGCTGGCGGTACTGCGCAATGTGCTCCATCAGGGATGGCTCCAGGTTTTCTTGGCCCTGCATGAAAGTCTCAGTGGGCCCGCCCCTTAGCACAGTTCATGATTATAATAGTGGCTGCAGGAGATTATATATATTACAATCCCAGTTAATATAATCCCCATGTACTGTGCCTCTTCCCCTGTGCATGCCCCCCTCCATTGTGTTATCCCCCTTGTGCACTGCATTCTCACCCTGTGGACTGCTGCTGTCCAGAGGATGCGGAGGCAGGCAGGCTTTGGCGTCCTTTATCTGGAGTGTGGAAAGAGAAGGATGGGGGTGGGCTCATGACGTCACATACTTTTACAATGCGCATGCGGGCACCATGTTGGGATATTCGTCCACTACTGCGCATTACAGAATGTACAAAACATGGCAGGGCGCACTCACACCGCCACTATGTTTGTTCGCCCCGTCATGTGTACTAGCGGTCTGGGTGTCCAAACATGGCAGCCGTATGTGCGTTGACAGTGTGTGACGTCATGATGTAGGTGGCCTCTCAGGCGACCTTATGATGGAAGCAGGCATCGGAGCAACAACTGCGGAGGACCTGGAGGTCAGCAGCAGCATGCGGCCACCATCTTGGCACAACCATCACTTGGGTGTGCCAACATGGCTGATTTTTATTTTTTTTTGACATTTCAGGTGGCCAAGCAGATGGTAGTCAGCTAACCAATCAGATGGCGTTTTAGCGGGGATATCCGGACGCCAAGGCAATTATGCAAGTAGATATATATGCAAGGAACGGTGTTAACTTTTTTTTGTTGTTATGGTCGATCCATATGAGGTCACTTTGTCGTGGTTGGATTGCAGCAGTGCTTTTTGACAAAAATATGTTACCCAAGTGCCTCATTTCATTTTAGGCTTTTTTCGCAGTGTGCTGATGCATAGAGTACATGTAATACCGTATATACTCGCTTATAAGCTGAGTTTTTCAGCCCAAAAATTGGGCTGAAAAATCGCCCCCTCGGGTTATACGCGAGTCACTGTATACTGTATACAATGTATACAGTATACAGTGCCCCCCCATGAGTATACAGGCCCCCCCCTTGCTGCACAATCCTGTAAAGGAATACATTAGTATACTTATCCCTGCCGCTGTCCCGCCGCTGCCATCGCGCTCCTCCGGCTTCATCTGTCTTCTTCCGGCTTCCTCCGATGGGCGCAGGCAATTACGGGATTGTCTGCGCGCCAGAGGAGGAAGCCGGAAGACGCTGGATGAAGCCGGAGGAGCGCGATGGCAGCGGCGGGACAGCGGGACATACTAATGTATTCCTTTACAGGATTGTGCAGCAAGGGGGGGCCCTGTATTCTGATGGGGGGGGGGGGGGTTGTATATACCTCTGGGGCTGCTCTATACTACCACTGGGGCTGTATATACCTCTGGGGCTGCTGTATACTAACCACGGAGCTGCTGTATATACCTCTGGGCTGCTGTATACTACCACTGAGGCTGCTGTATACTAACCACTGGGGCTGCTGCTGTATACTACCACTGGGGCTGCTGCTGTATACTCACGGGGCTGCTCTGATACTACCCCTGGGGGGCTGTTACCACACGGGTGGGGGGTGTATACGTGCGGGGGCCCCCCCGGCTTATACAGATCAATGGTTTTCCCAGGTTTTGGGGGGGTCGGCTTATACACGG
>JARQOC010000002.1:60558651-60685947 GCA_033576535.1 Allobates femoralis | reverse complement strand
AAATAGAGAAGCATCACATGATTTTTCTAACAGTGCCAATACTTTTATCCACCCCCTTTTTTATGTTTCGTGTGGAATTAGATCCAATTTGGCTTTAGGACAATTCTTTTTGTGTTTTTTTTTTTCATTGAAGACAAATTACCGTATATACTCCGCTTATACACGAGTTTTTCAGCACAAAAATTGTGCTGAAAAGTGCCCCCCTCGGATTATACACGAGTCACTATACGGCTGAGTGTGGGGGGGCAGTGTCCGGGGGCTGGAGGAGGTGGGGGAGGCTGTAATAGGAGCGGCGGTCACGTGCCCCCGCTCATTAGTGCAATGCAATATGCACTGCATCCCCCTGTCCATCAGCGGCAGGGGGAGCTGAGCATATTACATTGCGCTCCCCCAGTGGTATATACAGGCCCTCCCGCTCCTCCCCCAGTGGTATATACTGGCCCCCGCTCCTCCCAATGGTATATACAGGCCCCCGCTTTCCCCCCAGTGGTATATACAGGCCCCCCCGTTACCCCCCCCAATGGTATAGAGGCCCCCGGTTGCTGCCACACACCTGTAAAAGAATAGCTTTCATACTTACCCTCCTCGCTGTTACCGCGCTCCTCCGGTCTCCTTCCCGCTTCTACCTGGCCATCCAGCGCAGCCACAATGACGTCATTGTTTCTGCGCGGTCACATGACGCCGGGTAGAAGCGGGAAGGAGACGAGGACGCGCGATGACAGCGAGGAGGATAAGTATGAAAGCTATTCTTTTACAGGTGTGTGGCAGCAACCGGGGCCTCTATGCCACTGGGGAGGGGGGAAATGGAGGGGCCTGTATGTACCACTAGGGGGGGCCTCTATGTACCACTAGGGGGGCCTGTATGTACCACTAGGGGGGGCCTGTATGTACCACTAGGGGGGCCTGTATGTACCACTAAGGGGGGCCTGTATACCACTAGGGGGGCCTGTATACCACTAGGGGGCCTGTATACCACTAGGGAGGCTGCTGTATACCACTGGGGCTGCTGTATATACTGCTGGTGCCTATATATACCACTGGGGAGGCTGCTGTATACTAACACTGGAGAGGCTGCTGTATACTAACACTGGGGAGGCCTGTATACCTGTGCTGGGGTCCACCCTCAGCTTGTACATGAGTCAATAGGTTTTCCCAGGTTTTGGGGGCAAAAGTAGGGGGGGGGGGTCGGCTTATACACGGGTCAGCTTATACACGAGTATATACGGTAAATGAAGATAATACCAAAGAATTTGTGATTGCAATCATTTTCAGAAGAAACTGAGCATTATTGCAAGGGTGTCAATAATTTTGGCCACAACTGTATACTACATACATATACATATATATACACATATACATATACATATAAATACACATACACACACATACATATACACATACACACATACATATACACACAAACGGTATATACACATTTTATTTATAACATATATATAATATATATATATATATATATATATATATATATATGTGTGTGTATCTCCAGTTTAGAATGATGACAAGCGGTAAAGGCGGCAGACGACGGCCTGCCGCTTCACGGTTAATACCGCTTCCACGGGTCCTGGTGGACACTCACCACTGGTGACGTGCCTTCAGGGCCATGGAGTCGGTAAGCCAAACCTCCAACATTTCCCTGAATCCGACTCCAACTCCCCCAAAATGGACACCAAGTATGATTCCACAGCCATGGTGTGCTGTTGGAAAGGCCAAACCTCCGACCCCAACTCCAAAATGGTCACAGACTCCACAGCCCTGTGCGCCGAAGCACTTTGAGAGAATGTGCAGGAAAAAGATACGTATTGGAGGAGGTGGTCCACTATATATCGGCTTTCCAATTCATATACATCAAAAAAAACAAACCATAAGATACAATTTAAAAATTTGAACAGAATATCAGTACCCATGATTGATGATGTAGAAAAGGACTCCGTCTGTCATTTAGTCCTATAAATGATGATAAAAAAAGAACCCGGCACTGCTGATTTTCAATTTATGTGTCATTAAGGCCGGCTTCACAGCACGCTTTTGAGCCGACAGCCCTGGATAGAACAGAACCTGAGGGCAAATATGCCCTCTGGTCCTGTTTTCTGTCGGAATCAGCAGATCGCAGGTTTCAGGAGCTGTCCCTGCTGAAATTTCAAAATCACGGCTAGCAGGAGCTAGTCGCAGTCCTGAAATGTCAGCGGGGAGCTCTCCACAATGCTGAAGTTCAGCCCCGTCTGGCGCAGAGCCTCAGCACCCGGCGCTCAGGAGCTGGACCGATTTTATGTCAGATCCGTCGCCATAGACTCCAACGTTAGGGGGCGCCGGATCCGGGAGGATGAGATTTGTTCAGTTTTTTGCCCTGGACAGAAAATCACAGCAAGCTGCAATTTTGCGTCCGGGAGAAAAACCCGAATTCTCCCAGATCCACCCGGACAAATGGAAACCGGACGTCAAAACACTGCCATCCGGCCCCATAGGAATACTATGGAGCCGAAATCGGATTCAGGGCTGTCCGGTTCACACTGGACAGCCCCGGATTGCTAGAACCGTGGTGTGAAGCTGCCCTTAGTCCTAGAGGTTTTTTTTAAAAAAAAATAAATAAAACTGATCTGGATTGCCTTCTATCACCGTTACAGCTTCATGGTATATACCTCTAAACCGCACCCAATCCCGAGCCCTTTTTATACATCTATCATGAGTACAGATATTTTGCCAGAATTTTAAAATTTGATTTGTTGCTTTACAAGTTTTTTCTACCGTGATCTGTATGAATTACAGACCCTATATATAGTGGGCCTCCTCCTACGAGACGTACGAGCCAGGAGAAATGTGTTCCACAGGAATCAGCTGTTGCTCTTTTTATCAGATCTTTTTCCTGCTTGTTGTCCCAATAAAGTGCTGCGGCAGGTTAGCAGCGGTGTGTGCCGCTTTCGTCTCTTGACCACATATTGGATGGCACACTGCCTCATCGTGAAATCCTCAGCATTAAATCGAATGTGGCAACAGCTCATTGGGCCCACAGCCTTAAACCCTTCAACCCCGGGCCATTTTCCATTTTTTACTCCTCTTCTTTCAAGAGCCATAACATTTTTATTTTTCCATCAATATAGACATATAAGGGCTCGTTTTTTGCAGGACAAGTTGTAGTTTTGAATGAAATTGTTTAGCACGGTGGCTCAGGGGTTGGCCCTGTACGGTGGCTCAGGGGTCGGCCCTGTACAGTGGCTCAGGGGTCGGCACTGTGGCCTTGCAGCGCTGAGGTCCTGGGTTTCAATTCCCAACAAGGATGACATCTGCACAGAGTTTGTATGTTCTCCCGATGTTTGTGTGGGTTTCCTCCCACATTTCAAAAGACATACTGATTAGATGTTTACATTGTTAGCCTCAATGGGGACAGTGTTGCAAATTTATGTAAAACGCTATGGAATTAATAGTGATATAAATTAATAAATACATTTTACTATGTAGTGTACTGGAAAATAGGAAAAAAAATTCCAAGTGTGGTGAAATTGGAAAAAAAAAAAAAAAGTGCAATTACAAGTTGTTTTTTATTCATCCTGTTCACTATATGGTAAAACTGACATGTTGGTATGAGGTCTCGGGAGTAAGAGTTCGTAGATACTAAAGATGTTACTTTTACTGTTATGTAAGTGGTGACAAAAAAATCAGAGGTTAAGAAAATGAATTGCACTTATGCGCCATGTTCTTCACCCTGCAACGTTCTCATTATTCAGGATCTGGGGCTGTGTGATGGCTTATTTTTTGTGTCTTGAGATGAGGTTTCTGATGATACCATGTTTGGGTGGATCCGCTGTTTTGATCGCCCGTTATTGCATTTTACTGCAATATTGCGGCAACCAAGAAAACCTGAAAGTTCAGCGCCAGTACAGTCTCCATGGAAAACTTACCGGATCGACACTGGAGTTTAATGGGTCTCCCGAATAAGCGGATGCCATTTAGCAAAGATATCGCATAAGGAATGGACTCAGCGTGTTTGAAGCAGACGAATCCAAACGGCTTCCGATTTCCATCTTTATCTCTGACAATATTCACTTTGGTCAGCGGTCCGGCCTGAAAATGAGAAAAACGTCGTCATTGTGCAGTGCTGACATTGCTACGTACTAGAGGGGAATGGGGAGTAAAGGCACCAGCTGTTACCAGGGTCCCAGCGAGGGCAATTACTAGAATGGCAGAGAGCAACCTGTTATGTTACTATATAAAACTCCCTGTAGATCCCACCGAGGATTCTCCGATCACAACACTCTGCCTGGATAGTCTGATCTATGCAGAAAAGATCTTAAAGCAACACTCCAGCGTTTTTGGCTTTGATCAGTGCTCGAATGGCGGCATAAATATAAGCCTTCATCTTTTTCTGTGCCGCTCCGGTCCTGCGGTGCCATCTCATGAATGAGGAGTCTGACTGGAAGTCAGAAGTGACATCACAAGCTCCCAATGCATCTCTATGAGAGCCAGAATGAGGCTCTCCAAGAGATGTATTGAGCTGTGACAGCCGATGCGCTCCATGAAACACTGCAGCTGCTGGCAGGTAACAAATCCCTGTAGACTGACCAGAGCGACACTAGAAGGTGAGTATCTGACTGGGGGCAGGGGACTTAGATTTAAAGCCCCTCCACAGTGCTGCAATGACAGAAATGCTGGAGTGCTTTCACAGGCTGTATGGCGTGCAGTGGGAACCCCCCCATAGGACCTCAGCATGGCCGGCACCAAGACCCAATTCAGACAAGAGGTAGAGAAGAATAAAACACCCCCAATTTTGTATTTTACATAACAATAGGACCTGGCCAATAAGTGGACTATAAACTTATTCCCATCACAGAAAGATGTAGATCAGTAGGAGATGTTGTAAGAACCCAAAATACACAGCGATCCTGAGACTGAAGGGGCCGCATGGCTTCATCCTATCCTACACAGCTGCCCAAACGGAGTCTTACAGTCCAGGCAAAACCATGAAGCATTGTGGCTGCCCCAACAACCTAAGGGTGCGTGCACGTGGTCAGTATACGCAGCGTTTTAGATGCAGCGTTTTGCTGATGCGTCCAAAACGTTGCGCAGTACAGTACTAGCATAAGTGGATGGGATTTCAAGAAATCCCATCTTCACTAGGCTTAACCTGCCCGCAGCGTGTTTGGAGCTGCGGGGCGGGTTGCTGGCAGTCCGCTCCTCCGCAGCATGTTTATTTCATGCTGCGGAGTCGGAAGCGGCTCCCATCGTGTGACTGCAGGGAGAAGCCGCACATGATGAGTACAGGGTGTCTGCGGTCTCCCTGCGGCCACCCGCGTCTTCCCTCAGGTCCTGAGGAGCTGCGTCCAACAAGCAGTTCCTCCGGGCCATGTGCACGCACCCTAATAGGGCACTTTTTTTTGCTCTGTCCATAAAGTGAAATTGAAAGTGTCAGTTATTTTTTTTTTTTATTGTTTAAAAACGTATACAGATTATTTTGACTAATTATTTTATAGTTCATGCAGCTGATGTCTTCATATCAGTATAACGGGCTACAGGCATCTATCACTTAAGGTACCGTCACACGGGGAGATATCTCCGGCGATGTGTCGGCGATCTCATGAACGCGCACATCGCTTCTGCATCGCTCGTGAGACGTCAGACGTAGCAATATCGCCGGCAACCCAGGGCGATCCGGCGTTTCTGGAATCGCCTGAAACAACCTTGAAGCGATGTGTGCTCTTCAGATCGCCGTGTCACACAGCACCACCTCACCGTCAATGCGGCATACAGAATGGATCGCCTGAACACAGACATCGCCTGAGCCATTGCTATCGCCGCGTCACACGCAAATAGGCATACGGATCGCTCAGGCTAAATCGCCTGATTTCCCGACACTGTTGGGAAATCTGTGAACTCGGAAAATGAGATTTATCGCCGTTCAGTCGCCCTGTTACACGCGGCAACGCACAGGCGATGTCGCTTCAATATCGCCTGAACAGGCAGATCTCGGCGATATCGCTGGAGATATCTCCCCGTGTGACGGTACCTTTATAGTGATTTATTATGGTTTTCCAATTTGTCTACACAAAATGCTGTCTGTCCATGATTTTTTTGATAGGCTGGCCAGGAAAAAAAAAAAAAGGTAAAAGTTGGCAACCCTGAGTCACACCCCACCGATGAGTATTCAACGTGACATCCATTTTGTGTCATGGCAATAACCCACCATATCAAAAATTCAAAATAAATAAGCAAAATTAAAAACTCTTTAGGTCGGTCACAGCTTTCCAGCACAACAAAAATAAGTAAATAAATAATCAAGCAAAACTACAACCCCCCCCGATGCACCCTGTCTGACCCCTGTGGTGTCCAACGATGTCGGCAACATGAGTAGCTGTGCCTGTGTGTGCCAAGCACGCACACGCACAGTTACTCATTCGGTGATGATGTGCAGCAACGACTTCGGGTGTTGGCTTTGCGAGTGGCTGTGACGCCGCTGATGGCACTGCGCAATGGGCCGATAACTATTTACACACCTATCACTTGTGTGTGCAAATATGGCTGCCACGCATGTGATAGGACAACCTGATGGAAGTGGATGACAGACGCCACAAAAGATTATGTAAATAGGTACGGACATTGTTGGGGATATTTTATTTAGTTACATGAGTGGAATTATACATTTTTGCAGTTGGTCTTCATTAAACATTCAGTGTTTGCCTCATACAGCCTCTGTGTTCCATAGTCTATTGCAGGCTGCAAGTTGAGTTAACTGAGAACCTGTCAGCGAGCCCATTCTGACTGTCTGTTACTTCCTCATTGCTGACTTCTGATCCAAGTTCAGTGGTCATAAATCAGCTAAGAGAAAATATATGTTACATTGTCACACTTGGGTCTGGAGAGCCGCTGGCCAGTCTGAGCACTGTGATTGACGTCCATGTTACACAGCCGTGTGACTGCCCCTAATAAGATGTTTGGCGAGAGACAAAAGCAAAAAAAAAACCCTGACTGACGTCAGCAAACAGAATGAGAACAACTACAAGAGAAAACGTGGACCGTGTGAATGCGCTTGGTTGTTTTCCTGCAATCAATCCTGCAATACAATGATTGGGAGAAATAAGATTTAGGCCACGTGCACACATTGAGTATTTGGTGAGTTTTTACCTCAGAATTTGTAGCCAAAACCAGTTTTGGGTGATAAATACAGAAGTGGTGACGTGTTTCTATTAGACTTTTCCTCTGATTGCTCCACTCCTGGTTTTGGCTACAAATCCTGAGGTAAAAAACTCATCAAATACTGAACATGTGCACGTGGCCTTAAGGGTATGTGCACACGGTCCGCAGGCGCTGCGTGTTGGATGCAGTATTCAAGACTTGAGGGAACTGGTGGGTGAATGCAGGGAGACCGCACCTGCCCTGTACTCACGATCTGCGGTGGGTGTGGGGCAGCTTCTCCCTGCATTCACCCGCTGGAGATCACTCCCGACTTTACAACATGAAATTAACTTACTGCGGAGATGTGGCAGAGCGGTAACCCGCACCTCAACTGACAATATGCTGTGGAGGGGAGAAGCACAGTGAGTATGGGATTTCTTGAAATCGCATCTACTATGCTTGTAGTGGACAATGCAGCAATATGGATGCTGTTTCCAAAACGCTGCAATTCCTGATCGTGTGCATGCAGCCTAATAGAGGTTGGTAATAAACGATACAGTGCGTATCTGTTCAAGGCACGTTGAATTTGTCTTGACTTTGATGGCATAAGGATTTTCTTGTTTACAGTGCAGTTGTCACAAATCAGCACGTTGCATTTTTTTAAGCATTTTGGCTTGCAGATTTTCACAAGTCTGCAAGCAAAAACGCACAAAAAAACGCAACATGTTAACAGTGAATATTTTTAGTGCAACTTTGATACGAATCAGCAAATCTTTATTCCAGCAGAGCCAGTGAAAAAGCTGAAGGTTTGTGCAAACGCTGCGCACATTTAGTGCAGGAATAAAGCTACAGCACGGTAATTCTTTCTGCGCTTTTCACCCATTGACTTAATGACAAACGCAAAGACAAGAAAAAAAAAAAAACAACCAAAAAAGCACCACGCTTTGGGGAGTTTTTTCTGCAAGGAGATTCAGAAAATTTCTGCACCAAATACTAAGCGTGCGCATCAGGGCTGTGGAGTCGGTAAGCCTAACACCCGACTGCTCAATTTCCCTGAATCGGATTCTAACTCCACAGGCCTGGTGTGCACAAAGCCGAATATTACAGGACCGATTAAGGGTACGGACACAGTACTAATGTTGGCAAACCTGCAGTTTAGGCGCCAAAAGTTAGCGGGGTGGGGTAGGCGTGGTTTGGTGTCTGTGGCTCAGTTTTCTTTTGCAGAAGGAATAAGAGTTAATTTTTACGTCTTCGCAGTTGTTGAGTTGATTGTAATAGAAGCGGGGGTTAGATCTCGAGACAGGGGGACATAGGTAAAACGTATCAGTGGGTGTGACCTTTTAGTTGGGGAGCATGGCAGGGCTGCCTTCTGTGCACTATAATTGATCATGCACCCCCCCCCCCCCCCCCATCTAGGGGTCTTAGGGTGGCTTCACACCACGGCAGAGTCCGGTCCGGGGCTGTCCGGTATAAGCCAGACAGGTCCGGACCGGATTTTGGCCCCTTAGCATCCTATGGGGCTGGATGGAAGCTCTCTGCCATCTGGTTTCCATCTCTCGGGCAGAATCCGGGAGATATCTGATTTTTCTCACTGTACACTCCCTAACATGGGAGCCTATGGGGCCGGATTGCACCGGTCCGGGAACCGGACACCTGCACGCCGCGGTCCTGAGCAATCAGCGGCGGCAGCTGCATCCGGCAGCACACCGGAACAGAGGTCACATTAGCCCTCCAGTTCTGTGTGCTGATCCGGTACAGGGATGTCAGGCTCATCCCTGACAGCCCCGGATCGGACCTTACCGTTGATCCCTACTTCTATTATAATCAACTCAACAACCGTGTGGACTTAAAAAATTAACGCTTAGGCTGGCTTCAGACTTGCATTAGCGTCTTGCGGAGGGGAACGCAAGCAGAGCGCATACACCACAAGTCCCAATGTTTAACATGGGGACGCGGGTGTATGCGCTTGGGTGCAGATTGCCGTGCGCACCCCGTCCGCAGCCATTGCCCGCCATGTATGATTTGTGTGCATGCTTCCTCACCAGGAACGCGACATGTCCTTCGGTAAAACGCAGCTCCCCGCTCAACACCACCAAACCACGTCTACCACCTAAGCCGCTCACACCACTAACTTCCAGCCGCTCATTCTGCAAGTACACCCAAATGTTTACTCATCAAATATTAATTTCATTAATTAAAGCTAATTGGAATTTCTGGGGTAAGCATGTTACCATGCAGGTTATTGCTGTGATCGCGACACATCACGACGGCTCTGAGGTTAATAAAGAGCAGCAGAACAAGGATATTGGAACATTTCATGTCGATTTGGGGGTCTGGGGGCACAGACACATTCTGTGCCTTTATTGGAAGTCAATTAAAAGTGAAGACTATAACATGCATTAATAAGAGCGAATTAATACTCTTCCTCCTAAACCCCCTCCTGTCCGCCATAGAGCTGCCCCCTACAGGCAGGGTGCGGTACCTGCAGGAACAGCTCGTACAGGATCTCCTCCTTCACGTTGCAGTCCAGATTCCCGACGTAGATCGTCCTGTCCGTCTCCTCCCGCCTCCGCATCATGGTGCTGCCCGCCGATCCGCTCCCCGCATGCCTCTGTCTGTCTCCACCGAGCAGATCCACAGCTGTGACCGTGCACCGAGCACTAGAGCGACAACTGACGTCATCAGTCTGGGCCGGCGGCCATTTTGGAGAAGACCAAATCCCATCTGATAACAACTAGTATCTGATATGTGCGATGAAATCTAAATAAGGCAGCATGTTACAACACCATAAATGTTAAATTCAGTTTTTTCCAATATTCCTCTTGGTGACGTGTCTCTACAAAAACCGAGGTGCCGTCCCCGGAGTGCAGACCAGTAAGTGACATTGTTTTTATGTCATAAACAACAAACGTGGGTTTGTTACCCATGGCGACCTATCAGATTGCAGCTTGCATTCTTCAACAGGCTTATAGTAAATGAGAGCTGCATTCTGATTGGTTGCTAAGGGCGACAGCCTTTTCTTTTGAGGCTGATTTTCACATTTAAGACCCCGTTAAACCTAGCGACATTCCAGCGATCCTGACAACGATACGACCTGGCAGGGATCGCTGTAATGTCGCTAAGTGGTGAGATGTCACACAGGCAGATCTACTCACCGATGCGGCGACCCCCAATGGTCATTGGGATCTGCCACTGTCGCGGGCGTAGCATGGAGAAAAAACCTAAAACATAAATAAATGCATCAGGCCTCATTCACACGTTTGTGCCTCTGGCACGTTTATCACCTGTTTTGCCACATACCAGAGACACAGACACACTTATACCAATGTAAATAAATAGTATTCTTCACACGTCCATGTTTTGACAATGACTGTATGTCCGTGTGGAGCACACGCGTGTCTGTGTGGTCCACATGGCAATATGTCCTTTTTGGCCCGGCAGCAAGGATGCCACACATACTGTACACTGATGTGATCTGTGTGACGTGTACCGGAGCAAATGCATGTAAGGTTGGAACACTATGCGAGCTTCATGCGAGTGTCCCACATGCATCTCCCATGAGTCACCCGGAACAGCCCCTGCCTGTCTGAACGGGAGCGTGGAGCTCGATAGAAACACAACCAGTTCCATGCTCCCATTCTGAGAGGCACAGGTCGGGCTGGGTGACTTATGTGAGATGCACGCGAGACAGTCACATGAAGCTCGCATAGTGTGTTTCCACCCTTACATGCGTTTGCTCCGATACATGTCACACAGATCACATCAGTGTGCGGTCCGTGTGGCATCCTCGCTCCCGGCCATAAACGGACATGTTGCCGTGTGGAGCACACAGACATACGAGTCATTGTCAAAACATGCTCGCATAAGTGTGTCTCTGCCCTAACTGAAATAAATGGATTTTTATACTTATCTGTCTCCGGCGATGCTGTCACCACTTCCAGGGCCGCTCATTATGATTCTTGAATATTCACTGCACTGACTGCAACCACGGACCAAGAAGCAGACCGCGGTCTGAGACCGGTAAATATAAAAATTCATGCTGTCCGTGAGTTATTGGATGTCAATGACCAGAGAAGATTCTTGTTTCGTATCTTTAGGTTTACGCCTGCAGAAAAAAAACGTAACATTTATACTATGTTCCTAAGATTACTTTTTATTGTGTTTGATACATAATGTTTTGGTCAAAATTTGGCACCGCAAATAATAAAAGCCACAGTGAATTTGCACTTTCGAATGTGGCCGACGCTTCTCTGGTTGGAAAATGTATTTTGCATGTAGGAAAAGTGGACAGAATTCATCAGAAACATAAGGGCGGCATTTTGCTGCACAAGTTGTGACGTGCAATATTTTACAGGGATGGATCCACGGTGTAGCTCATCTAGATACAGTCGACAGTGCTGGAAGGCTCTCGAGTCGGACACCTAAATGCTATAAGGTTATATGCCCATGATCCAGAAATACTGTGTCCTGAATTCGGCGACTTTGCTCTTGCAGGGGAAACTGTCCCACATGTCAGTTTACGCTGCGGAGAAAACAAGCACAGTGGACATGGGATTTCTATAAATCTAAAACACTCTGCGTCCAAAATGCTGCTATTCCTGATCGCGGGCACATAAGCTGTGTGCACACGATCAGGGTTTGCAGCGTTATGGATGCAGAGAATTTGCGCCACATCCATAACACCTCGTTATACAATACAGGCACAGTGGATGGGATTTATAGAAATCCCATGTCCACTATGCTTTTCCAGACTGCAGCTTTCTTTCTGCTGCAGTTTGGGTTATTGCTCTTTCGCATTTCGCAGCATGTTAATTTATTGCTGCAGAGTCGGATGCGAGCTCCAGAGGGTAAATGCAGGGAAGAGCTGCCCTCCACCGAATGCAGGTCGTGAGCACAGGGTGGCTGCGTTTATCTTGTGTTCATCCTCAGCGTCCCTCACTCTTGGAGGCAGTGCGTCCAGGTAGTGCCTGCTGTTATGGAAGGTAAGCGGCGTACTGCAGGGCGAGAAGAGCAGAGACGGATGCAGAATTTTCTGCATCAAAAAACAGATATTACCTAGCAAAAGCGCAATGCTTTTGCTGCGTAATACATGCTAAAAGCGGATGCAGATTTGATGCAGAAAATTCTGCATCACCTGCGCAGTTTCGGTAAATAGCCTAATAGTTGCTGAGAAAAAAAAAAACAATGCATACAGATGGCATACGGATGCTAAGCGAGGAAAAAAAAATCACACACCCACATAGCACTCACATGACATGTGCAATACCAAATGAATTTCACATCTCCATCTTCTTTAGGCCGGCTTCACACCACGGCCTGATCAGGTCCGGGGGCTGTCCAGTGTTATGCCATCCGGTTTCCATCTGTCCGCGAGGATTGGGGTGGATTCGGATTTTTCTCACGGACACAAAAACATTGCAAGCAACGTTTTTGTGTCCGGGGCGAAAATCTGCCCGAATCGGATCCTCCCAGATACGGGGCGATCTGGCGCTCCCTAACATGGGAGTCTATGGTGCCGGATCGCCCCGGTCCGACAAAAACATCGGATCCGGGAACTGGACACCGGCGGCCGAAGTTTAGGAGTGAGCGCTGCTAAATTTCAGCACCACCAGCTGTCCCCTGCACAGATTTCAGGACCACAGCTAACTGCTTGAAATTACAGCAGCTGCGGCTGCGATCAGAGGCATCCGGCTGCAAACCGGACCGGAGGACATATTTGCCCTTTTGTTCTCTTTGCAAATCCAGTCCGAGGCTGTCTGATTCACATCGGACAGCCCCGGACCTAATCGCCCAATGCACCACTCATTACACCGTCCATTGTAGCGTGCAGGTGTGCGAACCCCGGCGACCAGCAGACAGGAAGGCGACCCGGCGACAGCTCTGAGACACCGCATGCTTGGATGCCGGATGCCCAACCATCGGAGCAGCGTTAGGGAAGGTGAGCGGGAGAGTGGTGACAGGAGACCTAACAGTACCCCCGCCCCTACGCCCCCTCTGCCGAAGGCGCACAAGGAATCTCTCCAGAACACGAGGCGCATTAATATTCTCCTGTGGCTCCCAGATTCTCTCCTCAGGACCAAAGCCTACCCAGTCAATCAAGAAAAGTGTGCTGCCTCTGCTCTTCTTCATGGCAAGGATGTCTTTTACTTCAAAGATGTGCTTGGAGCTGAGAGGCCATGGAACAGTGCTGGAGGAAGGATGAAAGCGATTAAGCACCACCGGTTTCAACAGCGAGACATGAAAGGATTTGGTGATGCGAAGTGATTCAGGCAGTTTCAGCTTGTAGGCAACATCGGTGATGCATCCCAAGACTTCGAAGGGACCAACATAACTCGGCCCCAACTTGTAGGATGGCACACTTAGCCTGATGTACTTGGATGAAAGCCATACTTTATCACCTGGAAAAAAAGAAGGAGAGTCCAGGCGCCTCTTATCGGCATGTCTCTTCATCTTGCTGAAGGCCTGTGTAAGAGCATCTCTGGTCTCCTCCCAGATCTTGGAGAAGTCCGCGGACAATGAGTCAGCTGCCGAGTTGTCTGATGCAGAAGAAATTGGAAGAGGCATACCCGGATGTTATCCAAATACAACGAAAAAAGGGTATTTAGTGCACGACTCACTGGAGTGATTATTGTAAGCAAATTCTGCCCAAGGAAGCAGTTGTCTTGATGAGCATTGGTTAAGTGTGGTAGATTAATACACTCCAACTGTCCGTTGGACTAAGGATGATAAGCAGAGGAGAAGTCCAACGTGATGTCCAATGCCCTCCAGAATCTGGAAGTGAATTGGACACCCCTATCAGACACTATGTGATAAGGAAATCCGTGGAGCTGGAAAATGTGTTTGATGAATAGTTTGGCCAACTCAGAAGCGGATGGTTATCCAGGCAAAGGAATGAAGAGAGCCATTTTAGAGAAGCGATCCACCACTAACCATACAACCGTGCAAATGGAGGAGCAAGGTAGATCCGTAATGAAATCCATGGCAGTGTGTTGCCAAGGCGCCAATGGAATTGAGAGAGGAAGCAGACGTCCAGCCGGCAACTGTCTAGATGCTTTGTGCCTTGCGGAAGATGGACATGAGGCAGCAAAATCATGGATGTCTTGATGGAGAGTAGGCCACCAATAGTGACGAGAATTCAAAGAAAGAGTCTATTTAACTCCAACGTGTCCGGCAAGTCTCGATGAGTGACCACATGACAGAATCCTCTTATCTGGTGCCACAAAGGTTTTACCAGGCGGGAGTCCAGTAAGACGTAAGGGAGCCACCGTGATTATCTTGGTAGGGTCTATTACATGAAAAGGCTTCTCCTCCACATCCGACAGCTTGAAGGACCTTGACAGGGCATCAGCCTTGATGTTTTTATTGCTAGGCTGAAAATGCAGTTCAAAGTTGAAACGGGCAAAGAACCGGGACCACCGAAATTGCCTGGGATTGAGCCTCTGGGCGGATTGGAGGTAGGCCAGGTTCTTATGATCGGTGAAGATTCAGAACAGATGAATGGCACCCTCGAGGAGTTGTCGCCATTCCTCCAATGCCAGTTTTATGGCCAGCAATTCACGGTCTCCGATGGAATAGTTGTGCTCCGATGCGGTAAATGCTTGAGAGAAAAAAACACAGGTGACTAACCGTCCTGTAGAAGATCTCTGTGAAAGGACAGGCCCCTGCACCAATGAAGTAAGCATCTACCTCAAGAATGTTAACCTCAGGTCGGTGTGAGGTAGGAGCCTCGGAGAAGGAGTGCTTTCAGATGAAAAAGGTGTTTTCAGCCTTTAGGGTCCAGATGCAGGAATTTGCTCCCTTACAGATGAGAGCCATGATGGGTTTGATTAGGGAAGAAAAATGAGGAATGAATTGTCTGTAATAATTTGCAAAGCCAAGGAACCGTTGAATAGCTTTGGTCCCCACCGGACGGGCCACTTAAGAACGGCGGAGAGCTTCTCAGGATCAATCCGTAGTCCGGAATCAGAGACGATGTATCCGAGAAAGGGCAAGATACATTTCTCCATCTAAGTGTACAACCGATTCCTTCTCAGTCGCTGGAGGGCTTGCCGAACATCCCAGCTATGAGAAGATAAATCCAGAGAGAAGATGTGGATGTCATCCAGGTATACCAATATGCATGTGTACAACAGGTCGCAGAAAATGTCATTAATGAATTCTTTTTTTTTAACCATTATATTTTTATTGAATACATTTTTTTGACAATAGTACAACAAATGCACAGAACTATTATTGATCACATTCAAATAAACACGACAATGACTAACATCAAGAATAGAAAATAAATCAGGGAAATAAAAAATCTCATAAACTTGGGGTGTTAGGGGAAGGGTAGGACCAGGAGGGGGGGAGGGGATCGTAGAAAAAGAAGATAAACAAATATCTCGGCAGTGCAATATGGCTCATTAAGGCATCCCTACAAAGATAATCATCCGGTGACCTGAACAACATTATGGGCAGATTGCTCCCATGGATCCCACCATATCAATACTCTGTTCCGTTTGGTGAGATCATGAGCTAAGAGAAGTTCATACTGAAAGTGTAGATTGATACGATTGATTAATTCCGTCATAGATGGAGGGCTTAAAGACTTCCACTTAGAAGCCACACACATTCTTGCCGCTATTAGGGTGTTAGTGACAATTGGGCGAAGAGGCCTGGGGATCAAGTCAAGACCTAATCCCAATAGAGCAACTGGAGGCTCCAGAATCAAAGGCAATCCTGTGAGAGTGCCAAGCAGCCTCTCAACTTCAACCCAAAAGGGCTTAATAACAGGACATTCCCACCAGATGTGGGCGGGGGTCCCCACAGAGGGGCAACCCCTCCAACACTGTCGGAAGTTGGGGTGATGCCCGCCCCCAAACCTGGCCACCCGGTCTGGGGTCAGATACCAATGAAGCTGGAGCTTCTTAGCTTGCACCAGATGGTTTATGCAAGATGAGTAAAGGGATGCATGAGAGGCTGCTTTCTGCCAAGCCTCTAAGGGGGCCGAAAATCCCAAATCTCCCTCCCACCTGGACATGTAGGATAGTTTCTGCCTAGAATGTAAATTCAAAAGGGCCTTATAGATGATAGAGACCCCCCCCAGAGCAAATACCCTTTGATTTAAAAAAAGCCTGCAAGGAGCTAGTGAAAGTTTCTTGGGACGCGCCAGGCAGGGAGACAGAGGCCAGGAAATGCCGCAATTGTAAGTATTTAAAAAAGTTGTTTTTGGGAATGCCGAAATCCTTCATCAATGCAGAGAAAGACTTCAAGATGCCCATCTCCATGATCTGATTCAGCAGGAGGATGCCTTTTAGTTTCCATGTTCGGAGGCACAAGGGTCCAACAGAATGCTCCACTGCATCTAGAGAGATATATCTGTATAGAAAGGGCAGTAATTCTCTACTTTCTCTAGCCCAAATATTCAGTAAGGCTCTCATCGAGGAGAGGCCCTTTGGTGCCTGGTAGCTCCTCATCAGGTTTATTTCCAGCAACAGCCGGGTAGACTGTTTTGGGGCGAAAAAAGCTTCGATCTGGAGCCACATGGAGGTCGGCTCCTGAGCCCACCAATATCTAGCTGCCTCCAAGTGAGCTGCTTTATAGTAAGAGTGTATGTCCGGGACTCCCAACCCTCCCACCTTGGAATGCAGGGTGAGAATCCTGCTTCCTACCCGATGTGGCTTACCTTGCCAAATAAAACGTCCCAAAGTTGCCTGAAACACCCGCAGGAATCTGCCCGGGAAAAGGAGGGGGAGACATCTCAGTAAGTAAAGAATCTTAGGTAGGTAAATCATTTTAATAATTTGGATTCTGGCCATCCACGATAGGAACAGGCCAGAATAACTTTCCAATTCTTTTTGTATATTTTTGAGTAGCGACTCAAAGTTATGTCGTACTATCTTATTCAGTTTAGTGATATGTAATCCCAAATAAGTGAAACCCTCCTCCGCCCAGGCAAATGCAAACTGCCCCCTGATGTCCCTCTGATCGGATTCTGTGATATTAATTGGGTAGAAAGAGGATTTAGACATGTTTAATTTGTAATAAGATGCACAGGAGAACTCTTCAAGGACTTTTAAAATTCTTGGGATCGTGGAGGGGAGGTGGGAGCACATGAAAACCACATCATCGGCGTAAAGCCCTATCTTATGCTCCATGGGTCCCACCTCCACTCCCCGAATTCCAGGGTCCCCCCTCACCACCGCGGCCAAGGGTTCCATGACTAGGGCAAAAATCAGCGGGGAGAGGGGGCACCCCTGCCTTGTTCCATTAGAGATATCAAATACTGAAGACATAAATCCCGATGCCTTGACCGAAGCGCAGGGAGAGGAATAAAGAGCCATAATGGCTCTCTGGAAATCACCTACTACTCCAAATCTTTGGAGAACCTCTCGGAGGTACCCCCAGTGCACCCTGTCAAATGCTTTTTCTGCATCAAGAGACAGGAATGCACCAGGAGCCCCTTTCCTCTCCATGATCTCCATCAAGTCCACTAATCTCCTCGTTCCATCACTAGCCTGCCTCCCCGGGTCAAATCCCACCTGCTCCAACCCTATCAGGGTGGGTAATACCTCTCCAAGTCTGTTAGCAAGAAGTTTAGTGTACAACTTGACGTCGCAATTTAATAACGCAATTGGGCGAAAATTGCCCGGGGAGTCAGGTGTTTTACCAGGTTTGGGGAGAGTGGTTATAATCGCCTCCAAACCCTCCCGCCTAATATTCCCCACCCCTCTCCAAAAATTAAATAGGTCTAGTAGAGGTCTAGTGAAAAGTTGTGAAAAGCTGGAGTAGTACTGGAATGAGAAGCCGTCGGGTCCCGGGGCAGAACGTTTTTTGGAAGAGACTATAACCCCTAGAATCTTCTGCTCAGTGAAGGGAGCATTGAGAGACCCAAGTTGCTCCTCCGAGAGGGCAGGAAGCTTAGCCTTGTCCAAGAAAGTCCTAATAGAGTCTGAAGATGGTTGGGGCACTGAGTCAGAGTCCCGTAGGTTATACAAGGAACTATAGTAAGCCCCAAATTCGTTTGCAATTGCAGTGGGATTGTGGACCGTTGTGCTATCTCCTCTGCGCAGAAAGGGGATTTTTGCCTGAAGCTCCCTTTTTTTTACTCTCCTGGCTAGCAGCGTTCCGGCCCTGTCTCCCATGCCATAGAACCTCGCCCCAGATTTCTTAAGCTGATACTCCTCCCGTAACAAAAAAAGAGCTCTGAGCTCACTTCTGGCATTCAGTAAGTCAGGGAGTTGTGTAGATAATCTCAAACTCCTCTGTTGGTCTTCTAGTTGTTTAATTTTTTCTAGGAGTGTATTCAGCTTTTGGTCATGATCCCTTTTGGCTATGGCTGCCATTTTCAGAAGGAAGCCTCTAAGGACTGCCTTATGGGCAAACCACAAGGTGTCCGGAGGCATGTCAGGAGTGGTATTTTCTTTGAAGTATAGTTTAATGGCCCTAGAGATTTGATCAACATTAGAGGGGTAGGTTAGAAGATGAGAGTTTATTTTCCAAAAGGCTGGAGGGCGAGTCGCGGCAGAGTCGGCCATCCTGAGTGAGACCGGGGCATGATCAGACCATGTGATGGATCCTATGCTTGAATCTAAACATTTCTGCAGCACCGAGTCATCAATCAGGAAGTAGTCGAGTCTGCTTTGTGACTTGTGACGATGTGAGTAGAAAGTGTAGTCCTTTTCATCAGAGTGCATATACCTCCACACATCATGCAGGTGATGCGTAGAGGCTACAAGCCCCAACTCTGAACGGTATAGAGATGGCTTCGAGCAGTCTAGTTGCTTGTTCATCGGAATGTTAAAGTCACCTGCTACAACCTTACCACCCTGCGCCACTAAAAAAACTTTAGATAAGAAAGACTTCATGTATCGTATTTGACCAATGTTCGGCCCATAAACAGAGACAAGAGTAAAGAGTTTGTCGTTGATATGACATATCACCATAACATATCTGCCCTCTGGGTCAGGGACCTCCTTGATCAATTTAAATGTGACTGATCTGTGTATCAGAATGGCTACCCCAGCTTTTTTAGCAGCTCCTCCTGCCAAAAACTGTGTTGGGTAGAGGACTGAGGCCAATCTGGGGTGATCTTTCCCCAGCAGATGAGTCTCTTGCAGAAAGACTACATCATGTTGTGATTTTTTCAGATGTTGCCAAAGAATTGTTCTCTTACAAGGAGCATTAAGGCCATTTACGGTACATTGAGAGAAACCATAGATATACTCATTTTCGTTAATTACCCAAATCTTAGGTTGTTCTATAACTTAACAAGGTTAGTAAAGACACTACCCTCGGCTGAGCTAGAATCTGCACCGCCGCAAAGTAATGTTGCAAAATCAAAATTCAGGAGAGGGAAGACAAAGAGAGGTTAGGACCGGGTTAGAAGGGAAAGGGGGAAAAAAAGAAAAGGGAAGAAAGACTACAAACCAACTATATAGAAAAATAATAAAATTGAAAAAAGGAGAACAACAAGTATGTATAAAGAGTAATAATGAACCAGTCTCCCTCCTGCGAGCAGGACGGGACTGGGTATGGGGAAGAGAATATGTGAGCTTATCCGATCTCTCCACCTCAGCCGAGGCGGGAGATAGTCACTTCGGTGTTAATGTGACTTACTGCTCACATACCCACAGCCTAAACAACCGGAAACTTAGGGCTGGAAAATACAATAACCGGCATCCAAACAACCCACAGTGCTTGTTAATGTTCATTCCCCAGCTCCCTGAGGGTGGGGTGGGCTATCAGGATTTCTCCGCTGGTTCTTGGTGGTAGCCGATGGAGAGGCAGGGGGACGTTGTAAGTTCCAGGCTCCAATCGCCATCTTGAGCTTGGAAGGAGATGTAAAAACGTGCCTGTTGCCCTTATATCTAAATGTAACATTTACTGGGGAACCCCAGGAATATTGTATGCCCCTGTCCCGGAGTATTTTGCAATGTGGGGCGAAATCTCTGTGTCTCGCTAGGGTTCCCTGGCAGAGGTCTGGGTAGGCCTGCCATCCCTTATATGTCCCAGAGTCCAGGGGATGCAGTCTCAACTTTTGAAGAACCATGTCTCTCGGTCTGGGAGAGCCCATACACACCAGAACATCTCTGGGCAACTCCTGCCTGATGTTAATGGGCTTTGGAAGTCTATAGGCTTTATCTGGAAGAAACTCAGAGACTGGAACATCCGGTAGTAAAAAACAGAGGAATGTGTGTACTATTCCTTTAACATCCTCTTCTCCGTCGGCTTCAGGGATACCTCTGAGTTTTATATTATTTTTCCTCAGTTTGTCCTCCAGATCCCAGGTTACCGCTCTCATATCTTTAATATCCTGCTCCACACCCTGGTAGCTATCAGCTAGCTCATTGTGAGCTGTGGCAAACTCCGCCATTTTGGATTCAAGGTGGTGTGTACGCTCTCCTATAGCAGCCATATCCTCTCTTAGCTCTCTTATACTGTCTTTAATGTCTGCCTTTAGGGACCTGTGTAAGGACTCAAGCAGGCCCTTCAGGGATCCCATTGTAACCGGGGTGTTGTTATCATCTGCCTCTCCTCCTGATCTTGGGCTGTTAGAGGCCCGGTCTGAGTGAGGGGAGCGCGCCACTGGGGACTGAGCCGGCGCCATCTTAGATCGGGCTGCCGGCGCGGGAGATGAGAAAAAGTCTGTCACCTTGGCTGGTCGCTCCTTGCTCCGGAGCGACTGTCTTGGCATCCTGACGTTCCCCTCGGTGTGCTGCAGCCGGAGCTTCTGTCCGTTTGTTGTTAGGGAGGCTGGGAGTGAGTCAAATCGCCGTTTTTATGGCCGTTGATGCCGGAGCTCCGGTGTTATGCGTCCTGCATGGATGATGCCAGGACACGCCCCCCTCATTAATGAATTCTTAATATGTAAATAGAGTCTGTGGAGCCTCGGTTAGGAGTCTCAAACACAGGACTAGCCAGATATTCCTCCAGGGAAGGACCCAGCCAAGGTGTGGCTCCTGGCGGAGAGCACCATAACCACCATGTTAAGTGGCCCTTTTAATCAATATCCAGCTCTTTTACAAGCTTAGAGATATGACAAGGGATAACCAAGGCCAGATATCCATCCACAGACAGCTGTTTCGGGGTGTTGCCCCTCATCAGTGTGGACTAGGATTCTGGCTAGGTGGAAGCAAGGCCTAGTAGACCAACATCACAAAGCATTCACTGATCTCAACACCCCGAAACAGCTGTCTGTGGATGGATATCTGGCCTTGGTTATCCCTTGTCATATATCTAAGCTTGTAAAAGAGCTGGATATTGATTAAAAGGGCCACTTAACATGGTGGTTATGGTGTTCTCCGCAAGGAGCCACCCCTTGGCTGGGTCCTTCCCTGGAAGGATATCTGGCTAGTCCTGTGTTTGAGACTCCTAACCGAGGCTCCACAGACTCTATTTGCATGTTCATAATTCCCAGGGGGCAATGCGCCTAGGAATTCACTGTGTTGAGCGCTTTAGCCAGCTGCCCGCAGTGTTTTCTTGGACTGGTCTTCCTGAGATCAGTGAATGCTTTGTGATATTAATGAATTCTTGGAACACAGCGGGGGCATTATACAGACCGTAGGGCATCACCAAATACTCATAAAGGCCATCCCGAGTGTTGAAAGCAGTCTTCCATTCATCCCCGGAGCGTATGCGAACCAAGTTGTAGGCCCTGTATAGATCCAATTTCGTGAAAATTCTAGCCCCTTTGAGCTGGTCAAAGAGCTCCGGGATCAGCTGTAGTGGATATTTGTTCTTGATGGTGATCATGTTCAAACCCCTGTAGTCTATACAGGATCAAAGAGAGCGGAAGAACCCTGCACCAGCAGGGAAAGTGGATTTTTGAATGAAACCCCTAGCCAAATTGTCCGTAATCGGACATGGCTTGAGACTCAGCCGGAGAGAACGAATAGATTCTTCCTCTGGGAGACGTGGAACCAGGGATTAGGTCAATGGGGCAATCATACGGCCGATGAGGTGAGAGAACCTCCGCCTCTGTGTTATTGAAGACGTCCGCATACGTCCAATAAGCAGCCAGTAACCCTGGAGGAGCAGAAGAGGGTTGCGATGAACAAGGTGGCAGAACGGACTGAAGACATCGCTCTTGGCAGAGAGGGCCCCAACGCAGCACATCCCCAGTGTGCCAGTTGAGGACAGGTTCATGAGCCCGGAGCCAGGGAAGCCTGAGGAGAAGGGCGTGGGAGAGACTGGGTAAGACATAGAAGGCAGCCTTTTCACGGTGTAGAGCCCCAATCTGCACCTCCACCTCTTTCACCTCAGTGACGACCTCCTGCAGTGGTCTGCCATCCACTGACGTGATTAAATGAGGGGCCAACAGATGTATTATGGGAATCCCAAGCCGTTTTACCGCTTCTTGCTTGATAAAGTTTCCAGCTGCTCCTGAATCCACGTAGGCCAGCTCATAGAAGTGTCTCTGTGGACGTATCACCTGCACGGACAGGGTGAGGGGTAGAGAGGCATCACTTTCACCTAGGGTGACCTCTCCGACTTGACCTAGGCGGAGGGGTTTCCCGGTATCACAGGACAGTTATGGCGCAGATGGGATGCGCTTCTGCAGTATAAGCACAAGCCGTGAGCAAACTTCTCCTGGCGTTGTTCCGCCATTCTGACTCGGTCCACCTGCATCGGTTCCAAAAAGGAGGCAGGGGCCATAGGCCGTAGCCTGAGCGATCTGCGAACAGAGGAAGGCGGTCGTACGGGTGTCTTATCCCGGGCAGACTCACGGGAGCGTTCCTGGAAACACAAGTCAATGTGAATGGCCAGCGAGATTAGGTCCTCCAGCTCAGCTGGAGTGTCACGACTCGCGAGTTTGTTCTTAATCCTGCTGGCCTCGCCAGAACGCTCCAATCAGAGCCTCGTTATTCCAACCCAACTCGGAGGAGAGGGTGCAGAAGCGAATGGTGTATTGCCCAATGGTGAGGGTCCCTTGACGGAGGTTAAAAAGGGACTCAGTAGTAGAAGCCACCCGGCCCGGCTCATCGAAGTCCTTCCAAAACGTCTCCAAAAAGGTCGGCAAATGAGAGACTGTGGAATCGTCTCGCTCCCATAAAGGGTTAACCCACGCCAGAGCCTCGCCCTCCAGATATGATACTACAAAAGCCACCTTAGTCCAATCAGTGGGATATTGTTGAGGTAACAGTTCGAAGTGTAGACGGCACTGATTCAGAAAGCCCTGGCACAGCTTGGGGTCACCACTGTACCTAGGCGGTCTTCCAAGGGTTCGGGATGCTTTGTGGAGCACGATTATGGGACACGGCCTGAGCCGAGGCCGTGGCAGTGGATTGTAGAGTGAACAGACGGTCATCTACTGAGGACATATAAGACAGCATGCGAGACTGCATGTCACGTTGCACGGAAAGTTCCTGCTGCAAACTTGCTAGCTGAGTAGCGGATAGCAAGTCAGAGGTCTGGAGGGAAGCCACTTTGGAATCCATGGACTGCATAAAGGCCATAATATGATTCTGATTCTCTCGTAGATAAGGCAGTTTCTTTTGCGCCGAGAACGGAGCACCGGCGGGGTCCATGGCCTGATTATTCTGTCACTCTTCTGGAGGAAAGCACCCTAGAGTGGACCCACTGTGCCATGGTACCAAACTCCCCTGGGTGAGCTGGTCCTAGTTGATCCAACCCCATACAGGGATTGTCAGGGGCAAACCTAGGGTGTCAAAGTACCACAGCTGTCAGTACCAGAGGGGTGGCTCATAGGGTTAACCTAACAGAGGTATGGCAGAGGAGGGACGGAGGTACCAGAGCCTGAGGTACGGGCAGGATGGAGGACTGGAAGAATTACCCACAAGTGAGAGAACACAAGGAGGGCCTGACTAACATCCAGATATGCACTGGGCAACTAACACAATCATCAGACACCTCCCAGCAGTGGAGGCGGCCTGAAATACCAGAGGACGGACAGCTGTTGGCCAAGGGAGTGTCAGGCTGAGCTGAGCCGACCCCTAGATTCACAGGCGAGGAGCGCGTCACACCCAATGCACCGCTCATTACACCATCCATTGTAGCGTGCTGGTGTGTGAACCCCGGTGACTGGCAGACAGGAGAGGACCCGGCGACAGCTCTGAGACACCGCACGCCTGGACACCAGATGCCCAACCGGCGGCGCAGCGTTAGGGAAGGTGAGCAGGGGAGTGGTGCAAGGGGACGGAACACTAATGTAGGCATAATTGCTTTATGGCCATGGAGGCTGACTAGGATTAGAGTTAGGCTACATTCACACTCAGCGTATTGCTGCGTTTCGTTCTGTTTTTGGTGCAAAACTGCACCAAGAACGGATCCTCACAAAGTTCAGCGTTCTGTGTATCAATGCCGCTGCGCTATTCTCCAGCGCTTACTCACCTCGCTGTGCTCCCCCGGTGACCGCCGGTGATCTCTCCTCATCACTGAAGCCGCAGCAAGCGTGGCCTCAAGGACCTTGCAGCCTCCCATGTGATCGGGTGACATCGCTTGGTCACATGGTGCTGTCCAAGGTCCTTCACACGTCCTATGGTGTTGAGATGAGGAGAGATCAGCGAGGGAGCGTGGCGAGGTGAGTATAAAGCCCAGCGAAATAACGCCAAGAGAATTGACATTTGAATTCTTTTTATGGCCCGCTTTTGATCCCAAAAGTGGGTCTGTAAAAAGCGCAGCGTGTGAATGGAAGATAGTGAAATGCATTGCCTTGGCGGGGGCAACTAACATCAATGCGTTTCATTGAATTCCACTGCAATAGCGGATCTTTACAAAGCAGATCAATAGTGCAGCAATTGCGCAGCGTGTAAACGCAGCCTTACATTGTGTACAGGCAATTGACAAGCGAGCAAACCTACTAAAACACAAAAATAATTTCAATGTAACCATTGATCCATGCTGTAAAAGTCCAATAGTCATTAGTTTATGGCCAGCTCCTTATAGCTTGTGTGACCCCGACCTTATGGTGCACACTATGCATTTTTCTGCTGATAAAGGTGTACATGACATTTTTCTCTACAGTTAGAAAAGAGGTGTACTGACATAATACCAGCTGATTATTTCCACTTGAGTACTCTTGGCTATGTACCGTATAAGGATTCATGCTGAAGAATGTGAATTCAGTGTGAACGTAGACTAATAGAGATATCTGTTATGTCATGCTTTGGATGTTTAGAACTGGCCCTATACTTGTAGATGCCATAAGTGTTCTCTGGACAAGTATACAGATTCCTGTAACATGTATGACCTATGCCTGTATGGTATATAGCAACACACAGTGAGGTTATGCATCCAGCACATGTACTATGGCCGTATAGCATGATGTGAACATACAGGGCTGCCACTAGGAATTTCGGGGCCCCTTACTGCCAAAATTTTGGGGCCCCCCTGAGACTCCGCCCAGTCCCCACCCATGCTCCGCCTCCACCCATGCTCCGCCTCCACCCAAACATACATTATATTTTTAGTGAAAAATGGGAACAGCACCAAAAATTACCTCAATTTATGTGCAAAGCTTTCCCAACCAGCAATCCAAATGGCTCCTTACAACAGGGTAAAAAAAGGAAAAACAGCCTAAAAAAAATAGAAAAAAGTGGACTTTATTGCCCAATGTGTGGCCACGCCATTGGGCAATAAAGTCCACTTTTTTCTATTTTTTGTGCCGTTTTTCTTTTTCTTTTTACACTCTCTCTATTATATATTACACACACACACTTGAGACTGCTGGCTGAATGCACAATAGCTGTATAGACAATAGAGAATTCACAATAGAGACAGCTGCTAGCTGTATGCACAATGGAGACGGCTGTGGGCTATACGCACAATAGAGAATACATAATAGAGACTGCTGCTGCCCGTATACACAATGGAGACGGCTGCAGGATAAATGCACAATGGAGATGACTGGGACAAATGCACAATGGCGACGGCTGTGGGACTTATGCACATTGGAGACTGCTGCAAGATATATGCACATTAGAGACTGCTGCGGGTTGTATGCACATTAGTGACTGCTGCGGGATGTATACACATTGGAGACTATGCAGGACATATACACAGAGACTGCTGGCCATATGCAGAGACTGCCGGCTGCATATCTTGTATACACAGACAGCACTCTACTGTATATACAGGTCCACACTATATACATATAGTATATAGATACACAAATACAGCATCCAGTGTGGACCTGTATATAGAGTATAGAGTATAGTGCTGTGTAGAGACAGAGAGAGGCAGGCAGAGAGAGACAGAGAGAAACAGACAGACAGAGACGGACAGACAGAGACTGACAGACAGACAGACAGAGACAGAGAGAGACAGAGAGACAGACAGAGACAGAGAGACAGACAGAGACAGAGAGACAGACAGAGACAGAGAGGCAGACAGAGACAGAGAGGCAGACAGAGACAGAGAGGCAGACAGAGACAGAGAGGCAGGCAGAGACAGAGAGACAGACAGAGACAGACAGGCAGACACAGACAGGCAGAGACAGACAGGCAGAGACAGACAGGCAGAGACAGACAGGCAAAAATAAAAATAGAGAGGTGCACCTTGAAAAGGACCCGGTGGTCTAGTGAGGGAAACTTTTATAAGGTGGGGGGGGTTTGCCGCTCACCTATTCCGGTTGTGCACCCTTGCACAACACCGGTATTCACACGGCGGTGGAGGACCGTGGGCTGCTGCAAGACCGCTCCGAGGCGTCTTCCTTCCTGGTGCAGTCACGTGCGAGATCCCGATCACCTAACGTCCGCATCACCGGAATTTGTCATGCAAGGTCCTGAAAGACTGTTGAGTGCTCTCTGATAGCTCCAATCCACTCCGGCCACAATCCCAGGAAAGAGAACAATGAAATTAAAGATACATGAACTCAGTGGCCATATTAGGAGAGCTAGGAAGCAAGGAACTCTCAAAGAGAATTTTCTTACAGACCTGTTTCTTATTATTACTATGACTAGATGGCGGCCCGATTCTAAAGAATCGGGTAGTCTAGAATCCATATATAGTTTATTTACTAATAGTTACGGGAGTGCGGTGAAATGAATTGTGTGCATACAGGCGGCTCTGTGGGTAGCACAGTATACGGTGGCTCAGTGGTTAGCACTGTGCAGTGGCTCAGTGGTTAGCAGTGAGTGCGGTGGCTCAGTGGTTAGCACTGCACGGTGGCTCAGTGGTTAGCAGCGAGTGTGGTGGCTCAGTGGTTAGCAGCGAGTGCGGTGGCTCAGTGGCTTGCAGCGAGTGCGGTGGCTCAGTGGCTTGCAGCGAGTGCGGTGGCTCAGTGGTTAGCAGCGAGTGCGGTGGCTCAGTGGTTAGCAGCGAGTGCGGTGGCTCAGTGGTTAGCAGCGAGTGCGGTGGCTCAGTGGTTAGCAGCGAGTGCGGTGAGATTGGTCAGCGCAGCGCCGTGGGCAGAGTGGTCAGCGCAGCGCCGTGGGCAGAGTGGTCAGCGCAGCGCCGTGGGCAGAGTGGTCAGCACAGCGCCGTGGGCAGAGTGGTCAGCACACACATACACACATACACACACTCCGCTATACTTACCACTGACCCTGCGTCTTCCCCGCCGACATGTCGCCGACCCCGGAAGACTGGATCCAATATGTCGTCCGGGTAGTTTGGCGAGACATCTTGGACGCTATTTTGGATCCAGTAGTTCGGAGGCGGCGACATGTCGACTGAGGATCCAGGCAGCGGACGCAGGGCCGGTGGCAAGTATAGTGGAGTGTGTGTGTGTGTGTGTACAAAGTTGAGGGAAGTGCGGACAAAGAGAGGCTGGAGGGCAGAGGACAGGGAGAGGAGAGCGGAGGCTGGAGGGCAGAGGACAGGGAGAGGAGAGCGGAGGCTGGAGGGCAGAGGACAGGGAGAGGAGAGCGGAGGCTGGAGGGCAGAGGACAGGGAGAGGAGAGCGGAGGCTGGAGGGCAGAGGACAGGGAGAGGAGAGCGGAGGCTGGAGGGCAGAGGAGAGCGGAGGCTGGAGGGGAGAGGACAGGGAGAGGAGAGCGGAGGCTGGAGGGCAGAGGACAGGGAGAGGAGAGCGGAGGCTGGAGGGCAGAGGACAGGGAGAGAGAGAGCGGAGGCTGGAGGGGCAGAGGGGAAGCTGGAGGGCAGAGGCTGGAGGGGAGAGGCTGGAGGGGCAGAGGCTGGAGGGGCAGAGGCTGGAGGGGCAGAGGCTGGAGGGGCAGAGGCTGGAGGGGCAGAGGCTGGAGGGGCAGAGGCTGGAGGGGCAAAGGGGAAGCTGGAGAGGCTCGAGGGGCAGAGGGGGAAGCTGGAGAGGCTGGAGGGGCAGAGGCTGAAGGGGCAGAGGGGGAAGCTGGAGAGGCTGGAGGGGCAGAGGCTGGAGGGGCAGAGGGAAAGCTGGAGGGGCAGAGGCTGGAGGGGCAGAGGGAAGCTGGAGGGGCAGAGGCTGGAGGGGCAGAGGGGAAGCTGGAGAGGCTTGAGGGCAGAGGGGGAAGCTGGAGAGGCTGGAGGGGCAGAGGCTGGAGGGGCAGAGGGGAAGCTGGAGGGGCAGAGGCTGGAGGGGCAGAGGGGAAGCTGGAGAGGCTGGAGGGGCAGAGGCTGGAGGGGCAGAGGGGAAGCTGGAGAGGCTGGAGGGCAGAGGCTGGAGGGGAGAGCGGAAGCTGGAGAGGCTGGAGGGGAGAGGCGTAGCTGGGTGGGGGGTGCACACTGACCCGGCCGGCGTGCGTCTGCTGTAGGAGGAGAGGAGGGGCGGGCAGAGCTGCAGGACAGGAAGTCCCGTCCTCCCTCCTCTCCATGCGCGCGGCGGCCGGCTGCTGTCAACACAGGGCCCCCCAGGGGGTACGAGGCCCCCCAGGTGGCGGGCAATGGGCCCCCCAGCCCCTCCGCTGGCTACGCTCTGGCTGGAGGGTAGAGGCTGGAGGGGAGAGGCTAGAGGGCAGACGGAACGTCCGAGAGCGGAACGTTCCTCTGCCTGTCCCTGTAGCCGGGCGCCAGCCGGCTCCCCTGCACTGCATGACGTCACCACCATGGTCCGGAGGCCATCACGGAAGTAACCTTCGGGTTCTCCGGAAGTGGCCTTCGGCTTTTATATTATAGATTTTCCACTACACATGGGGAAAACCCCACCTGAGGAAGACAACAGGCCGCTGTTGAAACGCGTAGTGGAAAATCATAATAGTAATACTAAACAGGTCTGTAAGAAAATTCCCTTTGAGAGTTCCTTGCTACCTAGGGCTCCTAGTATGACCACTGAGTTCATGTATCTTTAAAGACAGAGAGACAGACAGAGAGACACTGTCAGTCAGAGAGAGACAGACACCGTCAGTCAGAGAGAGAGACAGAGACACAGTCAGAGAGAGAGACAGAGACACCGTCAGTCAGAGAGAGAGACAGAGACACCGTCAGTCAGAGAGAGAGACAGACACCGTCAGTCAGAGAGAGAGACAGACACCGTCAGTCAGAGAGAAAGTCAGAGACAGTCAGAGAGAGACAGACTAGACAGTCAGAGAGAGACAGTCAGAGAGAGAGACAGTCAGAGAGAGAGACAGTCAGAGAGAGAGACAGTCAGAGAGAGAGACAGACCCCACCTGAGGAAGACAACAGGCCGCTGTTGAAACGCATAGTGGAAAATCATAATAGTAATACTAAACAGGTCTGTAAGAAAATTCCCTTTGAGAGTTCCTTGCTACCTAGGGCTCCTAGTATGACCACTGAGTTCATGTATCTTTAAAGACAGAGAGACAGACAGAGAGACACTGTCAGTCAGAGAGAGACAGACACCGTCAGTCAGAGAGAGAGACAGAGACACAGTCAGTCAGAGAGAGAGAGACAGCCAGAGAGAGACAGACACCATCAGTCAGAGAGAGAGACAGACACAGTCAGTCAGAGAGAGAGACAGAGACACCGTCAGTCAGAGAGAGAGACAGAGACACCGTCAGTCAGAGAGAGAGACAGAGACACCGTCAGTCAGAGAGAGAGACAGAGACACCGTCAGTCAGAGAGAGAGAGACAGAGACACCGTCAGTCAGAGAGAGAGACAGAGACATCGTCAGTCAGAGAGAAGAGACAGAGACACCGTCAGTCAGAGAGAGAGAGACAGCCAGAGAGAGACAGACACCATCAGTCAGAGAGAGAGACAGACACAGTCAGTCAGAGAGAGAGACAGAGACACCGTCAGTCAGAGAGAGAGACAGAGACACCGTCAGTCAGAGAGAGAGACAGAGACACCGTCAGTCAGAGAGAGAGAGACAGAGACACCGTCAGTCAGAGAGAGAGAGACAGAGACACCGTCAGTCAGAGAGAGAGAGACAGACACCGTCAGTCAGAGAGAGAGAGACAGACACCGTCAGTCAGAGAGAGAGAGACAGACACCGTCAGTCAGAGAGAGAGAGACAGACACCGTCAGTCAGAGAGAGAGAGAGAGACAGACTCAGTCAGTCAGAGAGAGAGACTCAGTCAGAGAGAAAGTCAGAGACAGTCAGAGAGACAGTCAGAGACAGACTAGACAGTCAGAGAGAGAGACAGTCAGAGAGAGAGACAGTCAGAGAGAGAGACAGTCAGAGAGAGAGACAGTCAGAGAGAGAGACAGACAAGACAGTCAGAGAGAGACAGTCAGACAGACAGTCAGAGAGAGACAGACTAGACAGTCAGAGAGAGACAGTCAGAGAGAGAAAACAGTCAGAGAGAGAGACAGTCAGAGAGAGAGACAGTCAGAGAGAGAGACAGTCAGAGAGAGAGACAGTCAGAGAGAGAGACAGACAAGAAAGTCAGAGACAGACAGACAAGACAGTCAGAGAGAGACAGTCAGAGACAGACAAGACAGTCAGAGACAGTCAGCGAGACAGACAGACAAAATAGTCAGAGACAGACAGACAAGACAGTCAGAGACAGTCAGAGAGAGAGACAAGACAGTCAGAGACAGACAGACAAGACAGTCAGCAACAGTCAGAGAGACAGACAAGACAGTCAGAGAGAGAGAGACAGATAAGACAGTCAGAAAGAGACAGTCAGAGAGACAGACAAGACAGTCAGAGAGAGAGAGATAGACAAGACAGTCAGAGAGAGAGATAGACAAGACAGTCAGAGAGAGAGACAGACAAGACAGTCAGAGAGAGAGATAGACAAGACAGTCAGAGAGAGACAGTCAGAGACAGACAGACAAGACAGTCAGAGACAGACAAGACAGTCAGAGACAGACAGTCAGAGAGAGACAGACAAGACAGTCAGAGAGAGAGAGATAGACAAGACAGTCAGAGAGAGACAGACAAGACAGTCAGAGAGAGAGAGAGATAGACAAGACAGTCAGAGAGAGACAGTCAGAGAGAGACAGACAAGACAGTCAGAGAGAGAGACAGATAAGACAGTCAGAGAGAGACAGTCAGAGAGAGACAGACAAGACAGTCAGAGAGAGAGAGACAGACAAGACAGTCAGAGAGAGAGACAGATAAGACAGTCAGAGACAGACAGTCAGAGACAGACAGACAAGACAGTCAGAGAGAGAGAGATAGACAAGACAGTCAGAGAGAGACAGTCAGAGAGAGACAGACAAGACAGTCAGAGACACAGTCAGAGAGACAGACAGACAAGATAGTCAGAGAGAGACAGTCATAGAGAGACAGTCAGAGAGACAGACAAGACAGTCAGAGACACAGTCAGAGAGACAGACAGACAAGATAGTCATAGAGAGACAGTCAGAGAGAGACAGACAGACAAGACAGTCAGAGAGACACAGTCAGAGAGAGACAGACAGACAAGACAGTCAGAGAGACACAGTCAGAGAAAGACAGCCAGAGAGAGACAGTCAGAGAGAGAGAGACAGACAAGACAGTCAGAGAGAGAGATAGACAAGACAGTCAGAGAGAGAGATAGACAAGACAGTCAGAGACACAGTCAGAGAGACAGACAGACAAGATAGTCAGAGAGAGACAGTCATAGAGAGACAGTCAGAGAGACAGACAAGACAGTCAGAGACAGTCAGAGAGAGACAGACAGACAAGACAGTCAGAGAGAGACAGTCAGAGAAAGACAGCCAGAGAGAGACAGTCAGAGAGAGACAGACAAGACAGTCAGAGAGAGAGAGAGACAGACAAGACAGTCAGAAAGAGAGATAGACAAGACAGTCAGAGACAGACAGACAAGACCGTCAGAGACAGACAGACAAGACAGTCAGAGACAGACAGACAAGACAGTCAGAGACAGACAGACAAGACAGTCAGAGACAGACAGTCAGAGAGACAGACAGACAAGATAGTCAGAGAGAGACAGTCAGAGAGACAGTCAGAGAGACAGTCAGAGAGACAGTCAGAGAGACAGTCAGAGAGAGACAGACTAGACAGTCAGAGAGAGACAGAGAGAGACAGACAAGACAGTCAGAGAGAGACAGTCAGAGAGAGACAGACAAGACAGAGAGAGAGACAGACAAGACAGTCAGAGAGAGAGACAGACAAGACAGTCAGAGACAGACAGTCAGAGACAGACAGACAAGATAGTCAGAGAGAGACAGTCATAGAGAGACAGTCAGAGAGACAGACAAGACAGTCAGAGACAGACAGACAAGACAGTCAGAGAGAGACAGATAAGACAGTCAGAGAGAGAGACAGATAAGACAGTCAGAGAGAGACAGACAAGACAGTCAGAGAGAGAGACAGACAAGACAGTCAGAGAGAGAGATAGAAAAGACCGTCAGAGACAGACAGACAAGATCGTCAGAGACAGACAGACAAGACCGTCAGAGACAGACAGACAAGACTGTCAGAGACAGACAGACAAGACAGTCAGAGACAGATAGACATTACAGTCAGAGACAGACAGAGAGACAGACAGTCAGAGAGACAGACAGACAAGATAGTCAGAGAGAGACAGTCATAGAGAGACAGTCAGAGAGACAGACAAGACAGTCAGAGACAGACAGTGCCTACCCACTCCCCACTCCCGTCCCCCTATTTTTACAATTTGCTTTGGCAATGCTGATATTTACTTAGTCCTGCCAATAAAGCTCATTTGAATTGAATTGAATTGAATTGAGAGACAGTCAGAGAGAGACAGACAGACAAGACAGTCAGAGAGAGACAGTCAGAGAAAGACAGCCAGAGAGAGACAGTCAGAGAGAGACAGACAAGACAGTCAGAGAGAGAGAGACAGACAAGACAGTCAGAAAGAGAGATAGACAAGACAGTCAGAGACAGACAGACAAGACCGTCAGAGACAGACAGACAAGACCGTCAGAGACAGACAGACAAGACAGTCAGAGACAGACAGCCAAGACAGTCAGAGAGAGAGACAGATAAGACAGTCAGAGAGAGACAGTCAGAGAGAGACAGACAGACAAGACAGTCAGAGAGAGACAGCCAGAGAGAGACAGCCAGAGAGAGACAGTCAGAGAGAGACAGACAAGACAGTCAGAGAGAGACAGACAAGACAGTCAGAAAGAGAGATAGACAAGACAGTCAGAGACAGACAGACAAGACAGTCAGAGACAGACAGACAAGACAGTCAGAGACAGACAGACAAGACAGTCAGAGACAGACAGACAAGACAGTCAGAGACAGACAGACAAGACAGTCAGAGACAGATAGACATTACAGTCAGAGACAGACAGAGAGACAGACAGACAAGATAGTCAGAGAGAGACAGTCAGAGAGAGACAGTCAGAGAGAGAGACAGACAAGACAGTCAGAAAGAGAGATAGACAAGACAGTCAGAGACAGACAGACAAGACCGTCAGAGACAGACAGACAAGACAGTCAGAGACAGACAGACAAGACAGTCAGAGACAGACAAGACAGTCAGAGACAGACAGTCAGAGAGACAGACAAGATAGTCAGAGAGAGACAGAGACAGACAGACAAGACAGTCAGAGACAGACAGACAAGACAGTCAGAGACAGACAGACAAGACAGTCAGAGAGAGACAGTCAGAGAGAGAGACAAGACAGTCAGAGAGAGACAGTCAGAGACAGTCAGAGAGAGACAGTCAGAGACAGACAGACAAGACAGTCAGAGACAGACAGACAAGACAGTCAGAGACAGACAAGACAGTCAGAGACAGACAGTCAGAGAGACAGACAAGATAGTCAGAGAGAGACAGAGACAGACAGACAAGACAGTCAGAGACAGACAGACAAGACAGTCAGAGAGAGACAGTCAGAGAGAGACAAGACAGTCAGAGACAGACAGACAAGACAGTCAGAGAGAGACAGTCAGAGAGAGACAAGACAGTCAGAGACAGACAGACAAGACAGTCAGAGACAGTCAGAGAGACAGACAAGACAGTCAGAGAGAGAGACAGATAAGACAGTCAGAGAGAGACAGTCAGAGAGAGACAGACAAGACAGTCAGAGAGAGACAGTCAGAGAGAGACAGACAAGACAGTCAGAGACAGACAGACAAGACAGTCAGAGTTGGAGAGAGAGTCAGATAGACAGACAGCGAGTCAGAGAGAGACAGACAGAAAGATAGACAGACAGACAGACAGACAGAGGAGGATATTCACCAGCAGCAGCAGCTGAGGCTCTGTGACTTCAGTGCAGTCTTGCATCCTGCCGATGCCTGAAGCTGGGCCGCAGCTGCTGAAGAGTCAGACGAGGTGAGGAGATTAGGGCCCGCCCCCTCACCTCTCCTCCAGGCCCAGTGACTTCCGGTGATGCGGTGATGGACAGAGCCTGCTCAAGAGGTGAGGGGGCGGGGCCAAGTGGTGATCGACGAGAGGGGGCCCGTGCTAGATGTGAGGGGGCGTGGCCAAGGCAGAGGCCCCGCCCCCCACCGCAGTCTCTGACTCACGGCCGGGCCCCCCTGTCCATCAAGGCCCGCAGCTATTCTCCCGACACCGAGTCGGGATTCAGCGGCGGCTGGGGTGCGGCGCCGCCCACAGGTTGCGCACAGCCGCATGGCAGTGTCGGGCGGCACTGGCTGCAGGCACATTCACAGCAGCCGAGCAGAGGACAGAGACAGCACGGGTCTGCCGCCTGCAACGCTTGCTGGCCGGGCGGGCAGGCCTCCTTGCGCCAAATGGCCACGCCCGGGCCCCCCTGGCCCTGTTTAAATGGACACGCCCACTCCAGAAATTGCCGGGCCCCCTACTCAAGTAAGGCCTGTAAGGCCCTAACGGCGGCCCTGTGAACATATTGATTAAAGTTCTGTATGTCGTCGATCTCTTTTCTTTGTTTCTGAATCCATTCTTGTGGCTCATCATTGTGAAGTATCCTGCAGCTGGGGTTTATTCTACATGCCAGGCCTCTGAGGGGGCCGATTCTCCGGAGTCTTGGAATAATCACTTCTGTTTCTCTCACTAGTATTTTACTATTCTCATAGCAATTATATAAGAGATCTACAGTTCTTTGTGCTGCACCATGCGTGATAATTTCCTGCACAACATTATCTATCTCTTCATATCACTGTCAGCTTAAATAGGTTTTACTCACTAGATCTTGGAATAATAATAAATTCCACACTTGAATGTGTTTAAGAATGTTCCTGTGGTGAGATAATCTTAGGGTGGTTTCACACTGACGTTTGCAAGCGCTGCGGATAAAATCTCTCAAAAACGCAAGCGTAATGCGCACGTATCTTCAACATGGAGTGGTCATTTGTCCGCAAAGACACTATTTGACATGCGTATGGCTGCGTATGCGTACCGGCGCGTTGAAATTTTGCGGCTGGGAGACACAAAATGTTGCGTTTTTTGCGTGCTCAAAAAAAACGCAAGTGTCCGCATGCGTACGCAATCAAACGCAAGGACTTGCGGATGCCTGTGTTTGGTACGCATGCGTATAAGACAATGCGCATGCCCAGAAAGAGATTAGCCACTCCCTATGGGCGGGATATGTCAAAAAACCTACCAGAATAGTGCGGATGCCGCAGAAGAATTATTGAAGAAATGCGTGGAAAAAACACGTGCGCATGCAAAAACGCAAACAAACGCATGCATACGCAGCGTTTTTTTTTAATGTTTGCGGATGACTATGCGTAAGAAAAACGCTGCGTGTGCATGCGTTTTTACATGCGTTTGCGCATGTGCATTTTCCGCAGCGCTTGCAAACACCAGTGTGAAATCAGCCTTACATAAAAAAGTATTCATCAGCACATCCAGTGGGTGTGAACAGGTGCCTAGCTGGAAAACACAGTATAACTACAAAAATTCAGATGCATCTCAGTAAATTAGAATACCATCAAAAAGTTAATTTATTTAATTAATTCTATACATAAAGTGAAACAGATATATTATATAGAGTCATTACACACAGCGTGATCTATTTCAAGTGTTTATTTCTGTAAATGTGTCATGCTGGGCATAGGGAGACACCCAGTGCAGGACGATGAGGGGGGAAAAGGACTCCTCCCCTTTGCCCTTATCATCAAGATGGTGACCCCTAGAAATACTAGCACTTAGGGTACCTTTACACGCGGCTACATTTCTAGGGTGGCTACAGGTAACTTACTGGTTGCAGTGAAATCATGGAGACAAGGTTCTATCTTGTTGCTGTGTACAAATGGAATAATCTCTACATGATTTCACTGCAACCAGTAAGTTACCTGTAGCCACCCTAGAAATGTAGCCGCGTGTAAAGGTACCCTAAGGGCCACTTTACACACACCAACTTATCTGTCCAACTTCTGACCAACTTGCTGGTTGCAGTGAAATCATGGACACATTGCTCCATTTTGTGACTGTGTACAAATGTAACAATGTATCCATGATTTCACTGCAACCAGCAAATTGGTCAGAAGTTGGACAGATAAGTTGGTGTGTGTAAAGTGGCCATAACACTTGGCTTCTCTAACAACCCTATACAGCAGGCAACTGTCGCCAATCAGGATACCTCGTCCCTGTCTGTCCCTGAACTAAGACTACTTAGGGATCAGACAGGGTGGACACTGGTCAACCCAGCTAACCAAACAAAAGGGGGAGGGAGAAACACTTTGCAGAATGGAGGGCCCTCACTCCTGGTATTTGTTGAATTTTTTGTTACTCTTATCTGAATTTGTCAGTACATGTCCCCTTTAAACTGTAAAGTGCTGCGGAACATGTTGGCGCTATATAAATAAATTACACAGGTCAACAAAAAAAAATTTTTTTTCTGGTGTCCAAAATATTTTAATGAATTTGGGGTATTTTTGGGGTGCTGATTCTGAATATGCTATCAGTTTTGCCAGATTGGCTCAAGTTTTTGAGATTTTTGGTATCTTATTTATAGCACTTGTTGGTAAATGCGACGCATCATCTCATTAATTTCTTTGGATTAGTACTTGAACTGAGCAGTTCTCAATATAGTTTTGTGTTAGTGTTCTAAAAGTTTGTTCATAGCTTGATTTTTGCACTAACTTTATGTTGTTGTCTGTTTTCCAGTGAAAAGCATGAACTCATCAAGAAGAAGTTGTCTTAACGATCCAGACTCATTCTGTTACATTTGTGGTGAATATACACTGACAAAACATAGAAGAAACATAACAGACTTCGTTAAAAAAGTGTATTTTGCCTATTTTGGGGTTATGCTTGGGGACCAAGACAAGTTTTGGGCACCACACATAGTGTGCAAAGCATGTATCGAATTATTACGAAAATGGAGCAAAGGACAAAGAACAAGCTTCAAATTTGGTGTTCCAATGGTGTGGAGAGAGCAAAAAAATCATCATGATGACTGTTATTTCTGTGCAGTGCAAGTACAAGGATTCAATAAGCATAAGAAACGAAAATGGGAGTATCCTAACATGGAATCTGCAAGAAGGCCTGTCCCTCATTGTGAAGATGTGCCTGTACCTGTGTTTACCATGTTACCTGACCTTCCCCCACCTGATGATGATGATGAAATGCAGGGTATGGAGCTAAGCATTAGTTCTGGAAGTGAACTAGAATATGAAGGAAGTTTCAGAACACCTACGCAATTTACCCAAGGAGAGCTCAACGATCTAATAAGAGACCTCAACCTCTCAAAAAGTGCATCCGAACTTTTAGCTTCAAGGCTAAGTGAAAAAAATTGTCTGACGCCTGGAACTAAAATTACATCTTACAGGACCAGAGAAGAAGCACTTCTTCCATTTTTCTGTGAAGATGACCTACTTGTATATTGTAAGGATATTCCTGGCCTGATGCTGCAAATGGGTTTACAAGTATATCGTCCTGTAGACTGGAGGCTTTTCATAGATAGTTCTAAAAGGAGTTTGAAATGTGTTTTGTTGAACAATGGCAATCAGTGTGCATCTCTTCCAGTAGCTCACTCAACTAAACTTGCAGAACAATACCAAAATGTCAAAATGGTCTTGGAGAAACTGTGCTACCATGAACATTCGTGGCTGATATGTGTTGATTTAAAAATGGTCAACTTTTTACTTGGACAGCAAAGTGGATACACAAAGTATCCTTGCTTCATCTGCATGTGGGATAGTAGAGCAAAACATCAGCACTGGGAGAAACTGAATTGGCCTCCAAGGGACACCTTGACAGTAGGAGCATCAAACATAGTGAACGAACCTTTGGTGGACAGGGAAAAAATCATTCTACCACCACTTCACATAAAGTTAGGATTAATGAAGCAGTTCGTCAAGGCATTAGACAAAGATGGTAATTGCTTCATGTACATCTGCAGATCTTTCCCTGGTCTTAGTAGCGAAAAACTGAAGGCAGGAATCTTTGATGGTCCTCAAATTCGGAAACTCATTAAAGATTCAAATTTTCCTAAGGAAATGAATGACATTGAAGCTGCTGCATGGTGTAGTTTTGTGTTGGTAGTGAAGAACTTCTTGGGAAATCAAAAGGCAGACAATTATGAAGAACTGGTACAAAACATGCTATTGAGATTTAGAAATCTGGGTGTACACATGAGCATTAAATTGCATTATCTTCACAGTCACTTGGACAGATTTCCAGAAAACCTTGGAGATTTTAGCGAAGAACAAGGGGAGAGATTTCATCAGGATATTATGGTGATGGAGGAAAGGTACCAAGGCAGATGGGACAGACATATGACGGCTGATTACTGCTGGAATCTACAGCGTGACTGCCCCAATAGCTCACATAGAAGGAAATCATATAAAAAGCGCTTTTCCAGCGATTAAATGTCTATCTTTCATGTCTTGTTCATTTTTGAAGATTACTTTCTAAAACTAGTTAAAATAAACTAAAATCAACATTTACTTTGTTAAATTTATTGTATTCATGACAATATCAATAAAGTTAATGCGCGTGTAGCAAAAAACGTCTTTTTTTTTACACATTTTACGAAAAATCTCAAAAACTTGAGCCAATCTGGCAAAACTGATGACATATTCAGAATCAGCACCCCAAAGTTACCCTAAATTCAATGAAATATCTTTGGCACCAAAAATGCTGTTGACCAGTGTTATTATTATTATTATCAGACCGCAAACAACACAGGAAGTCCCAGATGCAATGCTGTGCTAGGAAGCAGCACCAACTCCAGACACATTATCATTATCACCAGCAATGCATCATGGGACCATTGGTTGTATAAATTACTCTTTTGTCTTGCCAAAATCTGACCATTCTGTGTTCATTAAATGATTAATATTTCAGCATTGATGACAATTTATTTTCTTAACCTAAACCACATTTCAGAGCATTTAAGCTTTCAAAAGAATAATTTATATAACCAATGGATGAATTTAACGTCAGGTGATAAGCTTTTATTTACATAACATGGATAAGTGACACAACTTCTGTCAGGGACTGTAGCTCCATCGGCCAGCAACTATTCCATGGACGCAACCCAAGGGCCACTGAACCAAAGGCCGGATCAATGTATTGGACTGAAAGGGTGTTCCTGGGACTTGTTAGATGGAATGATTTTGAGAAGTGAGTTTCAATTTGTGAGTTGATGGATTCTCAACAAGATTACAGTTGATCACTGGGATCACAGTAGCACCCCTGTAATCAACATATCATTGAGGACGTTTCCATTTTTATTGTTGCCTATATCCTGTGCTAATGCCTCCTCTACCCTGCCTATTAATATCGTCTACATGGTAAATCCTGTAACCCAATAACCCGGTGACTTGTTCTTGCCATGATTGTGGGTGATCCTGTTGCTGTACACAACATCATGGTGAAGGTTTATATTACAATGGCTATAAGTGACATGAAAACGATACCTTAGTTACCACTTTATTGTTTACAGCCATGGCCATGTTCTTCTGTATAAGACAGCTCACCCCACCACTTGCAAGTGCACATAATATGACTTGTGTCTGTCCCTCTTGAAGATCACATCTACGTGCAGGTTCATTGACGTCAGGCCTGATTTTATTTGCATGCACAGTGAAGCAAGACCCCATACTCTGATATGTGTTCAGACGCATAACAAAGTACAGCCAGATATGGAGACCGACTATGACCTGGGAAGCCGGGAAGATCTGTGGACAAGCCTACCAATCCAGAACCGGACCCTGGTAAGAGGAGTATTCTTGAGATTGATCAAATGCTGTTTGCAATTAAATGTATGATCATTACTGGTTACTGGTATGTAGAGTTCAGTAAAATTCAGGGGAACTGAGTAAATGTCACTATTTCTGCATATCTCAAAATGCATGATGTCCATCCAATTAACCATCAGTTTGTTTTATACTGTGATTTTCTGTTTTTTTTCACAGGTCTAAAAGTAGTGATATCACACTAGTGGCATAGTGCCTTGTTTTATCTAATATTGACTATTTTAGCATCCACAGTTTATGTCACTAGTTTTAGCTGAATAAATGTTTAATAAACAGTTTAATCACGAAGTAATATCTCAGTACTTAAGACACACAGCGATGTGTCAGTGCAGTCATAAGGCGCATAGTGATCTCTCAGTACAGTAATAAGGCACACAGTGATGTCTCTGTACAGCTATAAGGCGCACAATGATGTCTCAGTACAGTCGTAAGGCAACACAGTGATGTCTATCTATAGCTATAAGGCACACAGTGATGTCTCAGTGCAGTCATAAGGTGCACAGTAATGTTTCAGTACAGTCATAAGGCACACAGTGATATCTTAAGTACAGTCATAAGGCGCACAGTGATATCTCTATGCAGCTATAAGGCGCACAGTGATGTCTCTGTACAGCCATAAGGCGCACAGTGATGTCTCTGTACAGCCATAAGGCGCGCAGTGATGTCTCAGTACAGTCATAAGGTGCACAGTGATGTCTCAGTACAGTCATAAGGCACACAGTGATGTCTCAGTACAGTCATAAGGTGCACAGTGATGTCTCGGTACAGTCATAAGGTGCACAGTGATTTCTCAGTACAGTCATAAGGCACACAGTGATGTCTCAGTACAGTCATAAGGTGCACAGTGATGTCTCAGTACAGTCATAAGACACACAGTGATGTCTCAGTACAGTATTAAGGCGCACAGTGATGTCTCAGTACAGTCATAAGGTGCACAGTGATGTCTCAGTACAGTCATAAGGCACACAGTGATGTCTCAGTACAGTATTAAAGTGCACAGTGATGTCTCGGTACAGTCATAAGGCACACAGTGATGTGCCAGTACAGTATTAAGGCGCACAGTGATGTCTCAGTACAGTCATAAGGTGCACAGTGATGTCTCAGTACAGTCATAAGGCATATAGTGATGTCTCAGTACAGTAATATAACGACTGAACACTGGTCGATATGAGTGTGAAATACAGCTCTGCTATGAATGACTCCAACCACAATATGATACCAAACCAACTTCTTTTTATAACTTGCAATAGATAGCAGAATTTCACTTCTCAACAAAATATGGGCTACAACAGCCACAAAATACAAATTATGCCACCTGAGAGATCCCAAGTGCCAGCTGTACGGAATGGAACACTTCTACCTGTAAGACTATATCACAAAGCAACCACTGACCTTGTGGAGACCAGTGGAGGATAACACTGTGGGCACCAGTTAAAGCACTCAAACACAGTGAAACCCAAGGTGCATTGCTCCCTAGAATTTGAATATGCAGATGAAGTCCATGGAGCCTCGGTTAAGAGTCTACAACATGGACACCAGCCAGTTATCCCACCAGGGAAGGACCTAGCCCAGGGTATTAGTAGCCCTTAAGTCACTACCCAGCCCTTGCGAGCTTGAAGATATGGCCAGGGGTTTACCATGGACTAGGTATCCAACCACAGACAGCTGTTTCGGGGTTGTTGTAAGACTATGCTGCTCCCTCCCTTTTCCGATACAGGGACTACACTGGATTGTACCGTGACCGTGGCATGTCATTCTTTCAGGTATACAATCTTACACCCACCTCCCATCTTAATTAGAATAGATTCCAGATACCCAGTTTTCCCTTTGATATATATATCTTCACATAACTAATCACTCAAACCAAAACAATAGTTATACTGCCCTTCTCTCTGCAAGGGCTTAGAGTGGACACCCTGACTAAATATCCGCAAACAAAAAAAAAACTGAACTGGTTACTCTGATGTCTGTCCACTAGATTTAATCAGCTTTCCTAGGTCACCAAATTCTCTGACGCATCCAGGTGCAGGTGAAGACACAGAATCAGTCTTAGTCTCAATGATGTAGTGATCCACTGAGCTCTCCTATGGTATTCATGTTCACCTGAGTACACAGGAGTTCACACTGTTTCTCTATTAGTCTATCTGTAGTCTTTGCAAAAGGGATGTTCTTAGAGATGCTGCAAATTCTAGCTAATTTTCCCTTGCTGACTAAACAGTCCGTGACTGGTCACACATCCAAGTTTACTCACAGAAGCTGCTGCCTCTTGGTCACACGGTCCACTTTGAGTCTCTCAAGGCTCTAAGCACTTCTGTGTCTCAGACAGGTCTCCTCTCAGCTCCCATCCTCTACATCCAGCTTGTGGGTCTTTTTCATTTTCATTTTCTCTACTTCCTGTCTTTATCATTAGATTCCTGGGCTTTCTTCTCAGTTTGGCATGGTGACCTCTAGTGGTTGAACTAATGCTACAGTAAAATGGCACATTATGATGTTTCAGTTCAGTTGTAAGGCATACAGTGATGTCTCAGTACAGTCCTTGGGTTCACAGTGATGTCTCAGTATACTGTAGCTATAAGGCACAACGCAAAGTCTAAGTACAGTTATAAGACACACTATGATGTCTAAACTACAGGACTAATAAAGACAGTGATGTGTCAGTACAAAGATAATAAAAATAGTGATGCTGTGGCACCCCAGTGTCCAGTTGCCACAATTGCATTGTCTCCCTCGGGGGGTGATGCCGTGCTTGGGAGCAAATAGAGGTATCCACCCCAGGTAAGCCCACAACACACAACACTTTTCCTAACTCCAGACCTGAAGAGGGAGCTCGAACCCGGGTTTAGGGGAGGTCCCATATAAATTCTGGCCTGGTAGAGGAGTTACACAGTTCAGTTCCTAGCAGGACTGTGAAGAAATCCTGTAGACTGGAGTAGGGTAAGGCTCGTCCCAAGACAGAGACTAGCCAGCGTGAGGGACCCATAGTAGAGGGTCTGAGGAAGGAAAGGAGAAAGCCTGGGGAGTGGAGCCAGCGATCTGGCTCACCCCAGAGCAGAGCGCCAGGAACGGGCACCGGAGTCCGAGGTTGTGAGGGATTCCAGACCCAGCAGCCAAAACCAGAGGGCGGGAGATTTCAAGTCTTCCATCCACAACAAAGCCCAGGAGGCAAAGCAGCATACTAGAGCTCAGGGACAGTAAGCAGAGGAGAGGTGCTCAGGAAGGGCTTGAGCTGCCTGCCGCAAAATTTATGCAGGAAGAGAGGATCAAAGGAAGCTACAGGCAACCAGGACCCGCGAAGACAAGCACAGCAGGGAGTCCTCTCACCAGGTGAGGTGAATCTCATCTTGCTCCCAGGCCACCTGAATTCCTAACTTCACCTGTGGACAGTATCCTGGCTTTCACCTGCACCTACAAGTAAAAGTAATAGAAACTCTGAGCTCTGTGTCTCGGTTATTCCGTCCCTCAGTCCTGCACCCCCAACGGCCTACCACCGCCATAGACTTCACTGGTTACCTTGGGGAACTGCTCCACCCGTGGGGAGTGAAACCACCACAGCTACACTCCCATCATCCCCAGTGGTCCCACACTGCAGTATCGTCCGCTAATAGCCGTACACCACGCGTGGCGTCACGACGACTAATCCCTAAACCCCAATTCACCACCCCCAGAACTTTTAGCTTAACATCCAGGGTCACGGAGCCAGGTCTCGACCCCCGTGACTCCCCCAGCATAGAACCGTTAGGCCGGTCTCTGAGTACCCCATGGCCCTGGGTTGCGTCAGTTCCTGGCGTAACGAACAGGATCTCATGCGCAATTTTAACTGGTACTATGTGCCATAGACTTTATTGAACTGTGTATAGTTGCCATTGTTATCCCATGAAGCGTGCGGAAAGACGAGGGAGCGTGCTGTCGGGGGCGGAACCTTGGGAAGGGCTTGAAGAGAGAAAATGGCCCACGCTCTGACATCAGCCAACATGAAACAGGACGTCCTGCGCTGGGAATCTCCTGAACGCGCGATCCCCCACCTGAAGAGTGGTAGACTGATCTGCCGAGAGACACCGAAAACCGGGCTGTGGTTCACTAGGGGGGAACAATGTCCTATCTAGAGGAAATAGAACCTGCGGTTGACCTGGCAGCCCCTCCAGCCGAGGCCACTGCCCAAGTCGAACCCAAAGCTCTGGCCGCCATCGTAAACCCGGTCGAGCCCCTAGTAGCCACCGCAGCTGTGACCCCCACAGCAGCACCAGTCATGCTGTTCACAATGCCGTTCATCCCGGGAGCGATCTGGCAGTAATCATTGGAAGCTAATACCCTGACCGATTTCAAAGAGACTGAAACATTTATTCGGGTGTATTCCATGAAGGAAGAACAGAGACTGGTGCGGCCCAGAGGGAGGAAAAGCCCTAGCTAGATACAGACAAACAAACTGTTATGCAAATTTTTGCTTGGTTAAAGGAAGCGCATGCGCGGAGCCAGGCCGATCACGTGACAAAGCCCATAATGCACTGGGGCCGATCACGTGATCCGACCCATAATGCACTGCGCCGGATGTGACGTAGCGGCCGGTGCATGATAGGTGTAAAGAGGGCGGGAGATTCCAAATAGAGGAGGTGGCAATGAAGAAAGAATAATGATGCCCAGCAGGGCGTGCGCTGCTGCATCGAGGAGGGGCAGAATGGAGTCTGGGGCCGCCTTATAAGTCCCCAGCCTTAAGGACTGCTGTAAGTTATAAGTTATTTTTCTGCAGTTTTATAGGGCCCCTTTATCTCAGAGAGGGATAGATGGGGAGCAGCTAGGAAGGTGCAGGGACAGGTAGTGATAGTGTAGGGGCTTAGATCCAGATGACAGGTTCCCTTTAGATAACTCTTCATAAGCCAACAGTGGAAAGACTAAGCGCCGTAGTGTCTGTTTTGCAAAGTTTTCTTGGTTTTTGTAATTTTGTAATTTTTCATTTTTGAGACTGTTCATTATTCACTGTTATTGTCATTTCATGTCTTTATGTTTTTCAAAAATGTTTCCTCAGTCCAGTACTGAATTTAACTAGGGGAAGGTGGCACCCCAGAGTCCGGTTGCCACAATGCCATTGTCTCCCTTGGGTGGTGATGCCATGCTTAGGAGCATGGAGGGGTATCCACATTAGGTAAGCCCACAGCACACAACACCTTTCCTGACCCCAGACCAAAAGGGGAAGCTCGAACCCTGGTTCAGGGGAGGTCCCCAATAAATTCTGGCCTGAGGGCAGAGTTAGGCAGTTCAGTTCCTAGGAAGACTGTGAAGAAGTCCCAGGACTGGAGCAGGGTAAGGCTCGTCCCGGGACGGAGACTAGCCAGCATGAGTGACCCATAGGAGAGGGCCTGAGGAAGGAGAGAAGAAAGCCTGGGGAGTGGAGCCAGCAATCCGGTTCACCCTAGAGCAGAGCGCCAGAAGCGGACACCGGAATCCGAGGTTGTGAAGCATTCCAGGCCCAGCAGCGAAAACCGGAGGGCGAGAGACTTCAAGTCTTCCGTCCTTAACAAAGCCCAGGAGGCAAAGCAGCATACAAGAGCTCAGGGACAGTAACCAGAGGAGAGGTGCCCGGGAAGAACTCGGGCTGCCTGCCATATTGGTGAGAGACTGTATGCAGGAAGAGAGGGTCGAAGCAAGCTACAGACAGCCAGGACCCACCAAAAGTAGCGCAGCAGGGAGTCCTCAGAACTCACTGGGTGAGGAGAACCTCAACGTGCTCCCAGGCCAAATGGATTCCTAACATCACCTGTGGACAGTATCCTGGCTTTCACCTGCACCTACCAGTAAAGGTAACAGAGACTACGAGCTGTGTGTCTGCCGGTTATTACGCGCCCTCAGTCCTGCACCCTCAACGGCTTACCACCGCCATAGACTTCATCGGTTGCCCTAGGAAACCGCTCCACCCGTGGGGAGCGAGACCACTACAGCTGCTCTCCCATCATCCCCAGAGGTCCCAGACTGCAGTATCAGCCACTAATAGCCGCATACCCCAGGTGGCGTTATGACAACTAATCCCTAAATCCCAATTCACCACCCCCAGAACTTTTAACTCGACACCCAGAGCCACGGAGCTGGGTCTCAACCCCCGTGACTCCCCCAGCACAGAACCGTTAACCCGGTCTCCAAGTACCCCACGGCCCTGGGACGCGTCAGTGCCATAGTACTGGCTTAGAGTAGTGCACATAGTTGTGTCATAGTACATAGGTTAATGATTACAATAATGTCATATTAACACCTTCATGATCAGATGATTTTCATTTTTTTTCCACTGCTTCTTCTAAGAGCCATATGTCTTTTAGTTTTCCATCGACATAGACATATCAGGGCTTGTTTTTTTTACGGCACGCGTTGTAGTTTTGCATGACACCATTCATTTCACCATTCAAATGTCACAGTGGCTATGGGAAAAAGGGAAACCGGGGTGCCTGATCTGCACTTCAAGCTAGGGAGCCCTGAACTATTGCTAACTCAATGGTACTCCTGATAGAGGAGAAGCCTGAGTCACCAACCTTGCCCTGCTCCTGTACAGAACTGAACTGATTCCCACTCCCCCCGGGGCTGGTAAGTAAAGATGAAGATGAAGACCGATAGGAGAAAACCAAAACAAGCTCACAGCACTCATGATCAGGGAGAATACATTATGTCATAATGGAGAAAACAAGTACAAGCAGGAGATACAATAAGGAAGTTTCCATCAAACCAAAAGCAGCTGTTTCCAAATAACTGAAAGAGCAAGTACATGACTGGTATTGCTGCAGCAAAGCTGAAGCTATATCCAGCATAGAAATCTGGGCTCCACCATACTTAAAGGGTGGAGATAGCTGTGATAAGACAGAAGCAACCAAAAACTCCAGCAGCAAATTACCAGCCATCAGAAAGTTCTGCAAGACTGATAGCCAGTGAATACCAAACAGCCGACACCCTAACTCTAGCTGAACTGCAAAAGAGCACAAGATTGCATATCAGACTCCATAGTGCGAATAGAGTCAGAATATGCCATGACATCAAGTGAGTGCAGAGCGGAACAGGAATGACACCAGTGTACTGGAAAACTACGGTAACAAAAAATCCCAGGTTATGTGAAATTGCAGAAAAAACTCAGTTTCGCAATTATTCTTTTGGTTTGATTGTTACAGTGTTTACTGTGCAGCTGAAATGACCTGGCAATTTTATTTTCCAAGTCAGTAGGATTACAGTGATACTAAACTTTTATAGTTTCTTTTTTTCAAGTGGTGAAAAAAAATCTGGTCTGATCATACCAGATCTCCTGTGCTGAGATGATCTTATATATATGTCCCTGCTATGTACTGTGTAATGGATGTGTCTGACCATACAGGGATATGGTCTGATCATACCACATCTCCTGTGCTGAGATGATCTTATATATGTGTCCCTGCTATGTACCGTGTAATGGATGTGTCTGACCATACAGGGACATGATCTGATAATACCACATCTCCTGTGCTGAGATGATCTTATATATGTGTCCCTGCTATGTACCGTGTAATGGATGTGTCTGACCATACAGGGACATGGTCTAATCATACCACATCCCCTGGGCCAGGGAGGAAATAAGAGTATAAAGACTTTACAGCCCAGGATCACAGGTGATACTTTGAGGTAAAACATTTCTGAAAAACAGACAGGGAAATGTTTTATCTCACAAAAAGAAACATCTATAATCCTGTGCTGTAATGTCTGTATAGTTTCTTTTGCTTCCTCCCCAGCCCTGGAGATGGGGTATGATCAGACCATGTCCCTGTATGGTCAGACACATCCATTACACAGTACATAGCAGGGACACATATATAAGATTATCTCAGCACAGGAGATGTGGTATGATCAGACCATGTCCCTGTACGGTCAGACACATCCATTATACAGTACATAGCAGGGACACATATATAAGACTAGATGGTGGCCCGATTCTAACACATCGGGTATTCTAGAATACATTGTAAACAGGAGTAAACTGTGTCACACTATGACTGAGAGCCTTGTAAACAGCAGAGAAGTGCGTCACACTATGAGCGGCAGTTCAAATTGCGCGCCAATATACCAAGCTGTGAGCGCTGGCGTGTGATTTTGTGGACAGACACGATTAGGCAATTATATAGTAGATACCTACAGCAGTGTTAATGTACAGCAGTGTCAGTGTGCAGCAGTGTCGGTGTGCGGTGTCCGAGATTAGTCGCCGGGCGAGACTAATCAGTGGGGGCAAATGAAGCGGGACAGGATTGAGCCAGAGAGGAAGGATGGATCCAGCAGCGCCGGTGTGCGGCGGTGTCCGTGTGAAGCGGTGTGTGGCGGTGTCAGTGGTGTGTGGCAGTGTCCGTGTGTGGCAGGGTCGGTGTGCGGCAGTGTCTGTGTTTAGTCGCCGGGCGAGATTAATCAGCAGGGGCAGAAAGGAGCGGGACAAGATGGAGTCGGGGGGGGGGGGGCAGGTTGGAGCTGGGGGGGGCAGGATGGAGCCGGAGTGGGCAGGATGGAGCCGTGGGGGGAAGCAGGATGGAGGCAGGGGGGGCAGGATGGAGCCGGGGGCAGGATGTTCTAGACCCTCTACTCCAGGCTCCGGTCTACCTCCTGATCCCATGCCCCCCCCTTCTGCTCCAGACTCCAGTCGTCCTCCTCCTTCCCCCTTCCCAGGGTCCAGTCCTCCTTCTGCCCCCCCAGGCTCTAGTCTTCCTCCTGCCCCTGTTTTTCAGACGGCAGTCCCCCTCCTGCCTCCCCCCTGTGCTGCAGGCTCCAGTGCTCTTCCTGCTCCCCAGGCTCCAGTTCTCATGCTTTCCCCCTCTCTTTCAGGCACCAGTTTCCCTCCTGCTTCCACTTACATGGCGTTCCGGTGGAGGTGGCGGGCCGGTAAAGGTGCGGGTCCGGTGGAGGTGGCGAGTCCCTCTGCTCCCCCTCTCTTTTCCAGCACGTGCGCTCCGGTGGGTGGCAGCGGGGAGCTCCATGCCGGCAGCTGGAGCTCCCCCTCTGTCCTGCATGGGGCGGTCCAGTGGCAGCGGGCAATAGCGGTCGGTGTGTGGCACTGGGCGGCAGCAGGGGGGCTCCATGCCGGTGGGGAAGCGGTCTGTGCCCCGTGGCCGCAGACACTGTGGCAGGGAGAGTTTCGTTCTCCTGCGGTGGCTCTTGGGAGTTGTAGTTGTCGAGGCAGCGTCACTGCCCCTTGTGGCCTGCCCGTGGACAACATCTCCCTGCATGCCGTGCGGCGGCTTTTTTGCTTACATTTCGGCCTCAGATGGAAGTGGGCGCTGCACAATTATATTAGAGATTATATCAGCACAGGAGATGTGGAATGATCAGACCATGTCTCTGTACGGTCAGACACACTCATTACACAGTACATAGCAGGGATACATATATAAGATTATCTCAGCACAGGAGATGTGGTATGATCAGACCATGTCCCATTACACATTACATAGCAGGGAAACCTATACAGTGCCTTATGAAAGTATTTGGCCCCCTTTAATTTTTCAACCTGTTGCCACATTTCAGGCTTCAAACATAAGGATATAAATTCTAATATTTTTGTGAAGAATCAACAACAAGTGGGACACAATCGTGAAGTGGAACGAAATTTATTGGATATTTTAAACTTTTTTAACAAATAAAAAACTGAACAGTGGGGCATACAATATTATTCCACCCCTTTATTTTCAGTGCAGCAAACTTACTCCAGAAGTTCAGTGTGGATCTCTGAATGATCTGATGTTGTCCTAAATGTCTGGTAATTATATATAGAATCCACCTGTGTGTAATCAAGTCTCTGTATAAATGCACTTGCTCTGCGATAGCCTCATGGTGGGTTTCCACGCTCCAACGTCGGTCCGATATTGGATCCGACGGTGCGGGAGCGCGCTTTTTCTGGCCAGATTTCAAAGAATCGCATCGGAGGTTTACACAGCGCGATATCGGCAGACAACGTCTCTACGATGTCTACGCCCCCTTGTATGGCCGACCCAGGAACGACCATTTAACATTGGAGTGAATAGGGGAAGTTGTACTGCACATCGTAGTTGGGCGTTCACACAGCACGATCCTGCTCCAACCTCCACCCAATATGAATAGCACGCTCATTCGATCCCCGATATCGGTTTGCCATCGTTCGTGCATCGTATTGGATGTTTACACCATACAACGCACGAACGATATCGGGTCCAACGCACAAACCACGTGACTTTTGGTCGGAGTTGGACGCCGATATCGCGACGTGTAATCACACCATCGGGGTTTTGTTTCAAGTGCAGAGAGCTTCATGAAGACCAAGGAACACACCAAGTAGGTCCGAGATACTGTTGTGGTGAAGTTTAAAGTCAGATTTGGATACAAAAAGATTTCCCAAGTTTTAAACATCTGAAGGAGCACTGTGCAAGCGATCATATTGAAATGGAAGGAGTATCAGACCACTGTAAATCTACCAAGACCCAGCCGTTCCTCTAAACTTTCATCTCGAACAAGGAGAAGACTGATCAGAGATGCAGCCAAAAGGATGAACTGCACAGATCTACAGCTGAGGTGGGAGAGTCTGTCCATAGGACAACAATCAGTCGTACACTGCACAAATCTGGCCTTTATGGAAGACTGGCAAGAAGAAAGCCATTTCTCAAAGATATCTATAAAACATCTCGTTTGAAGTTTGCCACAAGCCACCTGGGAGATGAAACCAAAATCACACTTTTTGGCCACAATGCAAAACGATATGTTTGGCTTAAAAGCAACACAGCTCATCACCCTCAAAACACCATCCTCACTGTCAAACATGGTGGTGGCAGCATCATGGTTTGGACCTGCTTTCCTTCAGTAGGGACAGGGAAGATGGTTAAAATTGATGGGAAGATGGACGGAGCCAAATACAGGACCATTCTGGAAGAAAACCGGTTGGAGTCTGCAAAAGACCTGAGACTGGGACAGAGATTTATCTTCCAACAAGACAATGATCCCAAACGTAAAGCAAAATCTACAATGGAAAGGTTCAAAAATAAACGTATCCAGGTGTTAGAATGGCCAAGTCACAGTCCAGACCTGAATCCAATCGAGAATCTGTGGAAAGAGCTGAAAACTGCTGTTCACAAACGCTCTCCATCCAACCGCACTGAGCTCCAGCTGTTCTACAAGGAAGAATGGGCAAGAATTTCAGTCTCTCGATGTGCAAAACTGTTAAGAGACATACCCCAAGTGACTTGCAGCTGTAAACGCAGCAAAAGGTGGCGCTACAAAGTATTAACTCAAAGGGGCTGAATAATATTGCACGCCCCACTTTTCAGTTTTTATTTGTTAAAAAAGTTTAAAATATCCAATAATTTTCGTTCCACTTCACGATTGTGTCCCACTTGCTGCTGATTCTTGAAAAAAAAAATTTAGAATTTATATCTTTATGTTTGAAGCCTGAAATGTGGCAAAAAGTTGAAAACTTCAAGAGAGGCCAAATACACACTGTATAAGATTATCTCAGCACAGGAACATTTTTTTAAACACAGCCAACGAAATTATAATTATTTCAAGATCTATTGATTAAAATTAACTTTAAAACTAATTTTGTTCATGGGGAAAAAACCCTTAAATGCATGTATTTCTGGCAAAATATTTTTTTTTGCCATTGGGTTTCATTATTTTGTGCAATTTGGCTCTTCTTTAAGAATGCCACATCAAAGTACACTCAACTCAACTAGCTCAACTTTGATGTGGTCTCTGGTCCTAACTCAGCCCAGTGAAAAGAACTGGTAAAAGCTACAAGCTCTATAAGCAGGCCCGGCGTCAGCACCCGGTGCACCCGGGCAAGTGCCGGGGCCCGACTGCTTGGAGGGGGCCCACCGGGCCCCTGAGGGCTAAGGTCACACTTGCATTGTGTCCCTAGCCTGACGCAAGTATTGTCTGCTGCAGCGCAGAGCGTTTAATGCTATGCGCTGCCAGCAACGGAGCCCATAGAAACCCGATGTTTACATTGACAACCAGTGGTTGTCAAGGTAAATATCGGGTTTCTATGGGCTCCAGCGCATAGCATTAAACGCTATACTCTGCAGCCGAAAATACTTGCCTCAGGCTAGGGACACAATGCAAGTGTGACCCTAGCCTCAGGGGCCCCTGAGCACTGCCCCCACAGCCAGGGCCATATCCAGGGGGCTGCTGGGGGGTCATTTTCAGCCTCCTGCAGCACCGGAGGTCTCCCTCCTCCCCCCTCCATGGGAGCCGACAGAGCAGCACACTCTGTGCTTACAGGACCTGTGATGATGTCACATGGAGGGGAGGAGTCAGGGATCACATGATCAGCATCTCCGAGTATGCAGGACTCTGCTGTGCTGCCCATCATGAGACTCAATTAGGTGAATCTTGTGTGGGGTCAGGAGGGGTTTACAGTGTGAATGTAGCAGAGGCGAGTGTGTACTAGGTGTATGGCAATTAGGTGAAGTTTATGTGTGGGGTCAGGAGGGATTTACAGTGTGAATGTAGCAGAGGCGAGTGTGTACTAGGTGTATGGAACGGAGCCGAGTGCGTACGAGGTGTATGGAGCGGTGTATGGAGCAGAACCGCGTGCGTACGAGGTGTATGGAGCAGAGCCGCGTGCGTACGAGGTGTATGGAGCAGGTCTGAGTGCGTACGAGGTGTATGGAGCAGAGCTGAGTGCGTACGAGGTGTATGGAGCAGAGCTTAGTGCGTACGAGGTGTATGGAGCAGAGCTGAGTGTGTACGAGGTGTATGGAGCAGAGCTGAGTGTGTACGAGGTGTATGGAGCAGACGCGTGCGTACGAGGTGTATGGAACAGAGCTGAGTGTGTACGAGGTGTATGGAGCAGAGCTGAGTGTGTACGAGGTGTACGGAGCAGAACCGCGTGTGTATGAGGTGTATGGAGCGGAGCCGCGTGCGTACGAGGTGTATGGAGCAGAGCCGCGTGTGTACGATGTGTGTATGGAGCAGAGCCGCGTGCGTATGAGGTGTATGGAGCAAAGCCGCGTGTGTATGAGGTGTATGGAGCAGAACCGCGTGTGTATGAGGTGTACGGAGCAGAGCCGCGTGTGTACGAGGTGTATGGAGCAGAACCGCATGTGTATGAGGTGTATGGAGCGGAGCCGCGTGCGTACGAGGTGTATGGAGCAGAGCCGTGTGTGTACGATGTATGTGTACCAGTGGTAGCCCCCCGCGGATTCCGCTCCTATAGTCCCAGCCGCGTTTGCCAGCAGCATTCTTCCCCAGAGTCTCTTCTGCCGCTGTCTGCATTCTGCAGCTCAGAATGGAGGGGCAGGATGTAGTCATCACTGTGCTGATATGTGCAGAGCGACCGGAGGAGACCGAAGCGGCAAGAAGAAAGGTGAGGAGAAAGAGAGATCCAGACGGCCAGACACTCCGCTAAGCTGCGGTGCCACCCATATGGCAGTGTAGCTCTGTTGAGCTGCTTACATTATTTGTGCGCTTGAGGATGCTTGTGTATATACCAAGCATCCTCAGACGCACAAAAATGCAACATTTTGCATTTGAAGGGTATTTTCAAAAGCGCAAGGGAACCAATCGCATTTTAGCTCTAACAACGTGTAATATACTCACTGTCAGAAACAGCTCTTTCTGGTTTCAGCAGTCACTGTTCCTGTAAGGCTGCCATCACATAGGCGTTTTTTTTTAAATGTGGCAGTTGCGGTTAAAAAAAACCTGTATCTGCTGCATTTTCTGTCTAGCGGCTGCACTTGCTTCACATTTGCGGCAAGCCCCATGCATTGTCTATGGGGCTTGCGGTAAGTGTGCGGCTATAGATATATATATATATATAATTATAGTCCGCGATATGTACTAAAGGGGGCCCACTGAGACTTTTTCGCCCGGGGCCCACAGAAACCTGGAGCCGGCCCTGTCTATAAGAATGAGTTCATTAATGGATTCAGATAGAAAAATATCCCTGAAGGTGTCTATAACCTCCAAGGAGTAAAACGATTTCTAAACCATGTTACAGTGATGTAGTATTAGAGATGAAGCAAGTAATGCCGGATGCAGAGTCATGTGACGCTCATGTTACTGATGAGCCCTGGTGCTTTTTATAAACTGAATCTTTCTATTGTCTATCTTTTAGGAAACAAAGGCATCGGCTGCTGTGGATTCCTGCTGATCTTCATCTCTTTTTTGTTGGTTCTTCTTACTTTCCCAATTTCATTGTTGTCTTGTATCAAGGTAAATGTCATTTATAAACAATGTACAATACAGAATTATATTGCGGTATCGTGTTAGCCAGAAAAATCGATGTTAACACTTAGAGGGAACCAACTGTGACAACAAAGCTTGTCGTGGGTTAATGTTCTTAAAGAGGACCTGTCACCCCCCTAGTGCTATGCAAACTGAATGCTACACTGAATGCAGCGTGTATGGTGCATTTAGGGAAGGGGTCCCCCATGTCTCTACCCCATTTGTGTCCTGTAAAAAACACTTTAGAAAGTTTTCGAGTTAAGAGGTCTGGAGGGAGTTCACTTATTTTGCTCCCCTCTCACTGCTCAGATGGTCTTCCCGCCCCTGCCTCTCTGTGCCATCTCCTGCCTCTTTGTTCCACATCTTACCTGTGTGTCTCCCCTTCTCTCCTCTGTGTCAGTGTCTCAATTGACGCTGGTGCACAGCGAGGAATGATTAGGAGCAGGTCCCGGCTGTTGATACCACCCTTTTTTGTGACGTCAGAGGCAGAGCCCCTCCTGATAAAGATTATGCTGTATGCAGGCACACAGGCAAGAGGTGGAAGAGAGAGGCAGGAGGCGGCACAGAGAGGCAGGGGGCGGGAGAACCATCTGAGCAGCGAGGAGAGTGAGATAAGTGAACTCCCTCCGGAATTCTTAACTGAACTTGCTAAAGTGTTTTTTACAGGTTATAGGTGGGTTAGAAGCATGGGAGACACCTTCCCTGAATGCAGCATACACGCTGCATTCAGTGCTGCATTCAGTTTGCAAAACACCAGGGGGGTGCTTTAATTTAATTTAATTGGTCTTTTGTTTGTTTTCTCATGTCTGCTAAATCATTGTTTCTTGCCAGACTATTCGGAGCCTTTAAAGTCTGCGTATGGGTTAGGTAATTTACATTAAAATTAAAAAGCAATTCACATACTCAGACAATAAAGTCTCTGAATAGTCTTGCAAGAAACAATGACATAACAAACAAAAGACCAATATGTCTGGCCAAATTAAGAACATTGACCCACAACAAGCATTGAGAAAAGCTGTGTCGTCACACCAACCACCAGGATTTAGTGCTATGCAGCAGGTGATTGATGTGTGCAGTGTGGCGCCCCTGCGGTCAGGCTGACACTAGCACGCATTTTAAATTTACAGGTCTATGCCCAAAGATAAAACGGGAAAATTCTTCCAAGGTCCCCAACACACACCCAACACAACCTAAACTCCAGGCCAGGGAGATGCTGGGCAGAAGAAACTCACAGTCAAAGCAGTCTCCATCTACTGACTGGAGGAGCGGTTAGGTGAGTGGTGGGAGGCAAAGAAAAAGGAGTAAGTTCTAGAGAAGTCGCGAGCTGCGAAAGAGCATGACGCACATGCAGCAGCTGGGAATTCTAGGCCTGAGGACCCGAATCTGCAGTCAGCTTTCCAGGTCGGGCAGAAGATCTAGCTGCACATGGGTACCAGCCCCAATTTGTTCTGGATATTTTCAGGACCAGCCGAGAAACTGGAGGTCACTGGGCTGCATGTACAGTGACTGGTAAGGTGGACTCTTCGAACGCTAAGGCGCTATATAAGGTCAAGAGGACTAGCAAAGCAGTCACTCAGAGAACCCGCAGTGACCTGCCTACTTGCAATGGCAACCACAGAAAACTATGAGGAAAAGGGGTAGCAGCGTCAAAGAGAAGAGGGCAGCAAGGAAGGCCAACAAACCCTGTGTCTTGGCAGAACTGACCCTGAATGCCTTTTGGGCCAACCCGGGTGTAATCTTGATGGACGTTGTACATCAGCTGGGATGTAATCTGCTCCAACACCAAGTAAATAGTAACCACAAAAATCCTGTGTGTTGTCTACTCTTTCCTGCACCTCTCTGCACCCCTGTACCTTCAACTATCACAACCACCCGCCATCCTCAATTCACCACCACTACACCCTAGGGGCCCACTCTGTCTGAGGAGAGTGCTCCAACTAGCTGCTTCACCATCTATCCCCTGGGGACTACCTTATGCAGCGTTGGTCGTCCCTGACCAGAAACCTCAGATGGCGTCGCAACAAGCTTTTATCTTTTAAAACCCCTTTTAACATGTCCGGTATGGGCCATGACATCAGGGACCGTCATCGTGATTACCGAACCGACTGACCCTGGATAGTTGAGTACCCCGGCCCGACAACCCCGGTTTACCCTGTCACGGCACAGCAAGCGGTAGCCACCTCAACCTTAGCCCCATGCCGCGATTTAGCCCCGCCCCTTTCATGACGCGGCCAGGCTCTTAGCAGCAGAGATGGGCGTGCATAATTACCAGGCAGCAGCAGACAGGCGGGGCATTTGCGGCTTACACAGAAACACTGGACAAAGTAATAACCTTTTCTCTTACTTTACAAAAGCGATTTTATCTGCAAAAGGGATGGCTAGGAATGGTAAGAGGGGGTGCAGGGACAGGTCTAAAGATAAGGGGGAATCAGTTTGTGGGTTTAGGATCCATTGAAAGGCTGAAACCTGAGAGACTGAAAGGGCAGGGCTTTACTGAAGGGAGGGGGGGAGAGGAGGCTGACAGGCACAGGAACACTGCACTAGGTAACAAAGTTCATATTGCTATATCTTAGCTTCTACTAAACAGTTTTTTTAGCAAAAACGATTGCCCCAAATGTGTGTGCTGGGTGTAGGGACACATATTAACAGTCCGGGGGGGTCATTTGGGGTGGTTGGTTCCCTTTAACATTGATTAAATCACCTAAGAGATTTCCTACTTTTAGGGCTTGCTTACACAAGTGTATAAATCAGAGTGCAATCCGATAAAAAAAGGCATTGCACTCGGACCAATTTTTTCAATGTGGCAGTGCTCATCTGCGTTTTTTTTCTCAGCTATATTCGAAATGGGAAAAAAAATAGCATTCTGTGATTTGTATTAGAAATCAGTACAGTGCAAGAAAAAAATCGAATGCCATACGGACCATCAGTAAGGCATCTGCTTTTTATCACAATTAACACAACCTGCATGCTTGACACGCACCTGAGAGGACCTTATCGTTAGGTCCTTAGTGTCTATATTGTGGACTATGGAGTGGTGCATTTAGTTAACCCATTGTAGCCGATATAGTGACCTCTGTGACATGTAGCATTTAATATATGCACAAGATTGCCCTGTGGAAGTTATGCATTACAGCTATTATTAAACAGCACTTTGTTCAATGATCATGACATGATGTATGCAAGTTTAACCATGTATGTCGATTAGAGTGGTGGATCCATCTGATATATGTACTGCATTAGCACTTTTTAGCTCTCTTTTGACACCTGATCCCAATAAAATCCAATTTTAATTGTATTACTGGAAATTTGACCGTTTTTGTTTGTTGTATGGGTATATAGAATTACGGTTTGTCCGTAGTCCACAATATAAACACTAAGGGCCTAACGATAAGGTCCTCTCAGGTGTGTGTCAAGCATGCAGGTTGTGCCACTAATGAATAGACGGACACCAACTCCAGACATGGGAGCTTACAGAGCTACCACAAGGAAAAAAAGCTTTCAGAAGCCAAAGGTTTGTCAAAACTCCATCAATGAGAATTACAGACAAGCAGTGGGGGCATTTCTGTATATGAGGACAAACGAGGATGTATTAAACTTGCCAGCTGTGAGAAGATTAGTGCAAGGACTAAGCACATTGACATTAAACATCACCACTTACCTGACTTGGTGGAACCTGGTGTACTAGAGTTTGTTTATTGCGAGTCTGACAAGATATTAGCTGATAGTATGACAAAACCATTGCCAAGAGCCAAGTTTGAGATATTCAGAACTGCTATGGGACTAACAGGATAAGTAGTTGTTGAGTGGGGGTGTTGGAATATCTTTAGTGCAACAACTCCATTCCTGTGTATGTAAGTGTTCTATTGCTAGGTTTGTGTATTGTTTATAAAGTTAGATAAAAAAAAAGGCTCCCAGAGGCTTACACACAGGAAAGATCATGTGACTGTACCCAGTTTCCTGTGTCTGTGCATGAGAGGAGAAGCAGCCTGCTGATACTGCACAGAGACACTTAGGATTTGTGGAATCAGGAATATACATAACTTAACATATTTGTACCTGTTTATTGCTAATCAAAGCTCTGTTCTATTGTCAACACGCTTTGAGAGTATCCTGAATGATCCGCTGCCAACACAATGATCTTTTCTTTGGACATACACTGTGCGAGGAAGAAGTCTGACATTTGATTGGCCCCTATAGACTAACATTGGTGCCAGCATGATCCTATTTTTTGTCATATCATGCTCAGATTTAAAACACACTTGTCTGCTCCTTACCTTACAGCAACATTAAAGCCATATCTTCATGTTACAAAATGGTGCAGACAGGTTCTTTTTAAAAAGCCACCTGAGTCCAAACAGCACGTGTGACTAGTCCAAAAGGTGGGTCCCCAGCAGCTTCTCCCCACCCCGTACCCTTTGAGTGACAAGTTTCTTACTTTTCACATGAACAGCTGAATACACACACTGAAGATTAATGAAACATTTTCTCTTTCTAGATTGTTCAGGAATATGAGCGCGCTGTCATATTCCGGTTAGGAAGGGTTAGATCTGGAGCTAAAGGACCAGGTATGTATCTACATCAGAGCCATTACATGATGTATTCTTTTTTGCAACATTTAACTATAAGTGGATTTGTGAAGCAACTGGTCTAAGAAAATAGAGTGAAAATAGAGGACAATAATAAAAAGAAAGAAGTCGACATATGGCAGGGCAAGCGAAGACATAGCCATACATAGAAACATAGTATTACGTTATTGCTCTCTCTGCATAATTGTAAAAGTAAAGTATGGGCATTTAAGCTCTGATTCATCATTTACATTCTTTTAAGTCACTATTAATTTTTTGTCTTGTTGTATTTGTTACTTTCTTGAAAAAGTTCTTCAATCTGGTGCATGAAAATATTTTGCACAAAAATTTCATGCACTCATAGAATCACTTCAGGAAGGAAGGACAGGGGACGGGGTTGGTGGACATATATGCCAATGTTTACAATTTTTTAAAATAAACTGATAAAGCAGCTGAAAACACCTACTGGAAAACCCAAACCCTTTCCACGATGGGTGAGCATTTAAAGGAACACTGTCAGGTCATTTTTTTAGTATGATACTAATATTAACCTTAATAAGTGCCTGAGCAGACCTTTCAAATACATGTAAAATCATTATTCTACCCTTTGTAGTTTCCATGTTATCAGCATCGTCACACCCTGCAGGGAGTCACTGCTTTAGTCTTTTCCATTATAAGCAGAGATGATTAGTATGGCTGCTGTATAAACTGTCATGTAATTATGCACTCCCTCTCAGCAGCTCTCTCCTCCCTCTTCCCTCTGCTCTCAGTGCTGTGTGGTTTCACAGAAAGCTACCTTATCTAATCTAGATTCCACTTGTTTCTGTAAAAAGGAATTCCTGCTGTGCTGTGAGAGATCCTGTGTTTATCTGATTTCTTGGTTTTGCTGCAAAGAGACTAGAGAAGAGGAGGATACAGCCCCCCCCCTTCACTGATATCCTGTGCAGTGATGTGATGTGAATATGTGACATACATAATCATCTGTGGGAAGGGAACAGCAGAGAACTACACCACCGTTCAAAAGTTTGGGGTCACCGAGACAATTTAGTTTTTCCATGAAAACTCATACTTGTATTTATCAAATGAGTTGCAAAATGAATAGAAAATATAGTTTAGACATTGACAAGGTTAGAAATAATGATTTTTATTTGCTATAATAATTTTCTCCTTAAAACTGTGCAGCAATTACTGCATTGCACACCTTTGGCGGGTACTATTTAATGAAGCTGCCAGATGAGGAGCTGTGAGGCGTCGATTTCCAGACTCTAATGTACTTGTCTTGTTGCTCAGTTGTGCAGCGGGGCCTCCCACTTCTCTTTCTACTTTGGTTAGAGACTGTTTGTGTTCTCCTCTGAAGGGAGTAGTACACACCGTTGTAGGAAATCTTCAGTTTCTTGGCAATTTCTCACATGGCATAGCCTTCATTTCTAAGAACAAGAATAGACTGTCGAGTTTCACATGAAAGTTTCTCTTTTCTGGCGATTTTGAGAGTTTCATAGAACAAACAAATGTCATGCTCCATATTCTCAACCTCCTTCTCAAAGGAAGGTCAATTTTATAGCTTCTCTAATCAGCCAACTGTTTTCAGCTGTGCTAATATACTTGTACAAGGGTTTTCTAGGGTTTCCTACACATCAATTAGCCTTCTTACACAGTTAGCAAATACAATGTACTATTAAAACACTGGAGTGGTGGTTGTTAAAAATGGGCCTCTATACACTTATGGACTGTAGATATTGGATTAAAAACCAGTCATTTGTAGCTAGAATAGTCATTTACCAGATTAGCAATGTATAGAGTGTATTTCTGATTAATTTACTGTTAGCTTTATTGAAAAAAAAAAGTGCTTTTCTTTCAAAAATAAGGAACTTTTTAAATGACCCCAAACTTTTGAATGGTAGTGTAAGTCATCACTCACTGTGAGTGACAGATGGAATGATTCTCTTTATTTGAAGTTTACAGAGGATAGAAGCGGAATATAAATAATAGAAATACATAAATAGAGAGAGTTGGGGGCGTGGCCTGGCTATGGAGGAGTGAGGACGCTGGTTGAACTGCTCCTGCTCCCAGGCACTACTATCTGAGGCTTATAACCAGCTACCGTAGGTGGAGAACTAGCCATGCACAAGGGGAAGACGGGGAGGCAATCAGGCACTGGACCGCTGACCCCACGGACCCCTGGAGCGACCATACAGCGCTTCTTTAACAAAAAAGAAAAAACTCCCGCCAGAAACGCGCTACCTAAAATGGCCGCGGTGGAAGGGAGAGGAGGCGGCGTGGAGCCTGTTGGACAGGAAGTGCTGCAGCAGAGACGAGACGGGCAGCGCTCCGAGGAGAGATCTCGTCGCCCGGAGGGCATACAGACCAGAGGATCTAGTCACCGACAGGCTGCAGCGATGGAGGAAGCTGCGGGCTCACAGCGCAGATGCCTGGTGGAGACGGAGGATCCTACATGGCGGAGCTCCGGTCCCCATTCTGAGGAGGATGGACGGTCAGAGATGGTGGGCCCCCGCTCTCCCACCATAGAAGGTACTGTTAACCACTATGCCCAGCAGGCCCAGGGGAGACCTGAGAGGGAAACACTGAGGGATCCAGCCCATGGAACGGCCCTAGAATTGGACAGGATTGACACAGCAGCACCCCTTCATGAGGGACCCAGACATCACCTTGTCACACAGCCTATGGGGCCTCCCTCTGATAATAATCATTCACAGAATGTCAGTGTGTTGGTGGAACTGGGAGACCTGAGGGCTCGGATGGCCTCCATCCCCACAAGGGAGGACATGGAGTCATATATTGCACGGCTGGAGCAGGCTTATAGGAATGAACTGTCATGCCTGAGAGGAGAAGTTAATAAAGTGGACAATCAGGGTCAGGATCATGCCCACAGGATAACAGCTTTGGAAGAAATGTGTAGATCACAACAGATTTTGCTACAAAATCAGTCCAGCCAGATCTCTCATTTGGTGGATGCTCTAGACGACGGGGAGAACAGAGGGCGGAGAAACAATATACGTATAAGAGGGCTGCCCGAGACGGTGGAGTCTAGAGATCTTCCTGAAGTGCTTCAAGCTATGTTCAATGAGATCTTGGGTGATCCCCCCACAAATATTATTGAACTTGACAGAGCTCACAGGGCTCTGGGCCCTAAACCATCAGATCCGGAGTGGCCGCGGGATGTGATATGTAGAGTCCACCGTTATGTCATTAAGGAAGCCATCATGACCAAAATGAGGAATGGGAAGCTGTGCAGATACGGGGATAAGAATGTGGCTATCCTCCCTGACTTGTCGAGCTTGACATTACAAAAAAGGAGGGCTCTGCGTCCCCTATTGGAGATGATCAAGGACCACGACTTGACTTACAGCTGGGGATTTCCCTTCAAACTTCAAGTCAGAAAAGGAGGACGTGTGCATATCCTCCGCTCTCCAGCAGACGTTCCGTCCTTTACGTCCGGATTAGATGTTCCACCTGTATCTATCCATAGGTGGCCGGAGTTCCCATTGAGAGCTGGTGGGGGATTCCAGGGGCCGTTGGGAGCTCCTCGTCGAGGACAAAGGTTTCGCGAGGAACTGAGACCCCACCGCTAGATGACCTCGTAGAAGGGAGGAATTGGTGCCTAACACCGGTCAAGCTATCATAAATCACACTGTTGCTTCATAGGCAATCTGATGATTCTAAACTGATTTTTTCTGATGTCTTTGTCAGTTTTCCTCCCCCTGTCCCCACTTCACCCCTCTCCTGCTTATGGTTCCTCTCCCCTCCTGCCCCCACACTAGCTCCCCACTCAACTCTCTACAGCTTTCTTTCCTGTTAGAGGGGGGGTTTAAGTATTATTTTCTGCTGACATGCGGGCGATTTACAGATATACAAGTTTACTAATGATATGGTTTACCCTCTTTGAGGATCAATATAGGCGAATTCTGTTGGTCCCTTCGCCTTGTTTCGTGGATGATGGATGATGTTATGTGACTATAGTTTGACCACACATGTTTATATTTAGATGATTACTTGTGATTTGAGTTCATAGCCTGGGACGGGAGGCTCCTCAGTAGAAGGCCCTTTCCTAACCAGGGATTCCCTAGAGCACAGGTGCTTAGGGAGAAAACTTTCCCAATAACTTAAGTTGGATTATAAGCTTGTTATAACATTTAACACAGTGTTAGAGGTATATCTATTTTAGCTTCTGTTATTTCTTCCTTCTTGACTCTTATCTTCCTCCCCCCCCCCCCTTTTCTTTTTCCTTTTTTTTTTTTCTCTTTCTTCCTTTCCCCCCCCCCCCTTTTTTTGTTTGTATTCTTACTCTTCTCTCTCTACCTCTTTTCTTGTTCTCCGGGGCCTCTGCCGCTCCTGTGGTCCTCAGGGACTCTCCTTATCTGGGTTAGTTGACGTGTAAGCTGTCAAGAAAAGTGCATAATGGACCAACTGAAAATATGTTCCTACAATGTAAGGGGCTTTAATACCCCGCAAAAACGTGTTCAAATAATGGAAGAAATGCATAAACTTAATGTCATGTTATTACTCCTACAGGAGACCCACTTCAAGAGTGGCGATATCCCTGGCATCGGTGGCAGACGATATAACGTTTGGCTGCATAGCTCCAATCCAGAGGCACGTTCTCGTGGAGTCTCTATAGCGGTACATAAATCTCTGATACATACTGTACTGGACTCAGTCATAGACCAGGAAGGGAGATATATCTTTCTGAAAATAAGGGTAAATTCCACCATTTTCACTGTAGCTAATTGGTACCTCCCTAATAATAACCCACTAGACAAATGTTTGGCACTTTTGGAAAAATTGGCTTCATTTGCAGAGGGAGTTTTGCTGATAGGAGGGGATTTTAATTTCAGTCTCGACCCAGCGGGAGGTAATTTTTCGGGGGGGCGAGGACTCCCTAGAACCAAGCTGAATGCGGTTAGGCGATCTATACAAAATCTGGGGCTGGTGGATGTTTGGCGAGCCCTCCACCCTAAGATAGGGATTATACCTATTTTTCCTCTGCCCACCAGACTTATAGTAGAATTGACATGATACTGGTGAGTCAGGGGGTTTTGACTTGGGGGACTCAGGCATCCATAGGTCAAATCTGTATGTCGGACCATGCACCCATATTCTGTAGGATGGAATTGCCGGGGGACACAAAAGACAATGGACATGGAGGCTAAACGATAACCTTCTGAACGACACAATGTGTAGCTCAGAGGTTAAGACAACTATCACTGAATTCTTGGAGGTGCACACCAATGATCCTACGCCTCTCCCAACCCAGTGGGAGGCGATGAAATGTGTGATCAGAGGGGTATTGGTGAAACACGGGTCCAGACTTAAGAAAGAAAGGTGGGAAAAGATTAATTCCCTTACTGGAAGAATAGCAGCCTTGGAGTGTTCTCATAAGCAATCCCTATCGCAACAAACCTTAGCAGATCTAATAATCGCCAGAGATGAGCTGAGAAACCTGATCGACCAAAAATATCTACGGGGCAAAGAGAGATTACATAGGTTTGTTTACGAGTATGGTGACAAATGCGGTAGGCCATTGGCTAGACTGCTGCACCCTAGGGGTACTCCGGGTAGGATTCCCCAACTTAGACGACCGACTGGAGACATAACTCAGAACCCAGAGGATATCTTACATACTCTCAGTAGTTTTTACAGTCATCTATATGGTATTAAGGGTCACTATGACGATATGGACCCAGTACAAGTTGATGAGAAAATTAAAGAGTACGTTGAAATGACAGCACTTCCGACTATAGACCCTAGTGACGTTGACTCCTTGGACGCAGATTTCTCTGAGATAGAGGTGACAGCAGCTATACAGAGTTCTCCGGGAGGGAAGAGCCCGGGCCCTGACGGCTATACAGCAAAATTCTTCAAACAATTTGGTCCCCAGATCGCACCATTCTTAACGAGGGTTTATAATTCAATTTCCCCGGATGTCCAATGGGTCCCCCAGTCCCTAGAGGCACATATAAGCGTAATACCTAAACCCGGAAAAGATCACACGGAAGCAGCTAATTATAGACCTATTTCATTAATTAATATTGATGTCAAAATGTTCTCCAAATTATTGGCCAACCGACTGGCTCCTCTCCTCCCCTCTGTAATTCATGGAGATCAGGTGGGTTTTATACAGGGAAGGGAAGCCAGAGATAATTCCAACAAACTGATGCTGCTAATGACACGGTCGAGGGCCTTGAAGGTCCCGATGTGTTTGCTCTCAGTCGACGCTGAAAAGGCCTTCGACCGTGTTAATTGGAGGTTTATGAGAGCTTCTCTAATGCAACTGGGACTGGGGGAACGATTCCTAAATAAGATAATGTCTCTTTATAGAGGACCCACGGCAAAGGTGAGAGCAAATGGAGGGCTATCTGCTCCATTTCCAATTAAGAATGGGACTCACCAGGTGTGCCCTCTATCCCCATTGATCTATGTTATTATAATGGAACATTTACCGAATGCGATAAGACAAAACCCAGATATCAAGGGTTTGACTTGGGATACGAAAACATACAAGTCAGCTTTATTCGCAGACGACCTTCTTCTCTGTGTTACGCAGCCCAAGACGTCCTTTCCTTCTATCTTGAAAGTATTTGATGAGTTTGGTAAACTGAGTAATTTCAAAGTGAATGTAGCCAAAACAGAGGCTATGAATGTTTCCCTCCCGGAGAACGATAGGACTCACTTGATGGAACACTTTCCATTCAAGTGGAAGACAGAAGCCCTAAAATATTTAGGGATTTTAGTCCCTAGAGAACCATCTAGGTGGTATGAGTTGAATTATCTTCCCCTGTTACGGAAAACATCTTCTGACCTACAGAAATACGATAAACGGGGTATCTCATGGTTTGGGCGTATCAATGCGATAAAAATGGACGTACTCCCGAGATTCTTATTTTTATTCCAGATGGTCCCGATAGATGTCCCCATCAGTTTTTTTGATCGTCTAAAAACCCTCGTTACTAGATTTATATGGGGAGGACGCCGCCCTAGAATAGGCATTAAAACTCTCTATAGACATAAACTTCAGGGAGGCACGGGGTTGCCTAATTTCATGACGTATTACAAGGCTGCTGTTCTAACAAGAATGCTCGACTGGCAATTCCATCATAAATCCAAACAGTGGGTGGAGCTGGAGCAGGGAAATTTGGAGGTTCCTCTTAGATATCTACCTTGGTTGAGACCACTGGATAGACCCAAATTAGACTTAGAAAATCAATGCATACTGACAACCCTTAAAATTTGGGATGTTGAAACCAGGAGGGGAGTTTTGGCCAAAAGACTGGGACCCCTGACTCCGCTTTTCAAAAATCCAGCATTCCCCCCTGCTTTCCAGGCAAAATCATTTTTGCAGTGGAAACTTGAAGATGACCCCCATATGTTCCAAGTACTGAGCGAGGGACGTTCATTGTCCGTTGGGGTTTGACAGGTGGAGATATGGGAAGGTCTTGGATGGAACATGCCCAGATGCAGTCATATGTGATTAAGATGGGAAGAGAAGGTAATTTCTCGGCTCAACGTACACAGTTTGAGGCCATGTTCACACAGGAAGGCCCCCCACACATTCAGTCTCTTTGATATATTCTGCTTTAAACAGTAGGGACCCAGAAGATAAACCGACATACTTTGATAAATGGGAGACTGAATTAGGTGAAGAGCTGACGGGTGAGGATTGGAAACGGGCCTGCCTTTACACTCATAAATTGTCGATGGCCTGTTTGGCTCAGGAGAGAAATTTTAAGATCCTCTCCCGATGGTACCAATGTCCAGTCAACCTTCATGCCGCTTTCCCCTCCACGCCCGACAGTTGTTGGAGATGTGGTACATCCAGGGGGACTATGATACATATTTGGTGGGAGTGTAGCAAAATAAAGCCATTTTGGAACTCAGTGCTTAACTTTTATAAGGAAATGAGTGGACAAGAATTGGCGATGTCACCCGCAATGGCCCTGTTGTCTGTCCTTCCTGGTTCAATAAAGTCCCAGAAGTCAGACATCCTCCGGTTCTGTTTGACTGCGGCCAGGACAGTTGTGCCGAGACATTGGAAGACCTCCCACACTCCCACTTTGACCGAGTGGTTGGAGGAGATGGGGAAAATTCGCAGGATGGAGGAGCTAACGGCGGAAGTTACCGATGCCAGGGATAGATATCTAAAGGTATGGAGCTCTTGGGTCTTGTTTCTGGATTCCCCAAATTTCAGGGATAGGTTTCCTAAGTAGCTGACTGGTCTGACGGATGTGCTGAATGAGTCCAGGGGGGGATCATGGGTAGTGGCGGGGGCCCTGTGCAGAGCTTCTCCCTTTCTTTTGGTTCTAATTTCTCACTAGTCTTTATAAATTCTCCCTCCCCCCCCTTTTTTTTCCCTTTTCTGCTTTTTTTTTCTTTCCTCTTTCCTACCGCCCCTCTCTCATCCCCTATTTATTAGTATTCACAACAGACATGATGCTATAATAGCCTACTCACAGTATAAATAATAGGATAATAGGAACATGTCCAGATGCGAGTACAAATGTAAGATAACTTGGAGACATATAGAAAGACGTTCCTAATTCTGGAAATATACAATATGTTATAAACAAGCTAAAATGATGGTTCTTATGCTGTTCGATTTTTTATTTTTTTTTTCTTTTCTCTTTCTTTTCTTTTTCTGCTAATTTACTGTTAGTGATTAGCGCAGAAAGATAGGATGATGATACTATACAAACCAGTTCCACTGCAAAAGTTTGCTGTTTATTCAGAGAATTGGTTTCAGCACCTTACTGGCTAAAGATGTATGTCACCGATCTGTTATACAATATTGATATTAGGAGACATGTTGTCTCCAATTGTTTGTCATCGTGTGTACTTTTATGTTATCCCTTGTTCCCTTCCCCTTATTCAATAAACTCAGATTGAACATAAATAGAGAGAGTTTAGAGCAAGGAGTTAGAAAATGATATCAGTTACATATGGATTTTTGACCTGACAATTTTCCTTTAAGAAAAAAGACAAGAAAACACAAAATCATCTTTATAAAAAAATTGTAGGTTTAAAGAAATTAAGTTGCAAATGAAAAGCAGTTGAAGAACACGAAAAACAAGGCCAAAATAAAAGTTCAAATACAATGATTCGACTCTTTCTGTCAACCAGAGCCAAACTCTTATGAGGGTAAGCTCACACGCCATCTTTTTCGAGTGGATTTGGACTGGAACTAAGTGCAAAAAAAAAAAAAGAATATATGCACAGCAAAGTCAAAACTACTTGCTGTGCACATGCTCTGCCTTTTTGAGCTTCTTTCAACTGCTTCAGTCTTTGAAAGCCTTGAAGTGGCTGATAGAAGTGACTCTTCCAGTTTTTGCGGCTTCAGTTTGAAAGCTGCCGGTTTCTACCTTCCTGTGGCTGCGTGTAAATGGACCATTATAGATCTTATGGACCAGTGTTGTCATAGTTAGACAATATAGTTAGACAACCTCTTTAGCTCTGGTCAGGTTTTGTAGCAGCTTAATCTCTAGTGAACTCTCAGTCAGCACAGACATTGACTGTAATTAAGTTCTTTCGGTTTCTGTCATTGTGTCAGTTATTTTACAGTCAAGAAAAAAATCTCACCTGATGCTGTTCTTATTTTTTCCAGCATTTATGTTAAAACCTTTAATGAGCTTCTCATGCAAGATGTGAACTGTTATGCCATGGACTAGGGTGTATCCAGATACAGTGCATGACATTGTACCCAGATCAATGATGTCTGGTGCACAACATGAAACTATAAAACAGGGGGACAAATACGACAGGGAGGGCCCGGCACACCAGCCTAAAAAATTGAGGTGCGCTTCTATGGTTGCTGAGCGGAGATGGAAGGTGTCCCAAACATCTGAGCACTTCGTCGCATACAAACAGTCCCTCACCAATTTCAAATCCACATTCACTGCTGCAAAACAAACCTATTTCTTATCTCTCATATCCTTTCTATCTCAGAACCCTAAACAGCTATTGAACACTTTCAACTCTCTGCCAGCACCTCCTCCCTCTCCTCTTACCTCAGCTAAAAATGTAGCCTCATTCTTCAAGCAGAAGATTGATAATGTCAGAGTAACCTTTGTCCACAGTCTTTACAGCCCATCCCCAAAATACTCAGGCCTCTTCTTCCAAAACCAGTTTCTTCATTATGACAGAAGATCAACTTTCGTCTTTACTCTCCAGATCACATCTCACCACCTGCACGCTTGACACACTCTGTCCCACCTCACCTACAACCTCACCACAGTCCTCATCCCAAACCCTAACCCCTCTTTTCAAGCTATCACTAACTACTGGTGTCTTTCCCTCATCCTTTAAGCATGCCTTGATCACATCCATCCTCAAAAAGCTGACCCTTGACCTAATTTCTGTGTCTAGCTATTGCCCCACATCACATCTCTTCTACACCTCCAAACTACTGGAACATCATGTCCAGTTTGAACTTTTCTCCAACCTCTTCTCCTGCTCACTCTTTGACCGCTTACAATATGGCTTCTGACTGCACTATTCCATTGAAACGTCCGTCACCAATGTGCTGCTTACCGCCAAAGCCAAGCGACACTACCCTGTCGTCCTCCTCTTGGACCTCTACCTACAACACTAGACCATTCCTCCTGCTACAGATTCTCTCACCTCTTGGCATCACAGACTTGGCCCTATCCTGGACTGAACTTTCAGCGTCTCACACTCTCACACCACCTCCTCATCTAAACCCTTATCTGTCGTTGTCCCTCAAGGTTCAGTTCTTGGACCATTGCTCTTCTCCATCTACACCTACGGCCTGCAACAGCTCATAGAGTCTAGTGGCTTTAGGTATGATTTCTACGCTGATGACCTGCAGATCTATCTCTCTGGACCTGATATCACCTCCTTACTAACAAGAATGCCACGATGTCTGACCGCTATTTCATCTTTTTTCTCTGCTCAATCTCTAAAACGCAAAAAGAGCAAAACCGAATTCACCATTTTTTTCTCCTTGTCACTCAAATCTCCTCCAAGATACCTATCCATCAAAGTCAATGGCTGCTCACTCTCCCCAATCCTGCATGCTCGCTGCCTTGGGAAAACCCTTGTCTTCGCTGTCTTCTTCAAGCCATAGATTCAAGCCCTCTCCACCTCCTGCCGACTCCAACTCGAGAATATTTCCCAGATTTGTACATTCCTTAACTAAGATTCTGCAAAAACACTAGTGGGTGCCCTCATAATCTCCCGCCTCAACTACTGTAACATCCTGCTCTCTGGCCTCCCTTCTAACACTCTCACACCCCTTCAATCTGTCCTAAACTCTGCTGCCTGACTAATCCACCTGTCCCCTCGCTATTCCCTGGCCTCTCCTCACTGCCAAACCCTTCACTGGCTTCCCATTGCCTAAAGACTCCAATTCAAAACCCTAACCATGACATACAAAGCCATCCACAAACTGTCTCCTCTGTACATCTGTGACATGGTCTCCCAGTACTTACCTTCACACAACCTCCGATCCTCACAAGATCTCCTTCTCTCCTGCTCTTTTAGCTCCACTTCCCACAATCACATACAAGATTTTTCCCATGCATCCCCCATAAGGGACCATTACACGGGACAACATTGCCGGCAACATGTGCCGAACATGTGGCGAAGTTGAAGCAACATCGCTAGTGCGTTGCTACGTGTAACAGGGTGATTTCAACAGCAATAAGTTGCTTGAGCGGAGTTGCCAGGTTTACCAACATGATGGTAAAACAGGCGATGTTGCTCAGGCGATCTGCTATCATCATTCTGTGTGACACCACAACAGCGATGTTGAAAGCAACTTCCCCTATTCACTGCAATGTTAATGACCGCTCGCTGGGTTGAGTTTAACCCTGGCAGCGAAAGTTGCTTTCAACATCGCAGCTGCGTTGCCGGCGATGTCTCTGCGTGTAACATCTCCATAGCAATCTTGGCTACATGGCCAAAACGTGCACGCTCCTGTGAGTTGCCCCGTGTAACGGTACCTATACTCTGAAACTCTTTGCCCCAACACATCAGACTCTCACCTACTATGGAAACCTTCTAAAGGAACCTAAAGACCCACCTCCTCTGACAAGCCTACAACCGGCAGTAACTCTCAGTCCACTATACCGTTGCATGACCAGCTCTACCCTCTTCTACTGCATTCTCACCCATCCCTTGTAGACGGTGAGCCCAACAGGAAGGGTCCTCTCTCTTCCCCTGCTGTAGCCTCACCCATCCCTTGTAGACTCTGGGCCCTCGTGGGCAGGGTTCTCTCTCTTCCCTTGCTGTATCCTCACATCCCTTGTAGACTGTGAGCCCTTGTGGATATGGTCATCTGTCCTCACCTACTGTATCCTCACCCATCCCTCATAGACTGTGAGCTCTTGTGGGCAAGGTCCTCTCTCCTCACTAGCTGTATCCTCACCCATCCCTTGTAGACTGTGAACCCTTGTGGGCAGGGTCCTCTCTCCTCCCCTACTATATCCTCACTCATCCCTTGTAGACTGTGAGCCCTTGCGGGCAGGGTCCTCTCTCCTCACCTACTTTATTCTTACCCATCCCTTGTAGGCTGTGAGCCCTAGCAGGAAGGGTCCTCTCTCCTCACCTACTGTATCCTCACCCATCCCTTGTAGACTGTGAGCCCTTGCAGGCAGTGTCCTCTCCTCACCTACTGTATCCTCACCCATTCCTTGTAGACTGGGAGCCCTCGTGGGCAGGGCCCTCTCTCCTTCTGCACCTGTTTGTGCCTTGTATTGTTTATGAATATTGTAGTTATCTGTATTGTTTTATACCCTGTTTTGCATGTAACATGCCATGGAATAAATGCTAGTATTTTCTCCTCCGGGTTCTCTGGTTTCCTCTCACATTCCAAAGACTGATAGGGGATGTAGATTGTGAGCACCAATGGGGACAGTGATGATGATGTATGTAAATCGCTTCTGAGTATGCTAGTGCTATATAATTGAACATAATAATAATAGAATGAAGATCTATCTATCTATCTATCTATCTATCTATCTATCTATCTATCTATCTATCTACAATGAAAAAAGGGTTATGAGCAGCGTCTCTTTTACAGCAGATATGCTGGGTGCTTTTCAGTCCCTGTGATGGGGATCAACCATCACCTTCATAATACTTGCAAAAAATGAGGCTGCAGCACACAATTTGGAGTGTTTTCTTTGCCTTTATTGGCATATAGGCATGGTGAGGCGACGTTTCGGTCCTCTGACCTTCTTCCAGCAGTCACTTAGGGCAAATGCTGGGAATCTTATACATCCTCCAATATCAATTCTTATTAATCAATTTACAGTGCTATTAGTGTTTCTTCATACATAAACAGTTTCTCTTTATAATGAAATCAATGCAGTAGTTTTTACACTTCCATACATGGTTACTTATCTCATTAAAACAATAAAATTCTCTCTACTTACAGTTATATTTTCACATAGATCAATTGCAGCTCAGGTGCCCGCTTGATTGTAATTAATTGTTAGATGATTATAGCAATACATGTTGCTCCCCATGTGCGGTCCTTCCCTGACCGCGCGCCGCCATTACGGCGTTGTTTACCAACTACTGCGCCTGCGCGTATGCGAGACGCTTCCCTAGTTACATCTCATTACCGGAAGCGATTCCATCGCCATATTAGGGATCTCGCGCATGCGCTGTGGCATCCAGCGTTTGTTTGTGCGCGTCTTTATACATTCCCTTCCTGTACCTGCATATTTCATAAAGGTGTTTCCAAATCACATTATAACGTTACCAAAATTCATTTATATGTGTGTTATATGCTAAATATATATTATAAGTGTCATTATTCTATAAAATTCTACCTCTAACTCTAGAGTGTGATTTAAAGTGACAGTGCATTTTTGTGATGTGGATCATTATCCATTTGATTATTATTTATTATTTCTTATTTTTTGTTACTGTGCATTCTAATCTTTTGCCTCACAAATACATGTGCTAGAGCTTTCCACACTAAGTATTTTATACCCAGAATTTATTACATGGGTCACCGTATACTAATTACACTATGGCTATTCATGTTTACATTGGGTAACCTGTTGAAAGTGCATCCCATCCTGGGTTGTAGCACTCCCCTGTCAGTACAGTGTTCAGGGAGATCTCTCTCAATTCACACTACCTGCCCAAGGTAAAAACAGGAATTTCCCATCTTTTTACTTATTATTTTTTTAGCCATTAGTGTTGGTTTATAACCATATATTTATTGCTGAGGCAAAAAGAAAAAATAGAAGTCTTTATTTTAAGCAATTGTTTTTTATTTTTTATTTTTTATTTTCCATTTGTTTTCCATGATTGTAAAGTGCATTATAAGTGCTTCCTCAATGCTTTAGTTAAGTGCATAAATAGTGCAAATATATTATTAATTATCTATAAAAAGTCAATTATTGTATTTATGAAAGAAAAATAAGTTTTCTTTGTGTAAAAGGAGGGGAATGTTTTTCATAAGTTAGATTGCGCTTTGTCCGTGTAGTTGGTTCTTAAGTGTGTCAAATTAGCGGGCACCCGATATGCAAGTGCTCCATCTTCTATAAAATCCTCCTATATAACAGAAAAAAGAAGATAAATATATGAATAAAAACAATTATAAGAAACCATGATTCAGGCCGTTGCATGATATATCATAACTACAGTGCTACATTACATTCAGTGATTGTGCATTAAAGTGACTAAAAACCACAAATACTTAGATGAGAACCAATTTTTTAAAGGGCTGTGTGCAATTTAAAATCTACGTTGAGTCCCTCTGGTTTCAAAGTTTGCAACCTGTGGATCCACTCCAATTCCTTGGTTTTCAGTAAACCTACTCTATCCCCACCTCTTCTGGGCATTGGCACAGTGTCTATTAGCCTAAATTTTAAATCTTTCTCCTTATGGTTTGCCTCCGCAAAATGTTTTGATACTGGTAAATTCATAATCTTTTTTCGTATAGTGTAACGGTGGTGCGTAATTCTTACTTTAAAATCTAGGGTGGTTTCTCCTACATATAATAAATGACAAGGGCATTCAAGAAGATAAATAACGTGATCTGAGTTGCATGTTAAAAAATGTTCAATTTTGTACTCTTTACCTGTTTTGGGATGGGTGAATTTGTTGCCTTTGATCATGAAGGAGCAGTTTATACAACTGATACAGGGATAGCATCCTGTTCTTTTTTCTCTAGTTAATGTGATCTGTCTTTCTCTTTTCATTGTGCCAATGTCAGACCTGACCAATAAATCTTTGACATTTTTCCCTTTTCTATATGATATTAGGGGGGGATTTTTGTACTCTTCAATCTGGGGTAAGCATTTCTTTAACATTGTCCAATGTTTTTGGACAATGCCTACTATGCTCTTTGTTTCTTCCCCATATGTTAGTACGAGAGGGACTCTCTTTAGTTTGTCTTTCTTCCCTCTTGTGTCTCCTTTGATCTCCCTATTCGCCAAATTCCTTTTTTGTTGTTGCAGTACTTTGTTAGGGTACCCTCTCTTTTTAAATTTTTCGATTAATTTGTCTATTTCTACCTCCCTTTCTTGCTCGTTACTTACAATCCGGTTTACTCTGATCATTTGTCCAAGTGGAATAGCCTTTTTTAGGCTACTTGGATGACCACTAGTATAATGGAGGAGTTTATTTTTGTCAGTGGCTTTTACAAAAAGTGTTGTTTCAATCTGACCCTCCTTCAGAAGTACCTTAACATCCAGGAATTGCATTTCTGTTGAGGAATGCACTTCCGTAAATTTTATTGTGTCATCTACCGTATTTACGTATCTGAAAAAGGACAAAAATTCATTCTCAGTTCCTTTCCATATTATGAAAATATCGTCGACATATCTCCACCACCTCTCCACATGGGAGAAGTGGTGGGATGTGTAGACGAACTCTTCCTCCAAGTAGACCATAACAGCCCCTGCGTATGAACATGCCATTCGAGCACCCATAGCGGTCCCCATCAATTGTAAGAAGAACTCATCACCGAACAAGAAATAGTTTTGTTTAAGTACTATCTCTAACAGATCCATAATCAGTTGTTTGCATGGGTCTGTATAGTCTCTTGTTTTTAGAAAATCTGCAATTACTTTGATTCCCATCTCATGCTTGATGGAGGTGTATAATGATGTTACATCAAAAGAGGCCAATATGTACTCTTTATTCCCCATAAATTTGGTTTGCTCCTTATACCTTGCAAGCTCCTCAAGGAAATGTCCTGTGTCTTTGACATAAGACTTCCCCTCAGTAGCGAAAGGACTCATGACTTTCTCCAAAAAAATCCCAATATTGTAAAATATAGATTGTATTCCTGCCACTATGGGCCTGCCTGGTGGGTCAATTAATGATTTATGAATTTTTGGAACCAGGTAAAAAACTGGTGTCACTGGATTTTCTTCAAACAGAAAGTCATGTAGATTTTGATCAATAATTCCTCCTATCAAGGCAGTGCTCAGTACCTTTTGTATGTTTTTTTGTATTTCAAATTTAGGATCATTTTGTAACCTCTTATACACCTGATTGTCACCCAACTGCCTATAGACCTCCTTCAAATACATCTCCTTGTCCATGATGACGGTTGCTCCCCCTTTATCTGCTGGTTTTATTATTAAACCGCCATCATGGACAAGTTCTTGTACTGCCTGGATCTGTTCTCTAGTTACATTTGGATTTGTTAGTTCAGTTTTAGCTGTATTTCTCAAAATTTTTATTTCCTGTTTCACTGCTTGTTCAAAAGCCTCTACTATGGGAATATCATCATTTGGCATAAAATTACTTTTACGTTGGATACCTAATTTCTGTAAGTTTAATTCACTAGTGTTCAGTCCCTTTTCTACGGTCTTATTATGAAAGTGATATTTTAAACGTATGCTTCTGAAAAATTGGTACATTTCTTTTTCTACAGTAAACCAGTTTACATGTGTCGACATACTGTAAGACAAGCCTTTGTTTAAAATTTCTAATTGACTACATGAAAGTTCTTTACCAGACAAATTAACAGTCAGTTGTGATCCTTCTTCCGGCTCCCTTTGAACTGCTGTCCTTTCGGTTTTTCTTTCTTTTTTCTGCTGGCGATGCTGTTTCCTCCCTCCTCTTCGTCCTCTAGATTTTGGTCTCGGTCTACATGAGTGAAAGTTAGACAGATTATCTGAAAAAACAGGTATTTTAGTTTTTTCTGATCATCATAATGGGAGACCCAGACAATGGGGTTTAGGGCGCTGCCCTCCGGAGGTCACACTAGGTACTACAAGTTTGTAGCACCGCCTCCTCCGCTTATAAACCCCCACCGTAGGAGAAATCCTCAGTTTTAAACTTAGTGTGCTCGGAGGATCACGCTTTGCTTGCACTTCACTGCATTCTCACAGCTTACGTGATGGCGTATGAAGACAAGGTAAAATGGTCCCGCTCGGGATCCCCGACAGCCTCCCCGCTCACCCTCTGCGGAACACGCTGGTGGAGGTACCGGAGGGCTTTTAGCCTGGACACTTCAGTGTTCTCCCGGTACGCTGTCGCGCTCCTTCCTTTCCATCCCTCCATGGAGGCTCTGGTAAGGGGGAGCCTGGAGCCTTGCACAGCTCCGCTCCGTCCGAGGCCTCCCTAAATGGTGCTTACAGACCGGACGGAGCCAGCCCAGTCCGAGGCCTCCCTAAATGGTGCTTACACTCCGGACTGGTGCTGTACCCCCGTCCGAGGCCTCCCTAAAGGTGCTTACAGACCGGACCGGCACTGAGGCACCTGGTGTGTCTCCTGTGTGCCTGGGGGTAGTGTCTGTCACTGTGGTGTCATGACACTCAGACCGCGCGGTTACCCTCGGGTCCGCGGTTCTGGCGGTGACCCTGTGCTGGGGTCACCCTGGCTGACCGCCCTGTGTGTCACAGGGGCTGAGGCTGTAGACTGCGAGTGTTTTTATGTGTACATGCAGTCTGAGAGTGTGTGTGGTGATATTCACACTCTTTTCCCGCGCTGCGGGCTCCGGCACCTCCATTGCTGAGGCAGTCTGGAGGAGGAGGAGGCAGCCCTTATGGTGACATCACCGCTGGGCGTGTTTTGTGGTTCTTCCCGCGTGTTCCTGGCTCCGCCCACATCTTCACTGTCGGCGGCCATCTTCTCTCTCATTTCCCGGCTGGGATTTAGCTGCAGCGCGTGTCTGCACTTGCAAGGGAGACCGGAACTCGCGGAGGTCACACACACACACCGCTTCCTCCTACCGCTTTACTGCGGTCGGTAAGCCACCGGGATTCCCGGTTTGTTTGTGAACTTTGGCTTATATTCCCCTCACTGTGGAGATGTCCTCAGTTGGGAAGCATGCTGCTAAGGCGGCAGTGATCACCGTTACCTGCGCTACGTGCAACGGGACACTGGTGGAGGGGTCCTGCAATAACTGCGGACGCCCAGAGGCCCGGTCTGCTACTACTGAGTCTGCAAATCCGGGATTATACCCTGAGGTTCAGGTGATCCCAGGGCCATGGGAGACGCAGAATAAGATTAATGAATCTCTGCTGTCCCAGATGTCCTCCATGTCGCAAACCCTGGAGGCACTGCATAGGAGACTGGAGAACCCAGCTACTCCTCCTAGTTACCCCCGGGTGTCTCTTACTTCTGCTGTAAGACCCCCTAAGCGAGCCCGTGAGGCTTCTCCTGAGCTCCAGACCCTCTCTGAGGAGGAGCGTTCCTCTGATGGTGAGGAAGATGATGGGGGTTCTACTCTTGGGTCTATGTCTGAACCTCCAGATGGGGTGGAGGATCTGGTGTCCTCCATCAATGAGACATTGCGTCTTGTCACTCCTCCTGAGGAGGTGACTGTACACCCCAAGGAGATATACCAATGGCTGCGGCCAGAGGCTAGACCAAGTGGCTCCTTCATGGACCACACTAATTTCGGAAGGGTGATTAAAGCTCCCAGGTTGCATCCTGGGCGGCGTTATGTCCGTAAAACTAAGGACAATCGCTTTCCCTTTCCCCAGGAGGCGCTCCAGGAATGGTCGCAGTCTCCCAAGGTGGATGCTTCCATGACTAGGATTGCTGCGCGCTCCTTGTTTTCTGCCTCTGATAGCTCCTCGTTGAAGGATGCTACTGATAGACAGGTCGAGCAACTCGCCAAGTCTTCCTATGAGGCTGTGGGGTCTTCGTTTGCCCCTAATTTTGCCGCGGTCTGGACCCTACAAGCGATTACTATCTGTTTGGATGGTATCACTGATCTAGCTAGGTCCAGTCCAGAGGTCCTAGCTCTCACTGAGAGAGCAAGGGCCTATGCGGACTATGCCAGGACGGCATCTTTGGAAACTGCCACTCGCTCTGCTGTGGCCTCGGCCAATGCAATTGCGATCCGCAGGCTATTGTGGCTGCGTCTTTGGGACTCAGATGCCACATCTAAGAAGATTTTACAAAATCTTCCGTTCGCTGGTGACAGGCTTTTTGGCACCGAACTGGACAAATTGATAAAGGATTCTGCTGAGTCTAAGATACCGCAGAACAAGCCTAAGCCACGGTACACCGTGAAAAGGAACCCTAAGCAGTGGTCCTTTCGCTCCGGTTCACAGTCATCAACGGCGTCCACTCGCTCAGACCGAGGGGGCAAGCCTGCTACTCAGTGGCGTTCCAAGAGTCGTCAGAAGAAGCCGGCGGGGGCAGCGGCTGCCACCCCCAAGCCCGCCTCGACATGACTCGCTCTCTCGTCCTGCCTCCCCACAGGTGGGGGGCCGCCTGTCCCGCTTTCAGGACAAGTGGCTTCTTCACATTCACGATCAGTGGGTTCGAGACGTAGTCTCAAGAGGTTACAGGATAGAGCTGACGTCACGACCAATACACCGATTCCATCGGTCGGTTCCATCCCCAGAAAAGGCTCAGGCTTTTCACCTGGTGTTGGAGGGACTCCGCAGAGACGGAGTGGTGGTCCCTGTGCCCACGGAAGAGAGGTTCAGGGGTTTTTACTCCAACCTCTTTATTGTCCCAAAGAAGGACGGCTCTTTTCGCCCGGTGTTGGACCTCAAGTTGTTCAACCGTCACGTGTTGGTTCGGAAGTTCCGCATGGAATCCCTGCGCTCAGTGATCGCGGCTGTGTCACAGGGAGACTTCCTAGCGTCCATCGATATCAGGGACGCTTACCTTCACGTCCCCATTGCACCAGCTCATCAGCGCTGGTTGAGATTCGCAGTGGGGGAAGAGCACTTCCAATTTGTGGCACTGCCATTCGGGCTAGCTTCAGCACCACGGGTGTTCACAAAGGTGATGGCCTCCATGATGGCTCTCCTGCATGCGCAGGGACACGCCGTCATACCCTATTTGGACGACCTGTTGGTCAGGGCGCCATCGGAAGACCTTTGTCGGGTGAGCCTGGAGGTGACCATGAAGTCCCTGGAACGGTTCGGGTGGCTTATCAACATTCAAAAGTCGACCCTGGTTCCGACCCAGTCATTGACATATCTGGGCATGGACTTCCACACGGACTCGGCCCTGGTGTCCCTACCTCAAGCCAAGCAGCTTGCGATCCAATCAGGAGTGCGGAATGTCCTCCTGTCTCCACAGTCATCCCTACGGGTATTGATGAGACTGGTGGGTCGCATGGTAGCGGCGATAGAGGCGGTGCCGTTCGCACAGTTTCGCCTCCGTCCTCTCCAGCTGGAGATTCTTCGCAGATGGGACAAGAGGACGATTTCTTTGAATCGGCTGGTGACGCTGTCACAACCAACCAGGGATTCCCTACAGTGGTGGCTACAGCCACATCATCTGTCACGGGGACGGTCCTTCCTAAAACCGTTATGGTTAGTGGTGACCACCGACGCCAGTCTGAAGGGCTGGGGTGCGGTGTTCTTGCACCACAGGGCTCAAGGCCTCTGGACTCAGTCGGAGTCAGCGTTGCAGATCAACGTGCTGGAGATCAAGGCGGTCTATCTGGCGCTCCTGGCGTTTCAGAAATTCCTGTCAGGACAACCCATTCGGGTACAGTCCGACAATGCGACGGCCGTCGCCTACATAAATCATCAGGGAGGGACCAGAAGTGCTCAGGCCCTCACCGAAGTCCACCGCATTCTAGCTTGGGTGGAGGAAAACGGCTGCCTGATCTCCGCAGTTCACATCCCAGGGGTCGAGAACTGGGAGGCCGACTATCTGAGCCGACAGGGGATGGACGCCGGAGAGTGGTCCCTTCATCCAGACGTCTTCCGGGACATCTGCGGCAGATGGGGCACTCCGGACGTGGATCTGATGGCCTCACGGCTGAATCATCAGGTGCCCCAATACGTGGCGAGATCATGGGATCCTCAGTCTCTGGGGGCGGATGCCCTGATCCTGAGTTGGTCCAGCTTCCAGCTGCCATATGTGTTCCCGCCTCTAGCTCTGATTCCCAGGGTCCTGTGGAAGATCAGGACGGAATGCAGAGTAGCCATTCTAGTGGCTCCAGATTGGCCCAGGAGGTCCTGGTACCCGGACCTGTGGCAACTGTCAGGCGGACACCGGTGGGCTCTTCCAGAGCGCGCAGATCTTCTCGCGCAAGGCCCATTCTTCCACCTCAATTCCAGGGCCCTCAGATTGACTGCATGGCTCTTGAGGCCTGGCTGCTGACATCCAGAGGCTTCTCTCCTGCAGTGGTTGCCACCATGAATCGGGCAAGGAAACCTGTTTCCAGGAAGATATACCACAGAACGTGGAAAATCTTTTTTACCTGGTGTGCATCTGGTGGTCGCTCACCGTGGCCGTTGTCTATTCCGACATTGTTGGCCTTCCTGCAGTCGGGTTTGGAGTTGGGATTATCCCTTGGCTCTCTGAAAGGTCAAGTTTCGGCACTTTCCGTGCTATTTGACAGGCGCTTGGCGCTCCTCCCGAAGGTCCGCCAATTTCTGCAGGGGGTGTCTCGGGTGGTTCCGCCCTATAGGCGGCCCCTGGACCCTTGGGACCTCAACATGGTCCTAGCGGCATTGCAGAAACCGCCGTTCGAGCCACTGAGAGACATCTCTCTCTCTCGTCTGTCCCAGAAGGTGGTCTTTCTGGTGGCAATTACGTCTCTGAGAAGGGTCTCGGAATTGGCTGCACTTTCGTGCAAGTCACCCTTTCTGGTGGTTCACCAGGACAAGGTGGTGTTGCGCCCACGGCCTGAATTTTTGCCGAAGGTGGTTTCAACATTCCACTTGAACCAGGAGATTGTTCTCCCATCATTTTGCCCCGCTCCCGTTCATCAGGTTGAGCGCGACCTCCATACTCTGGATCTCGTGAGAGCTGTACGCATTTATGTGTCCAGGACCGCCTCCTTTAGGAGTTCGGATTCCTTATTTGTCCTCACGATGGGTCGCTGTAAGGGGTCCGCGGCTTCGAAGTCGACCTTGGCCAGATGGATCAAGGCTCCCATTCAGGAGGCTTACCGGTCTTCTGGTTTGCCTCTCCCGGTGGGTTTGAAGGCACACTCTACTAGAGCTGTAGGTGCCTCTTGGGCCTTGCGACATCGAGCTTCTGCTCTACAGGTGTGTCAGGCGGCCACTTGGTCCAGCCTGCACACTTTCTCTAAGCACTATATGGTGCATGCCCATGCCTCTGCGGATGCGAGTTTGGGCAGGCGGGTTCTCCAGGCGGCGGTTGCCCACCTTTGAAAAGGGGAACCATGTGTTATCCGTCTTGTTGAGGAACTCTTCCCGCCCTGGGGTATTGCTTTAGGACATCCCCATTGTCTGGGTCTCCCATTATGATGATCAGAAAAAAGAGAATTTTGTTTACGTACCGTAAATTCTTTTTTCTTGAATCATCAATGGGAGACCCAGCACCCACCCATTTGTTCCGTTGCATGTTTGCATTTGATCTGTTCTCTGTTGAGACAGTATTTCCGGGTTGTTACACCGTCTGTGCACGGCATTCTTCCCGATGTTTCGGGTGTGGTTTATTTCTCCTCGCAGCTTATGGACTAAACTGAGGATTTCTCCTACGGTGGGGGTTTATAAGCGGAGGAGGCGGTGCTACAAACTTGTAGTACCTAGTGTGACCTCCGGAGGGCAGCGCCCTAAACCCCATTGTCTGGGTCTCCCATTGATGATTCAAGAAAAAAGAATTTACGGTACGTAAACAAAATTCTCTTTTTTTGTGAGAGTAGTATTTATAACGACCTCTCCTTTGCCATTTGTTTTGTCCTTCTCTCTGCCAGTTGTACACCAGTCCTACACGATAATCCTCCGTGTCCCGTGCCCATTTCTGTCGTTTCGTTTCCTCTGTATCTTTTCTCTGTTTATCTAACTTGATCTTAATCGATTCCTTGAACTTTGAAAATTCTTCATCTTTCAAAATACCCAAAAGTTCATTTTCTATATCTTTGATGTTATCCTTGATTTTAGTTGTTTCTAATTGTATATGCTCCATGTTTAATAGCATCACCTCCATTGCATACTTATTTGATAAAGCAATGAACTTGGCACAAAAATCGTTATCCTCTAAAAATAACGTTGGATTTATATTAGACCTTAAACCCCGAGGAATTTTCTTATTTTTATAATACTGGCCAAGCATGATTAAATGCAATTCTAAAGACAATAATTTCTTAGAGTCATTCTCATACTTGCGTTTCAAAGCAATTGTTGAGGGTATACTCAAAAAATCCGTGTTCCCTTCAGCTCCTTTCAAAATCCGGCTCTCATCGTCTTCTGTGAAAAAGCCTTTGCCTGGTTCCATATTGAAGAAACGCTCAATCTCATATAGATGTAGTCAATTAGAAATTTTAAACAAAGGCTTGTCTTACAGTATGTCGACACATGTAAACTGGTTTACTGTAGAAAAAGAAATGTACCAATTTTTCAGAAGCATACGTTTAAAATATCACTTTCATAATAAGACCGTAGAAAAGGGACTGAACACTAGTGAATTAAACTTACAGAAATTAGGTATCCAACGTAAAAGTAATTTTATGCCAAATGATGATATTCCCATAGTAGAGGCTTTTGAACAAGCAGTGAAACAGGAAATAAAAATTTTGAGAAATACAGCTAAAACTGAACTAACAAATCCAAATGTAACTAGAGAACAGATCCAGGCAGTACAAGAACTTGTCCATGATGGCGGTTTAATAATAAAACCAGCAGATAAAGGGGGAGCAACCGTCATCATGGACAAGGAGATGTATTTGAAGGAGGTCTATAGGCAGTTGGGTGACAATCAGGTGTATAAGAGGTTACAAAATGATCCTAAATTTGAAATACAAAAAAACATACAAAAGGTACTGAGCACTGCCTTGATAGGAGGAATTATTGATCAAAATCTACATGACTTTCTGTTTGAAGAAAATCCAGTGACACCAGTTTTTTACCTGGTTCCAAAAATTCATAAATCATTAATTGACCCACCAGGCAGGCCCATAGTGGCAGGAATACAATCTATATTTTACAATATTGGGATTTTTTTGGAGAAAGTCATGAGTCCTTTCGCTACTGAGGGGAAGTCTTATGTCAAAGACACAGGACATTTCCTTGAGGAGCTTGCAAGGTATAAGGAGCAAACCAAATTTATGGGGAATAAAGAGTACATATTGGCCTCTTTTGATGTAACATCATTATACACCTCCATCAAGCATGAGATGGGAATCAAAGTAATTGCAGATTTTCTAAAAACAAGAGACTATACAGACCCATGCAAACAACTGATTATGGATCTGTTAGAGATAGTACTTAAACAAAACTATTTCTTGTTCGGTGATGAGTTCTTCTTACAATTGATGGGGACCGCTATGGGTGCTCGAATGGCATGTTCATACGCAGGGGCTGTTATGGTCTACTTGGAGGAAGAGTTCGTCTACACATCCCACCACTTCTCCCATGTGGAGAGGTGGTGGAGATATGTCGACGATATTTTCATAATATGGAAAGGAACTGAGAATGAATTTTTGTCCTTTTTCAGATACGTAAATACGGTAGATGACACAATAAAATTTACGGAAGTGCATTCCTCAACAGAAATGCAATTCCTGGATGTTAAGGTACTTCTGAAGGAGGGTCAGATTGAAACAACACTTTTTGTAAAAGCCACTGACAAAAATAAACTCCTCCATTATACTAGTGGTCATCCAAGTAGCCTAAAAAAGGCTATTCCACTTGGACAAATGATCAGAGTAAACCGGATTGTAAGTAACGAGCAAGAAAGGGAGGTAGAAATAGACAAATTAATCGAAAAATTTAAAAACAGAGGGTACCCTAACAAAGTACTGCAACAACAAAAAAGGAATTTGGCGAATAGGGAGATCAAAGGAGACACAAGAGGGAAGAAAGACAAACTAAAGAGAGTCCCTCTCGTACTAACATATGGGGAAGAAACAAAGAGCATAGTAGGCATTGTCCAAAAACATTGGACAATGTTAAAGAAATGCTTACCCCAGATTGAAGAGTACAAAAATCCCCCCCTAATATCATATAGAAAAGGGAAAAATGTCAAAGATTTATTGGTCAGGTCTGACATTGGCACAATGAAAAGAGAAAGACAGATCACATTAACTAGAGAAAAAAGAACAGGATGCTATCCCTGTATCAGTTGTATAAACTGCTCCTTCATGATCAAAGGCAACAAATTCACCCATCCCAAAACAGGTAAAGAGTACAAAATTGAACATTTTTTAACATGCAACTCAGATCACGTTATTTATCTTCTTGAATGCCCTTGTCATTTATTATATGTAGGAGAAACCACCCTAGATTTTAAAGTAAGAATTACGCACCACCGTTACACTATACGAAAAAAGATTATGAATTTACCAGTATCAAAACATTTTGCGGAGGCAAACCATAAGGAGAAAGATTTAAAATTTAGGCTAATAGACACTGTGCCAATGCCCAGAAGAGGTGGGGATAGAGTAGGTTTACTGAAAACCAAGGAATTGGAGTGGATCCACAGGTTGCAAACTTTGAAACCAGAGGGACTCAACGTAGATTTTAAATTGCACACAGCCCTTTAAAAAATTGGTTCTCATCTAAGTATTTGTGGTTTTTAGTCACTTTAATGCACAATCACTGAATGTAATGTAGCACTGTAGTTATGATATATCATGCAACGGCCTGAATCATGGTTTCTTATAATTGTTTTTATTCATATATTTATCTTCTTTTTTCTGTTATATAGGAGGATTTTATAGAAGATGGAGCACTTGCATATCGGGTGCCCGCTAATTTGACACACTTAAGAACCAACTACACGGACAAAGCGCAATCTAACTTATGAAAAACATTCCCCTCCTTTTACACAAAGAAAACTTATTTTTCTTTCATAAATACAATAATTGACTTTTTATAGATAATTAATAATATATTTGCACTATTTATGCACTTAACTAAAGCATTGAGGAAGCACTTATAATGCACTTTACAATCATGGAAAACAAATGGAAAATAAAAAATAAAAAATAAAAAACAATTGCTTAAAATAAAGACTTCTATTTTTTCTTTTTGCCTCAGCAATAAATATATGGTTATAAACCAACACTAATTGGCTAAAAAAATAATAAGTAAAAAGATGGGAAATTCCTGTTTTTACCTTGGGCAGGTAGTGTGAATTGAGAGAGATCTCCCTGAACACTGTACTGACAGGGGAGTGCTACAACCCAGGATGGGATGCACTTTCAACAGGTTACCCAATGTAAACATGAATAGCCATAGTGTAATTAGTATACGGTGACCCATGTAATAAATTCTGGGTATAAAATACTTAGTGTGGAAAGCTCTAGCACATGTATTTGTGAGGCAAAAGATTAGAATGCACAGTAACAAAAAATAAGAAATAATAAATAATAATCAAATGGATAATGATCCACATCACAAAAATGCACTGTCACTTTAAATCACACTCTAGAGTTAGAGGTAGAATTTTATAGAATAATGACACTTATAATATATATTTAGCATATAACACACATATAAATGAATTTTGGTAACGTTATAATGTGATTTGGAAACACCTTTATGAAATATGCAGGTACAGGAAGGGAATGTATAAAGACGCGCACAAACAAACGCTGGATGCCACAGCGCATGCGCGAGATCCCTAATATGGCGATGGAATCGCTTCCGGTAATGAGATGTAACTAGGGAAGCGTCTCGCATACGCGCAGGCGCAGTAGTTGGTAAACAACGCCGTAATGGCGGCGCGCGGTCAGAGAAGGACCGCACATGGGGAGCAACATGTATTGCTATAATCATCTAACAATTAATTACAATCAAGCGGGCACCTGAGCTGCAATTGATCTATGTGAAAATATAACTGTAAGTAGAGAGAATTTTATTGTTTTAATGAGATAAGTAACCATGTATGGAAGTGTAAAAACTACTGCATTGATTTCATTATAAAGAGAAACTGTTTATGTATGAAGAAACACTAATAGCACTGTAAATTGATTAATAAGAATTGATATTGGAGGATGTATAAGATTCCCAGCATTTGCCCTAAGTGACTGCTGGAAGAAGGTCAGAGGACCGAAACGTCGCCTCACCATGCCTATATGCCAATAAAGGCAAAGAAAACACTCCAAATTGTGTGCTGCAGCCTGATTTTTTGCAAGTATCTATCTATCTATCTATCTATCTACCTATCTATCCATCCATCCAATATGCCATATCTTGCAGTGATTTTTTTTTTACAGTGCTCACCTTGTTCTAGATAATGATCTTTGTGATACATTTACCATAATATTCAGCAATAAGTAGTGGCCTTGATTTGATTTTCTGGCACATGCATAGATGCATCTTTTATTGCATCACTCGCATCTTATTCTTGTGTGTTTTTATTTAGTGAGACCATGTTAAACTAATACATTATTTTGACAAAGTCATGAAAATACAGATAAAACTCACACAAACTCTTTTTATTTTTACTGTATTTTTTTCTGTACAATATATTTACTCTTGTGAAACTTATTTTGTTCGCTTTCCAAAGGTATTTTCTGGATTCTCCCCTGCACAGATGATTTCTGTAGACTCGATTTAAGAACAGTGTCATTTGCCGTCCCTCCCCAAGAAGTGAGTATACGTATTAATTATATGTTGGAGTGAAAGGAAATGGAAGTGAGAACGGCATAGACCGGGATCTTGTTTTATTGCGGGAGAGTGACCTAGATTTTCCTATAATTATACAGGATTGGGACACTGTTATGAAAGGAGTCATTTAAGGGTAAGTGCACATCAGTCGTTTTCTGGGCTGTTTTTGGACGTTTTACGTCGGCGTTTTCTGCTGAGTTTTATGTTAATTTATGTTAATCCTAGCCACCGGCTGGGTTAACATGATACTCAATGGAGTTTAGAATACGCTGTCTTCATTAGAACGTTTTTCTTCTGGTCGTTTTCAGTCAAAACTGAGTTTTTTCAGTCAAAACTGAGTTTTTACAACATTTTTCAAAGAATAGAGCAAGTGACTTCTTTCCTCCGTTTTTCCAGCGCTTCCAGCTGATCAAGTGCACTAAAAACTCAGTTTTCAAAACAGCCGAGAAAACAGCCGAGAAAAACGCTGGAAAACCCGGCTGAAAACGAGCAAAAAACGAGGGACACTGCTGAGCACAGAAAACTCAGTTTCTGCTAAAAAAAACCCAGGTTTTTGGACGTTCTGCAGAGATGCACAAACGTCAGATGTGCACTTACCCTAACTGATAGAAAAGAAGCAAACATAGCCAAGTGATGTGGTCCATTGTTAGTCCTTTGACTGCCATCTAGTGGTTTAATAAGATAATGCAGCTTTTGCAACAGAATATATGATCTGTAGCAATATTGGGGTCCCTGTTTTCCGTCTTTCTCCTGGAGGCAGCGATGTGGACTGCCGCTATGTGATAGTAAAACAAGGACCTTATAATTGTCCAGCCTTAGCATATACATGAGAATTACCCCTATCCACTGTTACCAAGCAGAGAGTTTGAAAATTATGAAGAAGTGATTATTAATATTATTATATTATATTATATTATATTTTATTTTATTGTAATTATAAACACAAAATACATTATACAATACTTAGGTTTTATTGGTAACTGCATTACCATGACTTTTAGCATCCGTATTGCGTATTTTTAGTTCATGCCATAAATATGCCTAAAATATTAGCGCATCCCAGTGAATTAGAATGTCATCAAAATGTTAATTTAATTCAATACAAAAAAGTGAAACACATATTATACAGATTCATCTACAAGTAGAAAAAGAAAAGCGGCACTCACCCTTTTAGATGCCAAGAAATCCTTTATTTCATCTCGCTTTGTGTTAGCGTAGACAAATCAGGCGGGGAGTGGGAGTGGGGGGTCGGCGGACGACTGCTAATATCGGTCACTTGTCACGGAGTCGTTGCTGCGTCGTTCAGGATATCTGTACGTGTGACACCTCACTAGTGGTCATTGAACGTCGTTCAAGCGATCCAGGTCAAGTCGGATTGTTGGTCGGATCGCTGACACATTGAAGCATGTAACTGGCCCTTACTTGTCACACACAACAACGTCATTATGACGTCGTTGCTCCACCCAAAAAGCCGTGACGAACCAACGATATTATATCGTGTAACGGGCCCTTAACACACACTCATCAAATCATGAAGATCCCATGGACTCCTTCCATGAACTTTTGAGTATTCAAAATAGAAAATAGCAGAAATGGGGTATAAACACATCCTGTGATTCTTTCCTGAAAAAGGGGCATGAACAGCCCGAAATGCGTAGAAATGAAGCTCACAATCAGTTTTACTTTCAATCGATTTTATTAATGGCAGCGCAGTGTTTATACCCCATTCCTTCTATCTTCTATCTTGGATTACTATTGACTGGGGGACTGCTGTAAGATGTCGTGGGTATTGGATATCATAGATATCGCAAGCGATCAAAGTGGTTGTGACTTCACACAACCCATTCCGGTGAGTAACCCTTATCTATTGTTACGGATATTAATCCAAGATAAACCCTATTTTGTGCCTCTCTGTCTATCCCAGTTTTATTGCAATTTTCCTCCTATAAATTGTCTACTGGATTGAAGTCAGGTGATCGGCTCGGTCATTCTTTCAGCTTTATTTTTTTTCTCGGACACCAATTGAGCGTTTCCTTGTCTGTGTGTTTGGGATCGTTGTCTTGCTGAAATGTCCACCCTTGTTTCATTTTCATCATCCTGGTAGACAGTGGCGTAACTACCGACCCGCAGGCCCCGGTGCAAGATGCACCCCGGGGCCCCTTTGGTGAGGACCGGGGGGGGGTGCTATCGGTGCCGGCCGGGTGTGACGTGGGGGAAGGGGGGGTGTTGGTGCTATCGGTGCCGGCCGGGTTGTTTTAGCGGCGTGAGTACCTGCTCTGCCTCCCGCCAGCTTGTCGAGCAGTGAAGGGGCGGGCACTGCTGCCCGGGTGCGAGCACGGTAATTACGCCACTGCTGGTAAATGACAGCAGATTTTTATCAAGAATAACTCTGTACATTTGTATATTCATCTTTCCTTCAGTCATATGACGTTTTCCAGTGCCAAATGCTGAAAAAACAGCCCCACACCATGATGTTTCCACCTCCAAAACGTCACTGTTTGTATGATGTGAAAGGCCTCCAAACCTGTTGTGTATTATGGCATCCAAATAGTACAATTCTAGTCTCATCTGACCAGACTATACTCTCCCAGTATTTCACAGGCTCTTCTAATTGTTTTTGAGAAAACTTTCAATACTCTTGAACATGCTTTCTGTTCCGCAATGGAGTCTTGCTTGGTGACCGTGCATACAGGTCATGGAGGTTGAGTGCATTTATTGTTGCTCTCTTTGAAACAATTGTACTTTCTGACTCCTGGTCTCTCTGTTGCTCTCCCCGGGTGATTATTGGCTTTTTGAAAACTCTTGTGCTACTTCTTAAGAGTGAAATCTTTCAGGGAGCACCTGACAGTGGCAGGTTTATGGTGAAATGATGTTCTTTGCACAGCTCACTGCTTTTAGCCATCATGAGATGTTTCTTGTGTGGCACTTTGGTAATGACACACCATTTTATCAGCCATCAGTTTAACTAGTTGATATTATTTTTCCCTAAGTGGCAGGATTGCTTTCGAGTTACTGATAAATTTCTGTTGGTGTGATGACTTTCCATGGATTTTTGAATCTAACTATACATGCATTTCAGATGAGTACATATTCATTATTTGCATCCTTTTTTACTTGTAGGTTCTTACCAAGGACTCTGTGACCATCATGGTGGATGCTGTGGTCTTCTACCGTATTTTCAATCCAATTATTACAGTAATTAAAGTGGACAACGCCAATCAGGCTACTCAAATGTTGGCGCAGACCACATTACGGAATATGTTGGGCACCAAAAGCCTGACAGAGATTTTAGTGGATCGTGAAGAAATGGCTGATCATATGAGCGTAAGTCCTGTCACTTAAAGGAAAACTCCACTGAAAGTGAAAACATTCTTATGGAATTGAATTTAAAGGGAATCTGTCAGCAGGTTTTTGCTACCTCATCGGTGTGCAGCATGATGTAGGCAAAGAGACCCTGAATCCAGCAGTGTATCACTTAGATTACTGGGTGAAGCAGTTGTGACACAATCAAAGTTTTTAGATTTAGCCATACAGCAGAGGTGAAAGACCTTCTCCTGCCTACACCAGGCTCTGTATACAAAGTCTATATAGACAGTGAGCTGCTAATCACAGCAAAGAGCGTGCCAGACTTGGGTTCACACGCTGCTGTGTCTGAGCAATGATAAGTTACTGGTGCTAAAACAAACATTACAAGTAAGTAGCAACACATTTTATGAAAAGAGACACATGGCTAAATTCTTTCTGTTAACCCTTGCCGCATTTTATCTTCAGATTACATAGCAAAAACCTGCTAGCAGATTTCCCTAGACTCCAAAATCCTACTTTGTGACAAGCAATAGTTGGTGGGATTCTCGTAGTGAAAAGCTGCTGCCACTAGCCCTATCCCTGCTAGCAACATTTTACCATCAACGGGTCATGCTTTTTTATCAAGTTCATTAACCGGGGAAATAAGGGCCACTATTTAAATTTGGAGGCATACACAAGGGGGGACGTAAACACCTCTATGGTAGTCGTATTACATCTTTGTACAAAAGCTATAACAAGCTGTGTACATGAGCCCTTCACTTACTATATCTACCTACAGCATAGGATAATTAATACTAAAAATATGGAATCTGCCATATAAAAATACACCTATATGGACAAAAGTATTGGAACTCCTACGTGTCAGGGTACCTTTACACGCGGCTACATTTCTAGGGTGGCTACAGGTAACTTACTGGTTGCAGTGAAATCATGGAGACAAGGTTCTATCTTGTTGCTGTGTACAAATGGAATAATCTCTCCATGATTTCACTGCAACCAGTAAGTTACCTGTAGCCACCCTAGAAATGTAGCCGCGTGTAAAGGTACCCTCACACCTACAGGACATTTTATGATCTCCCATTCTACAGCCAGGTATTAATATAGTGCCGGTTTTCCCATTGCAGTTAGAACATTTTCCACTCTCCTGAGAAGGCTTTGAACAAGATGTTGAAGGTGTCGGCAGATGCGTAGAGGCCCTAGCTCTCAATCTCCATTCTAGTTCACACCACAAAGAATACTCTTCCCTTGTGCAATGTAAATTCATAGTGGTTAATGATTATACACAGTTTCAGTATGGTTAATTATTAAACCAATCGTTACTGTGATCTTGGATAACGGAGATCTAATAATATCAGCCAGGAATAAAGGTGCAAAATGCAGTGTACAAACCTTACCTGTACAGATGTAGCAGCTGGCACATGACTGTTCCATGCTACATCAATGATCGCACTTAACTGTTTCTTATCTCCTTATTTCAGTGTTAAGGTGCCGTTACACCTTGCAACACTGCAGGAGATGTCGGCGGCGACGGGCGGGAGCGCGCACGTTTTTGGTCCCCCCCCAGCGTTGCCGCCCCCTGGTTACACGGGGAGACACCTCCGGCGATGCCGCGGCGAGCTGACAGGCGGTATAGCCGCCGGGGTGTCTCAAAATCCCAGCGGCAATGCAGCACAATGGGAGCCTAAGGCTCCCATCGCCTGTCAGCTCGCCGGCGGCCAGGTACATGGGGCGATGTGTCACAACCGCCGACATCGCCCCTTTACATTAGGCGACGTAGGGGCGATGTCGCCCCCGATAAGCCATGCCCCTACGTCACCTATGTAATCGGCGGCGATGTGGACTGGTGTAACGGGGCCTTTAGAGATAGCAAGAGAGATGGAGATGTACACAGATCTGCATTGGTGAGGGGAGAAATATTCCCAAACCCCTATGAGAGCAAAGAAAACAAGCTCTAGACAAGGAGGAAAGCACATAAACTAAATATAAGTGCTGGATAGAAGCTGTGCTGAAATACAAGGTAATGAACACAGCAGGACCCTGGATTCACACCGACTTCACATCCAGCCTATATTGCTGGGAGAGACAATCCCACAAGACAAAAACCTGGAACTAAGTTCAGGCTCTTTATCAAATTGTCTGAAATGGGGCTAAAAATATTTTTTTCCCTATGTCATAATGTTTAAACTGGTCTTTCAAAGCGCATAGCCACTGTCCACCACATGGCCGTTTATACATTTCTCCAGTTTAATGATATTTAAGAGGGCTGTAATTACTTATATATTTCTGTAATTACTGTTGTATCCGCAGAAAATCTTATATGATGCTACAAAAGAATGGGGAATTAAAGTGGAGCGAGTGGAAATAAAGGACGTGAAGCTGCCATCATCGTTACAGAGAGCAATGGCGGCTGAGGCGGAAGCAAGCCGTGAAGCCAGAGCAAAGGTATCAGATGTCAATTGTCTCATTGTGGGTTGAATGTTACATTTTGTATGCATTAGGTCAGGGGTGGGGAACTCCAGTCCACAAGAATTGCACAAGGTGATAATATAATCACCTGCACTGGTGATGATTCCAACCCCTATGCAATGCTAAGGAAATCCTTAAAACCTGCACTGCTGATGATTCCAACACCTTGTTTTGATCCAAGCACACACTGGGGGTAAGGGGTGCCAAATATATTTAGAGGCCCACACCTCTTAATAAACGTGGTGCATCTTTGGGCTGTCCTTGTGCTGGAAAATAAAATCTACGTCAGCTATTATTCATACTAATTTTCTGATATAAATCATAGTAAATACATTGAACAAAAATATAAACTCAACAGTTTTGTTTTTGCTCTCATTTTTCATGGGCTGAACTCAAAGATCTAAGACTTTTTCTATGTACACAAAAGGCCTTTTTCTCTGAAATGTTGTCTAAATTTATGTAATTGAGCGCTACTCTTTTGCCGAGATAATCCATCCACCTCACAGGTGTTTACTGACTGTGCCTGTTAGACCCTACTCATTGCAGGATCTAACCAGCCTCTGTACCTGGTGTCATCAAATGACCTAAGCGTACCATGGCAATGATCAGCACACTCAGTTATTATCATGTGGGTGCCAATTATGTGTAAGGGGGTCTTTTAACCCTTTTATAACCATTTGGATACCGTTGTCCTGATTGAAAGTGGTATTTAAGGAGTTAACAGTCCCTGGTCAGTTCCACAACCGGTCAGGGCTGATGCCCGATTGTGTTAGCTGTCAAGTTGTCACCCACGGGTGGGGGCTTGTCACTAGAGATGAGCGTACCTTTCAAGGTTCGGTTCAAGCTGTTGCACTTCCCGGTGTTTAGCAAACCTGTTCAGGTTCAGAGTTTGGGTGCTTTACATTTGCAAAGCTCTGGAGCAGGCATTGGTGTGGTCGGGTACAGTTGGTGCTTGGCCCAGTGCGAGACGATCAAACACTGCACATGGCTTAAAAGCAAATTTTTTGGCTGTGGTGTGTATCCAAAATTAATAAAAAAAAAAACAAAACCTGCCCTCCCGCCCTTGGAATTATTTTACTTCTGGCTGGCTGTATGTGAGTGGAGAGCTGAACTGCCAATCAGTGACTTCCATTGAAGTTCGGGGTCCTGAACAGTGTGCCAAAAAGTTGACTGCCCTGGCGTAACCCGAACTTCAAAAGGTTCACTCATCTCAACTAATTTCTTGTCCTTGCTCACAGGTAATGAGATAATAAGGCCTCTTAATGGCCGCCATTTTTATCAGTTGTCATTAAGGGGTTAAGGTCAGGGACCAGAACCTACTAAGAGGCTCTACGTGACATGGCAATGGAATTCATAGAGTCTGATCAGAATTCCAAGAACCTTGTCCATATTTGTAACTTTTTGTTTAGCAAATAGATCAATGTATAGGTTTTGGCTGTGTAGTACATGTACTTCTATACAGTTATGCAAATAGAGTCTGTGGAGCCTCGGTTAGGAGTCTCAAACACAGGACTTCTTACTTCTATGAAAACAGAGATAATGGTGCTCCACCAAGGAAAGCCTGGCTATGGTTAGACAAATTCAATTTAGAAGATAAGATTCTGTGGCACACATCTCCCTTCACGACCTATGACGCACATTTGTTTCATAGGTCGCTATCCACACTTTAATGCAAGCTCACGCACTGAGCTTGCATCATTCCCCCCACATCTCAGCTTATGTCATCAGCTGAGATGTGTATCTGACAGCGCCGATCAGATCCGCGATCTCAAAGCCACTTTCAATCTTTGACAGCGCGATCCACATCACCGTGGTGGGGATTGGGCTGCTCCCTGCCATGATCGGAGGTCCCGTGATGCGACCACGGGACTACCATGCTTTACCTCGACAGCCCAGAGTCCTCTGAAGACCCCAGGAGCTGTCCTGAACCACTTCTTGCTGGCAGTGACCCAGTGAGGTCACCAGCAGATAGTGATCATTTCCCCTGTGCTCAGATGAGCAGCAGCTCATCTGAAGACAAGAGAAGCGATCAGACTTTGTAGCACCGAGGCCCTCTAGTAGTCCAAGTAAAATACTGAAAAAAAGTTTTTAAAAGTAAAAAAAAAAACCCACAAAAGTTCAGATAACCCCCCTTTTTGCACCATTGAAAATAAAACTATTTAAAAAATTTAAAAAATACACACATTTGGTATTGCCACATTCAAAAATGCCTGATCTATCAAAATATAAAAATCGGTTAATCATGTCTGCAAACTGCGTGACGGAAAAAAAGGTCCAAATGCCAAAATTACGTTTGTTTTGGTCGCCGCAACATTGTAATACAATGCAATAACATGGGATCAAAACATCATATCCACTCAAAAATAGTATCATTAGAAACAGCTGAAGATACAAAAAATAAGCCGTCACACAGCCCCAGATCCCAAAAATTGAGAATGTTACGGGTCACGGAACATCGCACAAAAATATCACTTAGATAACAGTAAAAGTATACATGTTTGGTATCTAATAATTCGTACCAACCTGAGACATCATACTGATAGGTCAGTTTTACCATATAGTGTACATTGTGAATAAAAACCCCAAAAAACAAACGTGTAATTGCATGTTTTTTGCAGTTTCACCACACTTGGAATTTTTTCCCATTTTCCTGTATGGTAAAGTAAATGATTGCATCTGAAAGAACAACTCGTCCCGCAAAAAACAAGATGTCATATGTCTATATTAACGTAAAAATAAAAAATATGGCTCTTGGAAGAAGGGGAGGGGAAAATGAAAACCAGAAAATCGCCTTGGGGGTGAAGGGGTTAAAACTTTATGCTCTGTTGTGCAACCTTAAAAGAGTCCATTGAAATTCAAGCAAGGGGAGAGGGCTCTGGTGCAAGAGACACAGGAGGCTTTACAGACAACAGCCGTTTTGCATCTGCGTGCGCTTCAGTGGGTCTGTGCCAGCGTCTCTTGCACCTAACCTCCCCTGTACAGCCAGGTTTTGCTTACATGTCAATGGACTCTTTTAAAGTTGCAAAATAAATCATGAAGTTCTAAGGAGACGTGTGCTGCAGGATCTTCTCCTTTTTTCCTTTTAATCAATATGTACATTTTTTACTAATTTTGATAGTGTAGTGTAAAGTATAAAAGTAGATTAGAGCCAGCAGTATGAAGTATAGCTGCTTATCTCTCAGATAATTGCCTACTTGGATATATTTTGTTGCAAATATTTACCTGTGAGAAGTGTTGGGTTCTGGTCTGCTCTTTACATTCTGCATTAAAGGGAATCTATCAGCTCTGACTGACAAGACCCACCACCAATTCCGTCCCACACAATGAAGAACCACACATTTAAATCTTAACTAAAAATCTTTATTGGAGAGGTAAATCCAAATAGTACCATCTCATCTTTTGAGGGATATTTTTGGCCGCAGCTTGATCCTAGACAGAAATCCGCCTGATAACCTGTGTGTATCAAAGCTGTATGCCACCAGACTCCCGGCGCATGTTGTCTTCGAACAAAACCACACACCATCCGCTGCTGCAACTTTAAACCATTTCACCAAAATAACAAACAAGTGAGGGAGGGAGGGCGATCGTGCCCTGGGTCATCATGGGGGGAGAGGCCAAGCAGCCAGAGACAGGGGTTTATAAGCCCTGAGGGCGGGAGTAGGAGCAGGAAGGGGATAATGATGCCTGATGAGATCATTGTATGGGACGGGCCACCTTAGGAACATCACAGGGGCTTGTCAGTCAGGGTGCAGCAGCTAATCAGCTGCAGTGCTCTTCATTTTGCTCCCAAACGTATTACTACCTGTCCTTGCACCTTACTAGTACATCCCTAACCATCCCTGTCTGAGCTAAAACTGTACTATAATGGTTGTAAAAAATTAGTTTGTCCCTTACATCTCTTCATGCTAATTAGTCCTCTAGAGTACTGTATGTAGACACTCTGGGCGTTCTCCATGGCTCCATCTTCCCCCATGCTGCATGTTTTTTCATGCCCTGGTGAGCGCCGATCATAGAATTCCCAAGTACGTTCCCAGCTCTTCAATTGAATCTCCTCCTTGTGTGTATGACGCCGCAGCATCGTAATTTCCAGACCTCCGCATTGGTATTCCTTGCAAGGTGTATCTGCCAGCTTCATCATGCGCATGCTCTGAAGGCAGCAATGAGGCAGCTGCGTTTCAGGTGCAGGGTTATGCTGGGGTTATTTGAGTTCATGTTCTTCTGTGAACTCAGATAACTTTTCACTTTGCCCCTGGAGCCCAGCTGTAAAGTGAGTACTTCTCTCACGGCAGTGCTCTGGTGTCATTCTGTGTCTGATTGTCTCTGTCAGTAGATGTGCTTGTCTGCTGGCAAATATGTAGCAGAGCTGAATATTGAAGACCCATCTGTTATGTCAGATGGAGTTTTTTTTGTAATAAAGATGAAGTCCCCAAATGTGTTTTGTGTTTTATTTCTAATAAAAAAATTCTGTGTTGTGTCTTTTTTTTATGTTTACTAGAAATTCATGGTGGCTGGGTCTAATTTGGCCTGACAACATGAATTTTGGGCTTAGTACCAGCTAACAATACAAGGCTGGTATTAACCCCATTATTACCCAACATGCCACTGCCACCAGGGCCACTGGAGAAGCTGGGTAAAGTGCCTGGAAATGGCGCTACACTGAATGTGCCATTTCCAGGGGTGGCTGCGGGCTGCAGTTTTCAGTGTGGGCGGCCCAGAAAGCTTGGGCCTTACCACGCTGAGAATCCCAGCCCCAACTAACTGGCAATCAAAACACAGTGGGAGCCCATGCATTTTTTTTCATTTATTTAGATAATTAAAAAAAAAAAATAATGAGCTCCCCTGTATTTTGATTGCCAACCAAGATAAAGCCAGGCAGCTGGGGATGGCAGCCCGTAGCTGTCTGCTTTATTTGCGATAAGAATCAAAAATAGTTTGGAGCGTGAAGTCATTTTATTAAGTGATTTATTTTTAAACAGCCAGTCACAGACGCTGTCACAAAGGATGGGCATCTGTGATTTGCTGCGTAAAAATAAATAATTTACAAAAATTACGTAGTGCTCCACTGTATTTTTTTATTCTCAGGTCAGATAAAGCGGACAGCTACTGGCTATCACCCCCATGTAACTGGCTTAATTATTTAAATAAATAATTTAAAAAAGAATGCGTGGGCTTTCCCCCCGTATTTTAATCACCAGCACCAGCCAAGGTAAATCCCAGGCAGCTCAGGGCTGGGATTCTCAGCATATTAAGGCCCAAGCATTCTGGGTCTCCTACACTGAAAATCGCAGCCTGTAGCCGCACCTGGAAATGGCGCAATTATCGTAGCGCCATTTCCAGGTGATTTGCCCAGCTCTTCCAGTGGCCCTGGTGGCAATGGCACGCTTAATAATTAGGGGGTTAATACCAGCTTTGTGTCGTCAGCTGGTACTACCCCGAAATTCATGATATCAGGCCAAATTAGACCCAGCCATTATGAATTTCCAGTAAACAATAAAAAAACAGAATTTTTTTATTAGAAATAAAACACAAAACACATTTAGGGACTCCATCTTTATTAAAAAAAAAAAAAAAAAAGCTATATTTGACATTCTATCTTCAACTTTGTTACATTTTTACCAGCAGACAAAGACAAGCGGGCACAGAATGACAGCAGAGCACAGCCGTGCAAGAAGTTTTCACTTAACGGCTGGGTTCTGGGTGCCGAGTGCCATGTGAAAAGTTATCTAGGTTCACGGATGAACATGAACTCAGATAACCCCAGCATCACCTGGCACCCGGAGCTCAGCTTCTCCATTGCTGCCTTCAGAGCATGCGCAGTTTGCATGATGAAGCCAGCAGATACACCTCGCAAGGAATACCAATGCGCAGGTGCGAAAATTATGCTGCCGCAGAGTCATACTCACAAGGAGGAGATTGGATTGAGGAGCCAGGAATGCACTTGGGAATTCTATTATTACACCCACCGGGGCATGATAAACATGCAGTGAAAGGGGAGATGGAGCCCTGGAGAAAGCACCAGGCTGATTACATACAGTTGTCAAGAGGACTAATTAGCATATGGACATGTAAGTCCCAAGCACATTTTGAAAACCATTATAGGACAGTTTTAGGTCAGACAGGGATGGTTAACGATGTGCTAGGAAGGTGCAGGGACAGGTAGTGATAGATTTGGGGGCAAAAACAAGTTGACAGGTTCCCTTTAAAACAGGTACTTTGACAGCAAACAGAATATTTGAAGCAGCTAATATGGGGTGGTTCTATCTACCCAGCAATAAATTACGGTATTAGAAGGTACTTGCTGAAATGAACCCAGGCCAGGTACACCACAGAGAGAGGACAATGACTTTTCTCAAACCTGAATGAACACAGCCAAGAGAACTCATGTCAGCATTTCTGATGATTATTTTTGTAGAACAGTGCACAGTGTTTTTATGACTTACTGCAGGTCAATCACCTGTAATTCAACTCTGACTGTTGTAAATGACATCATTATACTGTGTGCAGGAGCTGTGCCAGGGAACCAGTCACTGCTGCCAAGTAGCTGGCATTTTATGTGCTGCCAGGACCAGACATGATCGTTCTAAGACTATGTGTGTATGTTGAGTATTTCGTGCAGAACATTTCTGCACCTCCTGGTAGAAAAACGCACCAAAAATGCAATGGATAGTTAAATATTAAGGCTATGTTCACATGTTGCAGACTTGGTGCAGACATTTTCTGCACCAAATCTGCATCTTTTGGCAGAAAAAGGCACTAACAAAGCAGTGCAGACTTGGTGCAGTGTGGCACCCTGTGCCAGGTCACCACAGGTTCCCTTGGGACATGGATGGATAGTACACAGTAAGCAGACCCCACTAACAAACAACACCTTTCACCCCAGGCCTGTAGGGGGAGCTCCACTGGTTGCCGTAAGCCAGTTCCCCCTATAAATGCGGGTTCTGGAGGAAGAAACTCCAGAGTGTGCAGTCACTACAGAACTGTGAACAGCTGAGTGAGCTGACCTGGTACTGGAGCCGCGCTAGGTCCATACCAGAGACACCTGAGAAAATGGTAGACCCTCAGAGTAGGGGTCACAGGAAAAGGAGAGTAACGAGTACAAGAAGGGGCAGAGGAGTCATACCGACTCACCCTAACAGCGTTTCGGTCACTGGGTCCGAGCTACAAGGACACAGTATAGACCTTGCAGAGAAACCAGCACTACAAACAGGGGGTTTAGCTCCCCGGACACCCGAAGCACCACCAAATGAGAGCCCGGAGTCTAGGAGGCCAAGACAGGAATTCCATAGTGTGCCCTCAGTGCAGCAAATCCGGGTGTGAAGAGGCACACAGAGAGTGAAGTAACAGTCTGGTCGGGTTTCATGCCTGCCAGCCTCCAGCAGAGTAACAGATATAAGGAAGCCTACAACCCTGCTTGCTGTGGAAAGTCCTGAAGTGTTTACCTCATCTCCGGTTGAGTGTACCCGTCAACAACATCAGTAAAGGTATCAAAAGACTTTATGTGTGCGTGTCTCTCCTTCTAACTACACCACACCGACTGCGCTACCCTATTCCCCTCAACTCCATTAACTGCCCCGGGGAACCCTGCTCGTCCTGTAGGGAGCGGATCCATCTTACTGCCGCCCATCACCCCGGAGGTCAAAGCAGCGCCGGTGCCATCACCGGACCCTTACCGGTGACGTCACGACAGACACTTATTACTATTTTACTGCCATCATCATCTCCTTTCCCCTTTTCATCTGTATTCCCCCAGGCCCAAGGCCTCAGGCACCGCCACCCGTGACTACCCCCAGAGACCTGCACCTGAGTGACCGAGTACCCCATGGGCCTGGGCCGGACAGCAGATTTGTGCAATGTGTTTTTCATAGTGAAGTCAATTTCTGGAAGGGCTGAAAAACGCAGGCAAATCTGCACCAAGAATTGACATGCTGCAGATTTTCCTGTACCAATTCTGCAAGGAAAAAATAAGCAGCATGTGCACAATACTTCAGAATTTTCACAGATTTTGTAGGCATAAGGGTAGGCATGCAAATCTGCACCAAATAATGCATCAAAAACGCACTGCATGCACATGGCCTTTAAGGCCATTATAAAAACTTACTGTTATGTGTATTATCATTAGCATCCTCACTCAATAAACATGGATGTAATCAGGGCTGTGGAGTCAGTAAGCCAGACCTCTGACTCCTCAATTTCCCTGAATTCGGCTCCGACTCCATGACTCCGACTCCCTCATACACGGCTCATGTTTAAGTGATACATTTATTGTAGGACAATGTGAACATCATGCTTTTAATCATTATTATGATACAATAATCAAGCTATTTAGATAGAACGTAATAATAATTCATAATAAAAATATTTAGCATGTACTGAATTTACCTACTGAGCTCAATTTATTATATATTTTAGGAATCGGAGTTGGTCCATTTTTTATACTGATTCCACCAAAATGGACACCGGCTCCGTCTTCACAGCCCTGGATGTAATAACTATAACATATGCACAGTATATGATGATTTTGAATCTAATGACTGCTATATTTAAAGAAGTTGATTCCTACTAAACCATCTCAGCACGGGCTAAGGGATTTAAAGAGATTCTGTCAGGTCATTTTTCAGTATGATACTAGTAGTACCCTTGAATAGTGCTCAGGTAGACCTTTCAGAATTTGTAAAAATCATTAATATACCCTGTGTAGTTCTCTCGCTATAAGCACCTTCACACCCCATAGAAGTAATTGACATGACTCCTGAGCAGCCAGAGAGTCACAGTCTGTTATTTAAATAACCACACCTATCCAAGTTGGTATTCTGTCCCTCCTCTCTGCTGAAGTTACACTGAATCTCTCAGACTGCTGAGTAACATCACTATAGTCTGTGCTATCTGTAAATGTTTTCTGTTTGTTTAAATATTGGTTTTCCTGCATAGATGTAATGTTTGTATCTGCTGAGCAAGTTATCAAATGTTCATATAAACACAATGAAATATCTCAAACTGTACACACTGCACTTATGCCTCAGATACACACAATGAAGATCTCAGCTGAATCTGCCAAGAGCACACAACTCCTCACCCTCCTTTCTCCTGTGTCTGCAATGAGTCACACAACATAAAGATCACAGGAGGGCAGGGCAGTGTAATGATGCATGAATATTCATTCCTTCGGGAGTGGGCAGCAGAGAACTCAAAGTGATTGACAGATGGAATACATCTTTTATTTTGAAGTTTACACAGGATAGGAGGGAAGCATAAATAATATAAATACATTAATAGAAAGAGCTTAGAGAAAGGAATTAGACAGTTACATATTGATTTTTGACCCGACAGATTCCCTTTAAAACATGATAAAACATACCTATGGGGCCGGAGCTCACATTAGAAATGTAGAGAAAGTCAACTTTGTTTGAATATGTAATTGTGCAGGCAAATACCTTGCAAGGTTATCAACTTGATTTTTTATTTTTTTCTAGATAGCTTATTAAAAAATCACCAACAGACAATATTTTTTACAGACACATTGTAAAACTATAATAAATCATGATTAAGATTATTAGTAATCTATGTCTACAGCCCATAATACTGATATGAAGACATTAGATGCATTACATCTAAACTGTAAAATAATGTTAATTAAAGTCAAAATAATCTGTTCAAATTTCTTCAGCTTCAAAAAAATAATCATGGATTACTTCAAATTTTCTTATGAATGGGGCAAAATAGTGCCTTATTTGTATGGACTGTCCTGGAATTTCTGGACGGTTGGCAACCCAGGTGCCTAGACAGTGGTTGTAGTTCTCTAGCTCTCCTCCCTTAATCCTACTCCCTAGACCTTGATTGATGGCTGCCCTGTTGTGAAACATCACTGTGTTCTGTACAGAAACTTTGCGCATGTGTGTACTACTTCCAGTCCAGTTCATGCATTGTACTCTACTTGCTGGGGATAATTGCCGGCACGGAGCATGCATAGTGTGATGCTAGTCACTATATAGACAAACTGTGAGTCAGGGCACACAAACAATCTGGGGTCGGATACCAGAGGATGAAGTTCTGGACTAAGGGGATAGACAAAGGCATAGTCAGGTCATGGTCTGTGTCAGAATACCAAGAGGATAGCGGATCAAAGCACTGGGACAAGGCAAATAGATGAGCATACACAGGATGAAGTGTCGTTTGATCCACGCTGCTGCCAAGGAAGACCAGAAGACTGGAGTGTCTGGTTGAAGTTATCTGTTTAATCCGACGCTTTTCGGAGCTATTACCCAGCTCCTTCCTCCCTAAGGAAGGAGCTGGGTAATAGCTCCGAAACCAGACACTCCAGTCTTCTGGTCTTCCTTGGCAGCACCGCGGATCAAATGACACTTCGTCCTGTGTATGCTTGTTTTGGAACGCGTTGACCCGTGGATGTGTGGATCCAGTAGCAGCTGCCTTCTAAGCGACTTAACTGGTTGTAGGTTTACATAACTAGATCAGGTGAGCAGATTCCACCACTAAACATTTACTCTCCATATTTAGGAGATAAGACGCTATTGTGCATTTTGTCTCACATTTTAGAAGGCAAATAGATGGTCAGAGGTGGTTCAAATTCAGGCATCAATAGTTCAGAACACAAAGTACAGATAAATTAATCCAACATGCACCAATGAGCAAAAATGCTAGGATTGACAGAGATCTGGGACTAACTGCTCAGCTAAATAGCTGGGCAATCAGAGAATAGGTAACACCAGAATAAGGCATGTAAACAAGACCCCTTCCAAACATATGCTTCTAGACATCTCCCATCTCCCATCGCGAAAGATGACCTTGGACCGTCTTGGTAGACTGTAAGTCTAACGGTGCATTTGCATGAGAGAAGAGTGGTGAGTATTTCTGGAGAAAAAAAATCTACACCAAAAAAGATGTCATGCGCACGATGCGTTTTTGGTGCGGGAAGGTGCAGATTTTGTCCTGCATGTGTCATTTCATGTTAGTGACACCTCAGAAGCAGGGCTTGTGCCCTATGTTTATGTGTGTTATCGGGATTAAAATTTATAATGTGCATGTATATAAATTGTGGGGACACCTCTTTTGACAGTTCAGTGCATAGAGAACTTTCAGAAATAGACATAGCTTGTTCTCCTACACAAATTTCATAGCCGAGGCATAGAAGTCCCCGCTCTGGCTGCAAAAGCCGACGGGACTTCAAACAGCGTTTATAATAAAGTATTGGTTTTTAAACAATTATCTGGCCCCTCACCAGGTCCCTACAATTTATATACATGCACATAATACATTTTAATCATATTTACACACAATAACATAGGGCACAAGCCCTGTTCCTGAGGCAGGGGTCGGGGAATTGGGTATTTAGTGCGGAAAAACCTGCGGAAAGAATTGACATGTTGTAGATTTTCGCACACTAAAATACACAGCATATCCGATACGCATTTTAGTGGCACCATGCAAACAGAAATTCGCAAAATCAATAAGCTTTGCTGGGAAAACACAGTGCAGATCTGCGGCATATATGCAGCAACATACACATTGTGCAAACGGGCGCTAAGTTTACATTACTGTCCTCTGTCTGGAATGTAGCGGTGTGCACACATATGGTCACATGTAAAAATGTATCTGGAGCAGTATAGGAGGGTCAGGACTGGATCACGGATGGAAAACATAGGTTGGAAGTATTGCTTTTATTAGTTCACAATTTTGGTAGCCATTTAACAAAATGTATAACAGTATTACACAATAGTGATGTGAGAAGCCTGCGGTGTTAACCTGATCTCCTCAAATTGTGTTCTGTACAGGTGGTGGCAGCCGAGGGGGAGATGAACGCCTCTCGTGCCCTGAAAGAAGCAGCTGTTATCATGTCTGACTCTCCAGCTGCCCTCCAGCTCCGCTACCTGCAGACTCTGTCAAATGTCGCTGCCGAGAAGAATTCCACTATTATATTCCCCATTCCTATAGAGTTCGCTTCACTATTATCCCGCAGATAGACAGGAGCTGTAACAAGTTCCAGCAGGGTCATGCCCGTTGCATGGAGAGATCTTGTATATTTTTCCTTGTAATTACACAGTCGTGTTATGGCAAGAACTGAATAAAGTTTCATGTTCGATACAGACTCCACACTGCTTTTCTCCACTCTGGTATCTGGAGCTATGGGTTGCCCACCCATAAACTGCATGTGTGTGTATGTGTATATATATATATATTTATAAAACGGAACAGCACAAAAAATTAACACTACCGGTGCAAGCCCCCTACCATGAATCCATAGGCTTCAGTAAATAGATGAAAAAATGGACTTCCTTCATAAGTGTAACGTGTGGATTTATTTCCCCAAGACCACAAAGTTTTGTCAGATTTCTCCACCTTTGTCAAGCACAAAAGCGGAGAAATCTGCCAAAACGTTGCGGTCCCGGGGGAATGAATCCACATGTTACACTTATGAAGGAAGTACCGCCATCCATTTTTTCATCCCCATATATATACATATTTTAAGAAATATACACACACATATTTTAGGGATATGTGCAGGATCTTGGTTGTTCCCAGCACTGTGCTTTTCTGGCAGAGGTCAGCTGTTACTCCTGGGATCTGTGTGTGTGTGTGTATATATATATATATATATATATACATATATATATATATATATATATATACATATACACATATCTTGCCTTGTCCATGTATGGTGATCACTAGGTTGGAAAAAAGTCTGCAACAGATCCCAGGAGCAACATCGGAACTCTGTCCATAAAATCACAGTGCTTGGAACAACTAAGAGCTTGTGCAGGTCCCTCAAACTCCCTGCCTAACAATAAACCCCTTTTTAAACAACTACCGTATACCATTTTGCATTCCAAAACTTATAGGCTGGCTTCTCAAAAAAGTGGAGACCCAACCATACTTCGGGAAGGACAGGTAAAGGACCCCACTTGCTGTAGACTAATGTCAGACAATTCCACCAATATCAATGGATTCGACCATGAGTCTATTGTGTATGGGGGTCTCCTGACTGTCTCTAACTGATATCGTTGGGGTAGGTAAGTATCTGGCATGTTCGACTTTGAACTGTCAACCCTTTTGTTCTCTAAGACATAGGTCCCCAATTCCAGTGTTCAAAGCCCACCAACAGTCCACGATTTCAAGATTTCCTTAGCATTTGACAGGTTGTAATGCAAACTCCTGCAGAAGTGAAAATTCCAACTGTCAAATGCTAAGAACATCCTGAAAACATGTACTGTTGGTGGTCCTTGAGGACTGGAGTTACAGTAGGGACTGCTGCTCTATGAGATAAACTGTTGGCAGACATGTCTGGTAGTGCCTTTCTGATTGAGAACATAGGAGCACCCGGTAGAGCTAGCTCTCCTGGGTATGGGAAGGATGGCAAACAATGATTGGCTGGCAACAATCTAAAGTGTGTGTGCGGGGTGGTGAGGTGGGGTGGGGGGTGTTGTTAAGTCTACAATCCGTGGCAGCTCATACATCACTTCTTAAAGAAGAGCAGAGATAATGTATTCTGGTTACCTTTGTTCATAATTGCAAATAGCTGACACTAATCAGGTGGACACAGGGACCTAAGGGTACCGTCACACACAGAGATATATTGCATGCAACTCTCTGGTTGCAGTGAAATCATGGACACATTATTACATTTGTACACAGCCACAAAATAGAACAATGTGTCCATGGTTTCACTGCAACCAGTGAGTTGTATGCAATATATCTCTGTGTGTGGCGGTACCCTTAGAAGGGCTGTCTAGTTTAGAAGATCTAGTTTATAGTATACACTATGATTTGGAGGTCGCAGTGGGTGAGATTTTTGTTTAGGATACCGCTCTTGACAGGAGAACGAACAGTTAGAAGAAAGCATCTCTCACTCTGGAGGATCTGTCACGTCCTTCAGGGCCACGTCACACCTGGTGACAGCGACAGAGATGTACATGGGGCGACACCTCCAGTGATGCACCGTCGATCTGACAAGCGGCATTGCCGCTGGGGTGTCTCAAAACCCCAGCGGCGATACAGTACAATGGGAGCCTATGGTGGCCATCGCCTGTCAGATTGCCGTCGGCTGTTTACATGGGGCGATGTGCACACATCGCCCCAGAGTGGCCGCCTGGTTTCACAGCACTGCTGTGAAACCTGGCGACCACTAAAATGCGTCGCCCTCGCCTAGTCACATTAGGCGACGCATTGGAGACGTCGGCGGCGATAGGCCACGCTCCAGCGTCGCCTAAAAAATTGCCGCTGACGTCGCCAGGTGTGACGTGGCCCTCATTCCACAGTTATCTCAACAACTTTATTATTACACAAAGTGTATTATCAAAAACCCTTCCAACATGTAAAGATCATCCAAAGTGGAGAACCTATTTCACCTGTTAATGTTCATATTGTTCATTGTTGTTGACACTTATAGTTAAACACGAATTGTATATTGTGTCATAATGTAAACTGTTCTTGGTTTGATCATTTACACTGGAATTATTCTTGAATATCACATGGTTTCCTAACAATGAGGTGATGCCATGGGAACTCTTCTGCATTCCTGCCAGTCTGACTCATGCTTACTCGGATCATTTTCAACTTCACCTTTTCACTCTCTCGATTTCCAAATGCAATAAGTCTTTTTTTTTTTTTATGTCAAATTTAATTTGTTTTGTAATTTAAACTGTATATTTCATGTCGAAAACTGAAACAATTCTGTGCTACATAGATACATACAGCACTTGTATACAGTTTGTATATTATTTTGCCATTGAAAAAAGACCACAAACAGTATAGCGGCGCTCAGAAGCAAGTGTCATCGGGCGCTTGCCTCTGACGTCAGCACCGCTATGCTGATTGGCCCACACTATGACCTGGGCGGAGCTGCGGCCTGAACTCCGGAAGAGCAGGGACCATGGAGCCTAGGACCGGCAATACCGGTGCAAAACGGCACCGGAACACGGCGGACGGCAGCGGATCATCTCGGGGACCGGACCGAAGCACAGAGGACGGCACAGGACCATCGGGGACCCCACACCGGACCCGGTAAGAATCGGTGCTATGTGTGTGTGTGACTGTGTGTGTGGTGTGTATGGTGTGTATATATGTGTATGCTTGTGTCTGTATGTGTGTATGTATGTATGTACACCCCCCCCGTGTTTCCCCGATAGTAAGAACCCCCCTCCCCCCTCCCCTGCCTTACATTCGGGGGGTCTTACTATCGGGAAAACACGGTAGTGATTAATTATTTGAAAGTGTGGAGCCTATAGAGGATCTTTTATTGGATTTTCTAATTTAAACTAAAGGCCCAGTTACACACACAGATAATTGTGCAGAGATTGTTCGCACATCTCTAGTTGCAGTGAAATCATGGACACATTGTTACATTTGTACACGGCCACAAAATGGAACAATGTGTCCAAGATTTCACTGCAACTAGAGATGTGCGAACAATCTCTGCACAATTATCTGTGTGTAACTGGGCATTGAGTACTGCCTCAAGTTGCTACTGTTCCACGTATTCTGGAACTGTTTTTATTTCTTTTACCTTGCCCATTAGTTTCAAAGTTATGCACCCCTTTCTCCTGGTAATAAAGGTGCAGAACTGGTAAACCACGGACTCGATTCTCAGTATTAATTAGACCCAAGACTAAGGGGGAGTGGGCCTTCCTGATTATAAAAGATATTACCAGGCAGTCTTGCTTTCCAGGGTGGTGGACTGGAGATTTAGTGATGCTCATAAACAATGGGTGATGTTGGAAAAATTATTATCACCCACCTCCTTATATTGGCTGCCTTGGCTTGGCAGTGTCTACCAACCACCTGTGTTGAGCTTTGCTCCACTTACCCAAATTGTTCTGAAATTCTGGGATAGATCTAATGTGAAATTGAAATTGACTTCCAGACTGAGTAGGTTGAGCTCCCTCTTCAACAACCCAGCTTTTCCCCCTGCAATGGCTAGATCTACGTTCCTTTGCTGGACCTCGCTTGATAGAGTGGAGTTGGGTCAGGTGAAGGATAGACTCACAGGGCTCTCCAGTGTGAGGCGGCTAGGGAGTTCTGATCATGATACACCATTGTCGTGGTTCAGCTGCGTGATTTCCTTTCCAGTGTTACTGGGGGGTGCCAACACCATTTGAGTCTCTGATGCTTCTTACCGAGGGCCCCTCCCACATAGTTTCGACGCTCTATAGTGTGATTCTGGATTCATTTCCTTCAGCTACACTTGGATTCATTGGGGCTTGGGAGAGGGACCTGCGGATCACCTTTTCTGAAGCGGATCGTTTGAAAATCTTCACGCTTGCGCATAAAATGACGGTATCCTGTAATGTGCAGGAAAGGAATTACAAACTTCTAACGAGCTGGTACAGATGCCCCACTTTTCTCCATAACATTGATCCTACGGTTTCGGACATCTGTTAGAGATGTGGCTCAAATACAGGTACTATGCTGCACATTTGGTGGTCCTTCAGCCCTTTTGGAGCTCTGTTTTCAAAGCCTTCCACGGTCCACCTATTGTCTGGGGTCCATCATGAACCCTCCCCACAGATTTCCCTTTTATCTTTAATACCCAGTATGGTAGCTTTTGTAAAAAAAGGGTTTTGAGGTTTTGCTTGTTGGCCGCTAGAGCTATTATCCCTAGACACTGGAGGTCAACTGAGGTCCCCACTACGGTGGAGTGGATAACTGAAATTGATAGACTACATCACATGGAATCACTTATGGCGGGTGATAGTGATACTAGGAATCAACGGGACACACATGGTTCCTCTGGCATTTCTTTAAGGAAGACCCAAGGTTCCTTGCATGGTTACGTGAGTCATCATGAATTCTGACGTGTCAGCAATGTAATAGTCAGGTTACCCCTTCCCTTCCTTTCCCTTCCCCTCCAATTTTCTCCTTTTCTGCTCTTCTACCCACGCTCTTTCCTTTTCCCTCTTTTACTAATTCAATATTCTTGTATCTTAATGTTTTTATTATATACGAAAAATATTGTCCAGAGGTACTTATTTGAACATAAAACATGCTCCTCTAAGCACAAGAGTTTATAATTTAACATTATTTGATTGCATATTGGAAACTTCTTGGAGGCTTTACATATTGTTTCTTTGTTGTGATGGATATTCTATGGTGATAAGGTGCTTTTCGTAATGTGACCTGGACTCTGTATTTGTTGTCCTTTTTTTATCTGTTATTTCTATTTGAAAACTTAATAAATATATTTACTGCAAAAAAAATAAAGGTGCAGAATGTTCCTTCAACCAAGTTGGCGTATACCACACAACTTTCCTGTGGCCGTTTGCTTTTTCTCCTCTTTGAAGTTCTGTCCAATACACCCAATTGAAGTGAAAATTTGCATCTTCAGTGAACCCTTACAACACACACAGGTGAAAGCTCCATGACTAATTATCACATTTTATACTATCTTCTGCAATTCTTTAATGTGGTCATCTACTTTAGTTAATATATATAAAATGACCTTTCAATATCCAGTATCATTGTTATTGCATTATAATCCATTTAACTTTCTTTTAGAACCATTTGGCAACACATAAGAAATTTGAAGTTAGTTTGATTTACTACAATTGTGATATTGTATTTGCACAAAATCGAATGTACACATACAAATTAACGCAACTCCATGGATATACATTAAGGCCCCTTCACACACTGAGACTTTCCAGCGATCTCACCATCGATCCGATCTGGCTGGGATCGCTGGAAAGTCTCTCTGGAGTTGCTGGTGAGCTGTCAAACAGAGAGACTCACCAGCGACTCAGCACCCGTGAGATCGCTGGTATCCATGATAAACAGCGGTAACTAAGCAGCGCGCGCTGCTTAGTTACCCGGTGTTTATCATGGATACCAGCGTCCTCCCTGCTTAGCGCAGCGACATCGTTAGCCATGTTGTAGTGTGTGAAGTGGCCTTTAGTTGTGATCTTGTCCTGGAACCTAAACTTATTACTTTTGTTTAATTGCAGTGGGCTTTGTGATCAATATTTCCACTATTAGGCCACTTTGCATGTCCAAAAATGCTGCTTTTTCCGTTGCATTTTTTCCTGCAGGTTTTCACAGTAAAGTACTCGAAAGCAGCCTATTCTGAGTGTTGCTTATCTGGTGCACATTTAAAACATGTTTTATCACATTTTTTATCCCATTTTTTAAAATGAAAAAATAAAGGAATCCTGCATTTAAAAATACAAATGCGCTTTACATATTTTTTACCTGTGGGAGGCTGGAAAAAGGTAACAAAAAAGCAGTTGAACAGCACCTCTAAATACACAGTGGGCTTGAGTTTTCATGAATTAGGATAGTAGTGCGTCTGGGCACCAGAGAAGATGCCAGGGAGGATAGTAGTTCTTAGGGTACTTTATTCACAATTACAACGCGTTTTGGTGGTATCCTAATTCTTAGCGGCCGATTATCCCTCTGAGGGATTAGTGTGCGGTGCTGCGGGAGAGAGGATCTTGGCGCACAGGACCTGCAGTGACGCCACTTTCACATGATCCATCGCTTACCTGGAAGTGCTGGGCCCGCTCGGTGTGCGGAAAGATCCTAATTGTACATGCGGTACAACCAGAACAGGTTAGTAAAATATTCTAACCCCCTACTAGACCACCGGGTAATACCCTCAGGAGCGCCTCTCCTGTCTCTTTTTCTTCTGAGTTTTCATGAAATCACATTCATTTTGTTTCAACGTTTAAAAGCGGTGGTTTTTACAAAAAAGACAGCACTTTCTTTGCTCTCTCCTTAACAAAATTTGAAGGTGTCAGTAGTTTATTTTGAAGCTATAGAAACTTATACAGATTATTTGAACTATTATCATTATCTTACACTTTACAGTGAAGTCAGATAAAGTGTCATTCTATCAGAACTATGGGCTGTAGACCTGGATCACTTATTATATCACTGGGGAACAAATGAAAATACATTTTTTGTGGTGCATCAGGTATTAAGCTTGATTTTAGGTGCTGCATTTTTCGGATTATTATACGGGTGTGTCTTAAAATTTGAATCTTGTTTGTTTTTTTACCGAGGGGGGTTGCGTCGGCGGTGGTGGAGCGAAGTTGCAGGAGGCAGGGTCGCGGGAGGATGTGGGCAGTGGGACAAGGCTGGATGTGTGGCACGGTGATTTGCGGTAACTTACAGCTGGGTTCAACGTTTTCCATGTTCCAGCAGGCAATCTGTGGCGGCCTCTTCCACCCAGGACGTCAAGAGAATGGCCGCGGAAGCTGCGCATGCGCAGATCCACGTGCCTTGTACTGTAGCATGTGTGGCACCCTGCCATTACAGGAAGCCACAGAACCACCTGAAGCATGGATGGATTTCAACAACAGGTAACCCACATACACACAACACCTTCCACCCAGAACAGTAGGGGGAGCTCCACTTGCTGCCTTTAAGCAAGATCCACTATAAATACTGGTGCTGGGGGCAGAGTTAGCCAGAGTGTGCAGTTGCTAGGAGATCTGTGAAGACGTCCTGGTGTGTTGGAGCCTTGCTAGGCCCGAGCCAGTTGACCGGCCTAGCCAGTGTGAGGGCCTGCGAGTGAGGTCGAAGGCAAGGCTTAAGGAGTAGAGAAGCAGACTGGGGCAGAGGAACCATACCGGTTCACCCCAGGAAGCAACCCGGCCACTGGAGTCCAAGTGTGCAGGAGAGCATCAAGCCAAGCAGAAATATCGGTTCACTGAGGAGACTCCAGTCTCCCGGACACCTGTTATGCAACCAAGAGGGGAGCTAGGGACCGCAGGAGAAGTGATAGTGGTAGCCCACACAAAGGTCCTCGACACTACAGAACGGGTGAAAGAAAGACACAGAGGAGGTCAGGCTTAGTTTTACATGGGTCAGAGACTTCAACAAGGGAAAAGAGAAAAGTAGGCCTTATCAATCACTCACTTTGGAAATCCAGAAGTGCCTACCGACCACCTGGAACGTACCCTGGAAAGTGCGTGCAATATCATCAGTAAAGGTACAGAAACGATCCACAGTGTGTGTGTCAGTTTGTCAATCCCTGAACCCGTTCGGCCTAGAGACTGTCGCAGCAGCCCGGCTGCCTAATCACTTCCCTGTGCAAGTCCCCATCACCTCATCACTGCCCCGGGGACCCAGGTGGACTGTGGGGAGCTGTACCACCCAAGCTAACCGTCCATCATCCCCGGAGGTCTGAAGCAGCGCTGGTGCCTTCAACAGAATCCACAGGTGGTGTAACGAGACTTTATTTACACTTTTATTATTTAACCCTTTATTCAGCTGACCCCTAGGGCTACTAGTCCAGGTACCATCCGCCGAGACATCATCCCCCGCCATATCAACGCCCGGGTACCGAGTTCCCATAGACCCCTGGGCGGATAACATGCTATGAATGTTGTGCCTATGCAATCCATATATTAAAACTGTAGATTATTCCACCTGCAAACATATCCCAAGAATGTTAGATACAAATAGCCTCAAGTGCCACCTGTTGGATCTAGCAATACCAAAAGTCAATATCAACCCTTTAATGAGCCTTGCCACGTGATTTAGACAAGAAACTAAACCAGAATCTCTATTTGCAGACATGTGTTTCTAGATGTTTGACTTTGCTCAGGGGAAAGCAAGAGATCTCATTTGGCCGTATGAGAGGTCTCTGATTGTCTAAAGGGGAACATACTTTTTGTGGAGAATGCCAAATTGGTGTAAAGAAAGAATAAACGGAGGTCTTAGGAGCACTATGGTGGGAGATAAATAGGGGCAGTAGAGGAGTTAAATAGTGACTAATCTTTTTACTCAAGAATCTCTACAGCGCCACATCGCATTTCAATAGCCTCAAGCTATCTTCATCAGGTGGTGTAGAGACATAAGGGAAATGACTTTTTTTAAAGGGATATTGCACCAATAGAATCAGAATATTAATTATCCAATCAAAAATGTCAAAACGCTAAAAAACCTTACAACATAACTTAAAATCAATAAAATCAATAAAAGGTATAGTTTAAAAGAACTGGATTAGTAACCTATCGATACATATAACTATATATAAAAAAAACTATTGATACACATAGATACACATATATATATATATTGTGAGGCATGCAGGCACTATGGCACGTGGCCGACATGACTCACATGTCTTGCTGCAATCGGGGTGATTGCTGGATCCAGCAGGACACACAGGGTTAAGTGGTAGTTAGCTCTGTGGTGGCATGTAAGGGGTTAACAGCAGCAAGATCTGTGCATGAGTTTGTGCTGATTGAAACACTGTCTTGCAGGTGGGTGTGGCAGCCAGGATAAGAAGCTGCCTGCTGCTGTGTGAGGGTGACAGGAGATGGGAATCAGTACAACCTGAACCTCAGATGTGAGGATGTGGGTCCGAGGCGTTCTGTCCCTTTGGGACGTGAGGGAAGCCTGCCCTTCTCCATGCAGGAGGCACCTGTCCCTCTGAAGGTTGTGTGAACTGGTGGCCAGAGAATGGGTTGTAATGGCTCCTGGAGTTGGGGAACTGTGGCCGTCCCTGGAGGGTGCTCGACTCAGATGTGGGGCACAGCCGTGTCCTGGAGACCTGCCAGTATGGAGGTTTGATGGCGGTTGGCGACCTGTAAGCACGTCATGAGGAAGCCTCGAGAATGCCGGGTGTACCTCATTCACTATAGCCGGATTCTCGGGTCTCAGGCGCTGGCAGCGGTCCTGGTTCGGTGCCTGAGGCTGCGGAGGCCCGGTGGTCAAATGCATGGTTTAAATAAAGTTTGTTTCATGACACCGCCTGTGGGTGTCCGGTGATGGCACCGGCGCTGCTTGGACCTCCGGGGGAATGTGCGGCAGCTAGATGGATCCGCTCCCCACGGGATGAGCAATAGCCCCAGGGTCAGGAGCTGCTCTGATGGAATACGGCAGCTCGGGTAGTTTGATGGATGAATAGTGAATAAGAGTTCATAAAAAATGCTCAGACACAGTGCTCCTCTGCATGAGTCTTTACTGTTGTTCTTTGCAGGTCAACGGGTACACACTTTAAACGGTACAGACCTTCAGGTAACGGACCGGGTGGTCCCAGTGATGGAAAGTGTCCTACCAAGGCTCCACTGTGTCTTTCTTGTATCTTACTGTCCCTGGTTACTCGTCACTTGCTTCCTTGCACCAGGTCGGGATACTGGGAAGCCTCTAGTGAGAACCCGAGCCGGTGGCCTACCAACTCCCGATGGGTCCCCTGAACACCAATGGTGGGTACCTATCCGGCACAGCCGCGGTGATGGTGGTTGTCGTGACGTGCTCCTAGGAAGCCATCTATCATTCCGGTTTGCAGTACAGAGATAGACTTCTGTGCTGACTCGGAACCGGTCTCCGGGTGGACTGGGCGCGGGCGTTTTTGGACCCGTTACTTGGTTACTGGTACTAGGCCCCTTTCATGTCTGGGTCACCGCTTCTCGGTGCCCTCCCTGTTAGGTCTTCGGTTCTGACGTCTGCCTTGCACTTGTTTCTCCCATATTCTAACTTTCTGTTCTGCTTTTTCCCCACACTACACATCTCACACTCCTCCCACCAGGGCCCAATTGGTCCTCTGCCTCTGGATGTTGCATGTGGTGTATGGAGCCTTGGAGTTAACCTGTTCACCACTGAGACGGAGAATACTGCACCTTCGGTCAGGGGTGCAGTACCCTCCTGTGACGCACTCGTTGCGGGGCGCCACATACCCGGTAACTCAGGTTGCTAAATCCAGTTCAGTGCACGTTAAGGTAGGAGTCCAAGGATGTTATGTGGACTAAGTGTTATGTGTTGATATGTGTATAGTCCTATGGGAGGCATAGGTGTTGATGTGTGTAAAGCCCTACGTGAGGCGTATATGTGTAGTGCCAGGCGGGCATAGCCGCCATAGGTGTGTGAATCATAAAGGTGTATGGAAAATTACCCTGTATGATGTAACGTGGGTGAGTCATGATGGCGTTTGTACAATTACCATGCCTGATGAGGTATGAGGTTGATTCTCCCTATAGTAGGAGGAGTATCCCTGTAATAGGATGGGGAATGAGCCCTGTCAGAAAGCCAGACAGCCGTGACCGCCATTGGGATCGACTGCTGAGTCGTAATGGGGTCCTGTTGATTCCATAGTGTATAGTGTATATAGACTGTAATGATGTGAATATATATGTGAAATGTAAAGTGTATTGTGTGTTACCAGTGGTTTATGCAGCTTAATAAACGGCTGCATTGTGTTATACATCAAAACATGATTGTCTGTGTTTTTCCGTTGCCAAGCAGGTTCCCCAGGGGGCGCTACCTCACAATATTATATATATATATATATATATATATATATATATATATGTATACACGGTTCAGTAAAGTTTCACTACAGCACTCCTTGGTGTAAAATCAGTAGTCCTTTATTTCTGGCTTCTGGTAAAGCTGTCAGACAGGAGATGGCCACGTATCGGGCACACACGCCCTTTGTCAAGCCCTTTGTAATCCTATATGGTGTATACTCACTTTAAGGGCCACGTCACACACACAGATAATTGTGCAGATATTGTTTGCATATCTCTGGTTGCAGTGAAATCATGGACACAATGTTCCATTTTGTGGCTGTGTACAAATGGTACATTGTGTCCATGATTTCACTGCAACCAGAGATCTGCGAACAATATCTGCACAAATATCTGTGTGTGTGACGTGGCCCTAAGGCTTGACAAAGGGCGTGTGTGCCCGATACGTGGCCATCTCCTGTCTGACAGCTTTACCAGAAGCCAGAAATAAAGGACTACTGATTTTACACCAAGGAGTGCTGTAGTGAAACTTTATTGAACCGTATGTATAAAGGCTGTGAAGTAAGCCGAACTGCTAATGGGAGCTAAAAAATTGAATGACATCAGAATAAAAATAGGTGGATGACAAACGATACAACGGGGAATACTTTATGTTAAGGAGGATAACGGAATTAAAAGGAGTAAAATGAGTCAGACTCAGATATAAAATATTATCACGACACTTTTTCAATGGTCATGTTCAATCCCACTGGGGTAAGTGTTCTGAGTTTGAAAATCCAATAGTTCTCTTTGTTAATAAGAGAGCTAAGATGGTCTGGGACTGTATCAGCAACCTGATCAATAATTGTAAGGTTCAAACAATCAGGTTTCTTTTGGTGAACATAATAAGTGTTTGGAGACACTATGTACCTAATAACTGTTCCGAATATTTGATCTATGTTTATTTAACTGATAATGCATTCTCTGAATCATGCGGCCCACATATTGTAGACCGCACGAGCATTCCAGCAAATATACCGTGTAACTGGATTGGCAGTTTAGATGATGGTTAATTAGGATTTTTTGCCAGTAGTATTCGATATGAGAGTCTGCATCCCATTTTTTATCGTTTGCAGCTCCAGATAAAACGAGTGATATTGTAAGCGCTAAGGTACATTAACAGGACACGGCTCACATAAGTATCACCTTTCAGCTTTAATGATTCAGCATATGGATCTCTTTAGCCACAACGCGTTTCAGCGCCAATTGCGCCTTTTTCAAGTGACACTTGAAAAAGGCGCAATTGGCGCTGAAACGCGTTGTGGCTAAAGGGATCCATATGCTGAATCATTAAAGCTGAAAGGTAATACTTATGTGAGCTGTGTCCTGTTAATGTACCTTAGCGCTTACAATATCACTCGTTTTATCTGGAGCTGCAAATTTCTTCCCTGCTGGGAAGCGTGATACAGAGCAGCTTAGGAATACAGGACCTGGCAGACGTCACACCATCACTCCCCCCGAGCTGTCACGTGCACCGGGACACACGGGAAATACGTGCACTTATCACCTCGCTGCTTGGAGCCCAACTAGGAGAGCCCAGCTAGGAGACCGATTAAACTCTTACTCCAGTTGTGCAGACAGGCACAACAATAGAAGGTGAGCAGAGGGGATCATTCACCGATCCCACAATTTAATGAAAGCAGTTTGGCGCAAACCTTTTGTGTATTTTTTATCGTTTGGCAACACAAACATTGTAAAGTTTTGCATGAAATACAACCAACATTTAACACGCCTTTTGGCCACTTTACATGCGGCAACAGGAAGATAGAAAACGGCAGGTGTCGGAGACAATTGTACTTTTTACCTTCAAAACACCTTGCAGATACCTACTAAACTAAATTGCCCAGATTATAGTTCCTTCTAAAGATCACTTTTGGTTTATTAGGAACGTGTCAAGATAGGATCGGATCCCTCCTTAAGATAAACCAATACTGGTCAAATAGTTTCCTAATGGAGGAATGGGACTGTTTATATGTGGTAACCAGGCTCTAGTTTGCTATGTCCAAGTTGTTCTTGGACAATTTACTTTAAGTAGTGCTAAGAGTAAGGTCTTCAGCACTATTTCCTTCGATATTTCCTTTTTTAAGGCTATTAATGCAATGCTCTTGTGAGAGTAACTTCGTTTTGAGGAAAGTGTTGTGTAAAAGTTTCTTTGGAGAACCATTTTGTCTAAATCTTCCATTTAAAGATTTGGCTTCTTTGAAGAAGTCTAAATCCTCCGTACAGTTTTTCGAATCCTCCAGTATTGGCTGTATGGTACATTGGTGATTCATTTAGGGAGGTGTCCACTGTTGAAACAAAGGTAGTTGTTAACATCCACATTTTTAAGGTGTGTTAAGGTGGACAACCTCCCTTTGTCATCCAAATGCACCATAAGGTCCAAAAACTGGAGGGAAATGTTAGATATGGAAGCGTAGAACGAAAGTCCCAAAGAGTTCTCATTGAGTTCCTCCACAAAGCTATGGGATGTACTCTCTGATCCTGACCAAAGAAAAAAGATATCATCTATGTAGCGGCGATATAGGACGATATGTCCATAGGCCGACGGGGACTGCGCGATGAAAACGAACTCAAAAATCCCCATGAAAAGATTTACATAACTGAGGGAGAATCTCGTCCCCATCGTGCAGCCCTTGGTTTGGCAATACACAGTGTTCTAGAAAGTAAAGATGTTATTATTTAGTATAAATAATATGGCCCTTTTTAAGAATTCTCTTTGTCATCAGGCATAGCAACATCACTTGACATGAAATGGTCCACTGCATTAAGACCCAGATCATGTTGGATGTTGCTATAGCGGGAACTAACATCTAGAGTCATTATTAGACAATTGGTTAAAGGGGGGAGTTTTCTCAATATACCAATCAACTGAGATGAATCTTTCAGGTAAGAATCTAACTTTAACACATATTTTTGCAAAGATAGCTCTATATAGTGTGATAAATTACATGTGATTGAACCAACTCCAGATATTATGGGGCAGAGCTTCATAACCTCTTAAGGTGAGTGACCTACCTTCACACCTTTATGCCACCCTTAGACCATCAGGTCCTTTTCATGGGCTCTCCCTGTCATCTCTTTTTTAGAGATTGGTGCAAAGAGACTTATAGACCATTCAGTGCTCCTCTGGAAATTTAAATTTGCAAATGGTGCTTTTCAAAATAGAAGGGAATTTCAAATCTAATACCACCTATTGGATATAGAAATCCTAAAAGTCAACTCTCTAGTAAGCCTTGACAGATCAGTTAGGATAAGAAACTAAACCTGAATATTTATTTGCAAACACATGTTTCGGGGTAGTTGCCCCTCCTCAATGCAATGCAGGAGATCTGATTTGACTAGGTGAGAGGCTTCTGACTGGAAGTCTAAAGGGAACATTCCCCCTTGTGGAGAGTGCTAAGCATACGTCTTATGGCAGGACTCATTAAAAGGTTTATTTGACACTTAGAATTGCTACATCTAAAAGTGGAACTAGAGTTCCACCTTCCTCTCTGAAAAGGCAATTAGCAGATTTAAATTTCCAGAGAAGTATTGCATGGGCTATTGTGGCGCCCCGCAAATGCAGGTGTCACAGAGGAGTATTACACCTGTAAAAGAGGTCTAAATGCTCCAACTGCAGGTGGACCCTAGGATGGTGGGTGGGATCCATTCCCAGCACTCCCACATTAGCTGAGTGGTGGGAGGTTACCCGGGAGGGAATAAATTCACCTCTAGGGGGAATAAGGAGGTCTTTTTGAGCTTAGGTCTTCGGTCTTTGCCTCTAAGTCTTGGAGCTTAGGGTCTCTCAGCTGAGGGACCAGGAGGAGATGGAGGAAGAGGAAAGATATTAGAAAGAGTGTGGAATGAGGCGGAAGGTCACACCGGGTTGGTTACAAGCCACACCGGAGGAAAGAAGAAGGGACCTTGAAGAGGTCCTGAAAGAGGGCACCCGATGGGGAAGTCCGGGCCTTAGAAAGAAGGGGAGATCCTCAGAGTGGAGCGTCCATACTCCAGGGGATACTCCAGTCCATCCAGGGGAATGCCAGGCCCTAGGAATCAGCCAAGTCCAGCTTGCAGTCGGCAACCGGCTGCTGTGGCTTGTTCATCAGACGCACCACCCTGCCATCGGATAGGTCTGCCTGCTTCCTCACCAACGAGGGAGGGGACTCCCGGTACTGCCTACATGGAGCTACTGCAAGAGAAAAGAAAGAAAGGGGCGCAATAGTGCGGTTATCAGGGGGCCTTTATTTAGCGTGGCGTACTAATAGGTGGCCACTCACCTTATCAGGTTGTGCTGTCCCCGCACAACCCAATAATACACCTGAGGAAGATAGAGAATCTATCGAAACATGTTGTGGAGTAGGAGGGGAGTCTGAATAAAGGTCTGTTGAAAAACCATCCCAGTGCCTGCTGCCTTTGTGCCTGAGCGCCTCCAATTAGACCGCTTACAGTTTGTTTACCTTCTACATGGAGCTACTGGGTATAGATCGATCTAAAGCGGGGAAGAACGGACGCGGGTTAGTTAACGGATGTACACCAAGGGTTCCACCATACCACCTGGGATCCACTTGCAGCCACCCGTTAAGCTACCTGTTCTTGTAACATCTCAAGTGCTGAACTGTTAACTGTAACCGCTGCTGCTACAACCAACAGTAAAGTACCCGGCCGAAAAGTGACTTTGCCTCTGCCTGTGTTTCTTCTGCATGAACTTGTTTCCTTCACAGGAATGCTGCCCAGGAGGTCCAGCCCTACCTGTAGGGGACTATACCAACTAAGCCGCGATACCATCTATCTCCGGCAGACTGTGGCGGTGCTGGTGGCTCATCACCGGACACTACAGGTGGCGTCACGACAATTGTATATAAAATCCCCTGTAAATATAACCCTTTTTCAAAGAAGTCCCCCAGGGCATGGGATCAGGCGCAGCCACCACTCCCCGTGACACCGGAGCGTTAACCCCTTGGAGCCTGATACCCGAGTACCCCAAAGCCTGGGGCTCGACACTATAAGTCTCCATACGTTGGCTTGGCCCTCTTTACAAGGAGACATTACCCTTTAGACATCCCAGTCTCTCACCTAGCCAAATAAAATCTCCTGCTTTGCACTGAGGAGGGTCAAGTACCCTAAAACATGTGTCAGCAAATAGAGTTATTGATTTGGCTTCTTATCCTAAATCATGTGGCAAGGCTCAGGTCAATATTGATTTTAGGATTGCTACCAACATTATGTGGCACTAGAGTTCAAGCCCTCTTCCTCTCTTAAGCTATTTGCTTTTTCCCAGAGGAGCATTGCATGGTCTCCTTGCGCTGGTTTAACGCTCTCTTCAAAGAGACATTGTGACGACACAGCCTTTTTAAATGGGTGTCATGGGTTAATGTTCTTACTTTGGCCAGATGTATTGTTCTGTTTTTTGTTGACTCATGAGAAGTGGGTCATTGTTTCTTGCCAGTCTTCTTAGAGCCCCATTGCAGTCGGATTGAAATGCCAACCAATAACAGGAAAGCCTTATCCACTAATCTTGTAAGAACACAGTATACCCTGATGTGGAGGATCGATCAGGATATAAAAAGGACTGCTTCAGCCACCAGTAGTAAATATACTATGTTGCCTCAGTCAAAGAGCTTCAGTTCTGAAAAGTGGAGCACCAGAACTGGATTATATTCTGCTGGCATTCAGCCTAGGATTCTAGGATTCGGCTGGAAATTCAAAGACTACTTAAGGAACCCAGGTTGGGACAATTTGGTCACCTGGCTACATACTTTGCTGTGCTTGGTCAGCTTTGTAAGCCTGCCACTATAAAATTTACAAAAAAAATGCTAGAAATACTCTTTTGATGTGAATATGGAGATTAATAAACCTTCCCGTGATCATATAATATTATTTAGACGTATCTGATCAGACAATATGACCCTTCAGATGGTAAGAACTTACCTGACCTGATTGCTTTTCTGATCCATAATACAGCAATCTCTGGAATCTGTCACTGTGATCATTTCTTATGAACACTCAGAAAATATCATACTGTAAGGTGGAAATACAGGTTCCTCTGCAGCTGCATGATTCCAGACAGTTTATGGTTAATTGAAGGCGCAATGAAATCAGCTGTCTTAAAGCTGCCTATCCCTAGTGGGGAGGAGTCCAGGTGGGCAGCACCTCAGAAGCTGTCACTTGAAGGCTGCACATTTCCTGCCTGTCACCCTGTGTGCTCAGATCCAGACTCTCCTGGACTATTTCTTTCGCCAGCACCTCTTCTTTCATGAACTTTGTGAGATAAAGCTTCACTTATGCTGTTAAAGTTGTACCTGGGTCTCTGCTTCTTCCTCGTCTGTCAGATCTGCTATGTGAAGCCAGGTAAGGATTATTACTTTATATGTCTTTAAATGTTATATTCTGGAGCTAGAATTCTAAGTAATGTATAATGTATTATCAGGATTGCACCAGTATAGTGCAGACCCATGGCAGCGCCGCTTATGATGTCTGGTAGGTTCTGATTGATATTCTCATGGGTTGTCACTGTTCTTCATCTCCTCCTCGTCCATTCACAGAAAAGACTTCTCCATTCCCCTATTCAGGGTGCTATATAATGTATGTTATCCACTGGGGTCCAGCAGACAGATATTGTATAGTAATCAATAGTTTGTTTGTTTTTCATCTCAAACCCTGGTAGAGAGTTTTGCCCCAAAGATTTAATAATCTACAAAGTGCATCTCAATGAATTAGAATATCATTAAAAAGTTTATTTCAATAATTCAATGCAAAAGGTAAAATCCATATATTATAAAGAGTCATTACAAACGGGGTGATTTATTTCAAGTGTTTATTTATGTTAATGTTGATGATTATGGCTTACAGCCAATGAAAACCCAAAGGTCATTATAGATAAAATATGACCTAAATAAGTATCAGAGGCTTCACCTTGTGTGGTTTTGAGAGTCACAACCACTATAAAAGCAGATCACGGCTGCTGCAGTCCCCAGTGTGGTGCAAATAGAGTAGGGAGGATGAAGAGTTAAACACTGCACTGCCATATTCCACGAGACATCAAAGGGTGAATATAATATTGATTTATTAGTCAACGCGTTTCAGGGCTACCTGGCCCCTTTCTCAGGACAAATTAATATATTACCATGTTTCAGGACGTTTCAGGGAGGTCTGAAATGCGTTGACTAATAAATCAATATTATATTCACCCTTTGATGTCTTGTGGAATACGGTAGCATGGCTTTTAACCATTAATCCTCCCTACTTTAATTTTCTGAAATAAGGACCTTTGGGTTTTCATTGTCTGTAAGCCATAATCATCAACATTAACAGACATAACCATTTGAAATGCATCACTCTGTGTGTAACGACTCTATATAATATATGTGTTTCACTGTTTGTATTGAATTAGTGAAACAATTAAACTTTTTGATGATATTCTAATTCATTGAGATGCTCCTGTATGTACTGTTTTTGAACTTGACTATAGAGTTTCTTCACCACTGTGAGAGTCCCCGCACTTCATAGGAGCCTAGGACCAGACTACTACGTGCTTATCATCTCTCTCCTGATTAATCAATGGAAACTCGTTAGGGGAAAACTGGTTTCTTGGATTTGGGATCTCAAACTAGGGTATTACTTCTACCCTTTATATCTGAGGATCCCTTTGGGAACTGCTCAGGATAGTCATCTAACACCCGGGGAGATTGTTGTTCTTTTTCTATCATTTTTTTTTGAGGACTGTGTTATAGAGCCTAATACACTGTATTTTATCATACTTTTTTTTGTCTATGTAGGGCTTCTCTGCTCCCTATCTAGGGTGTCTTAAAAGTTAGATTTTTATGTTTACTGTAGTGCTATAAAATCTATTATCTTTATATAGTGGGTCCAATTATTGCATGTGGTTTATCTCTTGTGCCGATTTAAAGGCCATAGATTTTATAATCTACAGCAGGGGTGGGAACTCCAGGCCTCGAGGGCCGCCAGCAGGTTATGTTTTCAGGATTTACTTAGTGTTGCACAGATGATAATTCCAACCCCTGTGCAATGCTAAGGAAATCCTGAAAACCAGGACTGTTGGCGCCCCTCAAGACCTGGAGTTCCCCACCCCTGATCTATAGCAACCTGTGGATCAATAGCAGCTGTAAAAGTACAACTAACAGGGCATGCTGGGAGTTGTAGTGTCACAGCTACAGAAGAGTCTTAGGTTGCAGAACGTGAATTTGAAGAATGTTGTACTCTGAACTCTAAGGTCTCAGACAGACATCGTTATTTTCTCATACATAAAATCTGACCATAGTTTAGCTATGCTTTGGACTTTTAACAGTGTTTGACCATTGTGCCAGTTTTTACCATCATTGATTTTCTTGCATGCAAAAAAAGAAAAAATTTGAAAGCTTTTGGTACCCGTTAGGGCTAATTGAGATGGCGTTTTTTCACACGTCACACTTATACAGTTGTGGCCAAAAGTATTGACACCCCTGCAATTCTGTCAGATCATTTCACACAAAACTCCAAAAATGGGCCAGACAAAAGTATTGGCACCCTCAGCCTAATACTTGGTTGCACAACCTTTAGCCAAAATAACTGCAATCAACCACTTCCGGTAACCATCAATGAGTTTCTTACAATGCTCTACTGGAATTTTAGGCCATTCTTCTTTGGCAAACTGCTCCAGGTCCCTGATATTTGAAGGGTGCCTTCTCCAAACTGCCATTTTTAGATCTCTCCACAGGTGTTCTATGAGATTCTGGTCTGGACTCATTGCTGGCCACCTTAGAAGTCTCCAGTGCTTTCTCTCAAACCATTTTCTAGTGCTTTTTGAAGTGTGTTTTGGGTCATTGCCCTGCTGGAAGACCCATGACCTCTGAGGGAGACCCAGCTTTCTCACACTGGGCCCTACATTATGATGCAAAATTTGTTGGTAGTCTTCAGACTTCTTAATGCCATGCACACGTTCAAGCAGTCCAGTGCCAGAGGCAGCAAAGCAACCCCAAAACATCAGGGAACCTCCGCCATGTTTGACTGTAGGGACCATGTTCTTTTCTTTGAATGCCTCTTTTTTTCTCCTTTGCCCAAAAAGCTCTACTTTTGTCTCATCTGACCAGAGAACATTCTTCCAAAACGTTTTGGCAAACTCCAGGCTGGCTTTTTTATGTCTCGGGGTAAGAAGTTTGGTCTTTCTGGGTCTCCTACCATACAGTCCCTTTTCATTCAGACGCCGACGGATAGTACGGGTTGACACTGTTGTACCCTCGGACTGCAGGGCAGCTTGAGCTTGTTTGGATGTTAGTCGAGGTTCTTTATCCACTATCCGCACCATCTTGCGTTGAAATCTCTTGTCAATTTTTCTTTTCCGTCCACATCTAGGGAGGTTAGCCACAGTGTCATGGGCTTTAAACGTCTTGATGACACTGTGCACGGTAGACACAGGAACATTCAGGTCTTTGGAGATAGACTTGTAGCTTTGAGGTTGCTCATGCTTCCTCACAATTTGGTTTCTCAGGTCCTCAGACAGTTCTTTGGTCTTCTTTCTTTTCTTCATGCTCAATGTGGTACACACAAGAACACAGGACAGAGGTTGAGTCAACTTTAATCCATGTCAACTGGCTGCAAGTGTGATTTAGTTATTGCCAACACCTGTTAGGTGCCACAGGTAAGTTACAGGTGCTGTTAATTACACAAATTTGAGAAGCATCACATGATTTTTCTAACAGTGCCAATACTTTTGTCCACCCCCTTTTTGTGTTTGGTGTGGAATTAGATCCAATTTGGCTTTAGGACAATTCTTTTTGTTTTTTTTCATTTAAGACAAATTAAATGAAGATAATAATACCAAAGAATTTGTGATTGCAATCATCTTCAGGAAGAAACTGAGTATTATCTGACAGAATTGCAGGGGTGTCAATACTTTTGGCCACAACTGTACCTGTAAAAGTCTATGGGGCTGTTCACATGTCAGGTTTATTTCTCAGGAAAGTAAAGACCTTGTTGCACAGTACGATGTCCCAGCAATCCGACCAATGATGGGGGTCACTGGGACATCGTTATGTGATCGCTAGTGAGCAGTCACACAGGCAGACTCACCAGCGATCAGTGACCAGCGAGAACACTGGTAACCAGGTTAAACATCAGGTAACTAAGCATAGCGCTTCACTTAGTTACCCGCTGTTTACCCTGGTTATCAGCTCCCAGTGTGTACTGTGTGGCGCTGAGAGCTCCTTGATCGTTGATCTCCCGCTGTCACACTCGGCAATGCTGGGCGGCCAGCGGGAGACCAACGATAAAAAAATGGTCCGGATCATTTAACGATGACCAACAATGAACGAACTTATCGTTGGTCGTTGGTACATGTCACACACAATGATGTCATTTCACCGGTGACGTTGCAAAGATATCGTTAACGATATTGTAGCGTGTAACGAGGCCTTAAGTCAGGGCACTTCCGGTATCGGTAGGTAGTAGATAATTTTGCACTCTTGTGAAGTATTAAAGGCCTTTATTACAAAAGAGGTACAGACATTTCAGGATGGACGTGCGCTATGTGGAAGTCTTCAGTATCCACCACAGACAGAGCTAGCGCAGCCTTCCAGTTAGTGTTTGTCCACCCTGAATTTCTCCATCATATACATAGCCCTCACTGATGAAGGTCTGTTTCATCAAAACGTCTGTGTCTGTTTTCTAATGAAAGCCTTTAAAACTTCACGAGAGTGCCAAGTTATCTACAGATGTATTTCTCAGACCGAGCTGTCGGTTTAAAATCACAGAGATATGTCCAATGTTGATCCGCGTGTTAAACCAAAATGGGCAATACAAGTCATTGGTCAGACCAATTATCACGAATATGAGTCATTATAGTGTTAAAGAACAGATGGAGCATGGATGCTATCTGTGCGCGGTTTGAGATTTCCACCATCCACCCACAGAATGGTTTTGGTGAATTGTCTCTTCTCTTTGACGAACGTGTGGTTCTCAAAAAAATAAATAAACACTGACTAGTGAACATCCCCGAAGACTATAATGCTACGTTTTCTATCGGTGACGAACAAGGACATATACGTGAAAAATGAATGAGGCCATCGGGCAGGATCATGTGATTTGGAGTCAGAAACGTCTGTGCCGGTCAGATTATCATCTTGGTTATTTAATACTTGCATACTGACATCTGACT